>OX101752.1:30039848-30639848 GCA_944452675.1 Tachina lurida
TTAAGTTCTCTGTCTTTTCTTTGCCAACAACTTATTACTAAAAGTTTGTTGTGTACTCTAAATAAATTTGTTTGTTTCTTGGGCAAAATGACTTTATTATTTGTTGTATTGAAAGCATCAATCTATTTCTTAATAACCCTCTTATGTATAGTTTATATAGTTTAAATCTACTATAAGTTCGCAAAAGATATTAACAGTCACATCTGTTTTAATTTTAATTCGAATTTATATATTTTTATCTTATGCTTGCACTTCCCTTAAAGAAAAGGAAGCAGCAACCAACCACACACAACTAATCTGTTTCACCAAAGTTTGTAAAGGAGTCTTTCTTCTAAGCATTTTGTGTTCTAATAGATGACCAGTTTACTAAAAATAGCAAGTGGGGATACTGCATGTGTATATACAAGTATGTATATAAATGTTTATAAACATGAGTTGTTAGTGCGACTATGTGGGAGAGTAAGAGCAAGAGTAAGTGAAGAGAGTGTTTATTGTATTATAAGTACTTGTTCTTCCTTTTTAAGTTTTTGTTGTTGCTAATGTTGTTGTTGACATGGATTTTCTACTGTCATTTACAACTTGCAATTTTTAGTTAAATAAATTAACAAAAAAAAAATAAAATACAAAATGGCAAATGAATCCGGAGAAGGGAAAAATGTTAATTTATATGCTTTTAATGCATCTGTGGTCCAGTTTGTGGGTATGTAAGTATGAGTGTGTGTGTGTGTGTGTGTAGATGTGTATGCGTGTGTGTGTGTGTGTTTGTGTGTATTATTTGTGTGTCTGTGTCATAATGTTTATTTTGTAGTTTGTTTTGGTGCAAAATTGTTAACAATTTATTTTATGAGGATTTATAACATTTTGTGTTTCATATTTCTTGTCCAAAAAAAAAATGCTGACAGAGTTTAGGGTGAGAAGACCCCTTCACTTAATCTTGACAAGCAAATATACATTTCAAGTATTATTTTCAAATGATTATTGTGGTCATCTAGGAGGTCAGGCAGCTTATGAGAAAAACGTACTTAAATAAATTATGCTTATAAATAATAATAGCAAAGGAATTATAAATTAATATAAAAAGTGTATATATGTATGTATTACATAAATCCACATCAAGAAAATATTCGTAGCAATGAAAAATGTCTTAATTCAAAACTCATGCAACAATAAATTTAATAAAAAAAATATTTTTAACTATTTGTGTGTAATTGGAAAATGCTTTCGTATTTTAACAGTAAAGCCTAGTACTCTATTTAAAATTTCACGCGAAATGCTGATATGATCCATATAAAAAAAGTTTACATGAAATATTCATGAACAAATGTTTGCAAAAGCTGTACTCTTTTGAACTTGTGAAAAATGTATGAAATGTAGCTGGCAACATTTTTTTTGCCATTTGTGAAATAATGTGACTGGCATTTATTTCGCGCGAAATATTGACAGCTGATGTTTTTGTTTACAAAAGTCGATCAATGTTGTACACTTCTAACCAATAAAAACGAAAGTTTTTTCCGCAAAAGTAATAATAATAATATGCAAAAGAAATAATCAATGTTGCTGAAAATTTTTCACAACCTCGAACAGAGTACTAGGCTAATACATGTAACGTTTTTAAAAACATTTAACATGTTTAGCAACATTTAGTATGATAGAAAACGTATAGCGCATGCTTAAGGCCGTTTCACACTATAATACAAGTATTAATACTTTTGACGAAAATGCATCCCTAATCTAATTTCTGTTCCCAAAATTTCAAAAGACAATAACAACTCAACATTTCAGAGTTGCATTTTCCACAAAAGTATTAATGCTTGTATTATAGTGTGAAACGGCCTTTAGCAACATTTAGCATTTTTAATAGAATTTGGCATGTTTGGATTCATTTTGCCATGTTTAGATACATTTAAAGTGTTCAGAAACATTCGCTATGTTGATCAACATTTCATGTATGGATAAACATTTGGCATAAAAAAACTCTTATCTATTAGCAAAACAAAAAGTAATGCTTAGGCAACATGTTGCGTTAATTAAAAATGTTTAATTTATTTACATATATAAAAATTATTTAAAGCCTGGTAGTATGTTCGAAGTTGTGAAAACTTTTCAGCAATTGACACGTAACAAGTGAGGCCCATATTACTTTTTCCGATAAAATGTTCGTATTTATTGGTTTGAAGTAGGCAACACTGACCGACTTTTGTAAAAAAAAACATCAGTTGTCAATATTTCGCGCCATATAAATGCCAGTCACATTATCTCACGGATGGCAAGAAAATGTTGCCAGATACATTTCATACATTTTTCACTAGTTGAACAGAGTACAACTTTTGCAACATTTCATTTCATGAATATTTCATGTAAACTTTTTTTATATGGATTATGTCAACATTTTGCATGAAATTTTGAAGAGAGTACCACCAGCCTTTAGGAGATTTTTTTTTTTAAATCTTTAGTATAAAGACTTTAACTTTTCTTTCTCAGTTTTTTATTAAAATGCTATAGATTTTTTATTCCCTTTAAGCAGATAATCAACTCTACTAAGGAAAAAGGTAAATCCCATTTCGTTGTTGCATTTGTTGCATTGCCTTGATACACAAAATAACTATTTTACACACTCAGCCTACAAGTTTTTGTTTTATATAGACAATATAAGTAAAGCCCTTGATTTTGTTGTTGTCGCTTCTGTAATACTATTATTCTCAAGTCTTCAATACCTAAGATTATTGAAAAATGTTTCCATATATTTTATTTCCTTTTTTATTTTATTGAAAGTCTTTTCTTTCTCTTCTATACTGAATATTTTCTTTTTAAGGATCTTCAGAGCTTTTCACATCAATGTGACTTCAAACAATCAGGCGGCGGTGGCAACTTGCGAATCTGTTGAACTTGTGTTTTTTTTTTTCTTTCTTTCTTATATCATGCTACATGCTATTATTGTAATTGCTTGTATGAAAGGATGGAGGAAACAATGAAAATGTAAGCCCGGCAGGTGTTAAATTTTTTATTACATTTTTTCTTCTTCAAATTTAAAGCTAAAGCAACAAGAAATTAAGATTTTTTTTCTTAAAAAACTTTTTATTTTTGTAAATAAAAAACTAATGTCCTCAAAAACATTTTATGTTATTACAAAAAGTATTAAGTAAAGTAGCACCATTTTAGAATTATTGTAGAGACCGGACGCCGTTTGTTGCTTGACTACTATTGTATTGAAACAAACATAACCAACATATGTGTTGCAATAATATTTTGAGTTAAAAAAGAGGTTTATAAAATAAATTATTGTATTTAATTGGTTTCAGACACTTGTCTAATAAATTATATACAAGTTCTAAGAACCTGCAACATGTTGCCAGCATTCATAATTCATAATTTTTGCAAATCGACTGTGTAGTAGGTGCTCTGTTCAACATTTCACGTGAAATGCTAACAAAATACATAAAAAAGAAATTGTGCATGAATTGTTCCTAAGCAAATGTTGCAAAAGTACTTCTCTGTTCATCTTACGAAAAATATATGAAATGTTTCGGCAACATTTTAAGTTCTCATGCGAAATAATCACTGTTATGGGGAGCAAAAGTTCACGTGAAATGTGCCCTTTCCTTAAAATTGTAATCGCCAGTTTCTGATTTGTTGTTATGTCGTTTAATTTTGTAATTTTTTTTTCACCATTTCAAGAGCTAGTTAAAATTTTACATGTATTTTTCGTACAAAATAATGAATGTTGCTCAACATTTTAAAAAATTTTAACAGGATACCAGGCCTAATGTCTGAATTTCGAGTTGCATTATGCTATTGTTCTTTTTGTTCAAAAACAAAAATGTTTCAAACAAGTTGTTGCTGAGCACTCAGCATCATGTTGCTGTAATTTTTTTTATTCGACTAATTGAAAAACAATTGGATATCTTGACCATTATTAGCAAACTTCAATTTCAGTTTGCACTTTCTTAGCAACATGTTGTTGGAAAACTTTTCTGGCTTTCTATAGCATTTCATGCGTTTTTTACACAAAAATATCTAGTATTAGCTGTCAAAATACATATAAAAAAATTAAACATGAATTGTTCGTTAAATAAATGTTGCAGAAGAAATACTCTGCTGTTCTTGGGAACATATTATATGTAAAATTATATGAAACTTTGAAACAAAAACGGTTTTTTTAACGTAAGATTTCAATTTCAATGGCTGCTTAATATCGATATGTCAAATATTTCCTACGAAATAATGAATGTCGCTGAACATTTTACACAAATTTGATTAGAGTACTAGGCCTAATGTCTGAATTTCGAGTTGCATCAGCTGCTGTGGTTTTAAAAACAAAAATTTTTTGAAACAACTTGTTGCTGAGCATTCAGCATCATGTTGCTGCAAATTTTTTTTATTCAACTAATTAAATAAAAAATTCGGTGTCATGACTAATATAAGAAAACTGCACTTTCAGTTTGCAGTTTCTTAGCAACATGTTGCTAGAAAACGTTTCCTGCCTTTTATAACATTTCAAGAGTTTTTTTATAAAAAAAATATCTAGCATTAGCTGTTAAAAAACTTATAAAAAATGTTTGACATAAATTAATCATGGTAAAAACATTTGAAATGTATCTGCAAAATTTTAAGTTTTTATGAGGCATAATATGAGTTTCATTTATTTAGCCTGGAATTTACAGCAAACAAATGGAGTGTTTTAACAAACGTTAGAAACTTTCGTACGAAATAATGAATGTTGCTCAACATTTTTCACAACTTTGATTAGAGCACTAGGCTTTTGCGCTATTTGTTGTCAGCAACATGGAAGTTGTTGATAATGTGGATTTCAGCTTCCTCTCGTCAATTTGTTTAACAAAATTGTCGTTTAATGTAGACTTATAGCAGGCAATCCTACTACTTCCCTCTCTGACACTCTCTCCCTCTATCGCGCTCTTTCTGTCTCGCTCTCTCTCTCTCTCTCTCTCTCTGTCTCCCTTTATAGTTCTCAATTTTAATATAATTGAAACTTAAAATTAATAATGTAAGATTCCCTAGCGCTGTATTTTGAAGATGCCTGCCTTAAAATTTATTTACTTTTTCCATATTAATATGTTTTTTTTTTAGAGCAAACATTTTGTATTTAAACAAATTCATTCATAAATATTTAAGCACATTCATATGAAATTTTGTCCATAATGCAAATACTTTTGGATCCCTTTGGCTTGTGCTTCAGGATTTTGCACAAAATAATACTTTTTACTAGATTTTTTTCTCTCAAGTTCTATTTACTTTTTGCTGCTTGTTATAAATTTTTTATTCTATTGCAAATCCTGCCCGCAATGTACATATTTTCTTTTCTTTCTTTTTTCTTCTCTTAATCCACCTCCAAAAATGAGATTTGTGTACTCGTCTCCGAGATACGAAATAAATAATAGATTCTTTTATAAATTTTATGTTGTTCTGACAACATGATTTTTCTTATCTTGATGTATTTCTTGCTTGTTTAAGTTGCATTTAAAAATAAATATTTAGATTAGATTTTAAATCTGTATGTTTTCATTTGCTTGTCTAAATGATGGAATATTTAAGTAAGACAAGATTTTTGTAGAGAAGAAAAAAAACTTTGTTTTTATGAAAAGATTTATATTATAAAGTATCTTATTGATTTATTTATTTATTTTTTTCTGTTGGTATAAATACCACACTTAAGTTGTTTAGGCTTTTAAATGAAAGCCACAATCAGGCATTTAAAAAACGACAAATTCTGTATGATTTTTAAGATATGTTATTTTTAATATCAATAGTTTAAATAAATTCTTAGAAATTATTTATCAAAAATAAGTTTAAACTTATAGCAGGTTAACACCAATTGCTTAGCAACATGTTGCCAAATTATACATTTTTCATATTTTTTTAAAGCATACAAATTGAAATTTCAGCATTAATTACATAGGCTAGATATTTTTAGTTCAAAAAACGCATGAAATGCTATATAAAGCAAGAAAAGTTTTCTAGCAACATGTTGCTAAGAAAGTGAAAACTGATAGTATAGTTTACATTCGCTTAAATATTTAATTAGTTGAATAAAAAAATTTACAGCAACATTCCGTTGAATGCTCAGCAACATGTTGTCCCAACATTTTTGTTTTTATAACAGCAGCAACATGATGCAACTCGAAATTCAGACATAAGGCCTAGTTCTCTCTTTAAATTTGTGAAAAATATTAAGCAACATTCATTATTTCGTGCGAAAAATTTTACTTGTAAACAATATTAACTTAAGCCTGGTACTCTGTTCAAATTTGCGAAAAATGTTTATCAACATTGATTATTTCATACGAAAAATTTGACATGTAAACAATATTAACTAGGCCTGAAACTATGCTACAATTTCTTATGTTTGTAGAAACACCCCGTGTGTTTGTTGTAAATTCCACACGAAACAAGTGGCACTCTACTTATTTCACATGAAAAATTAAAATGTTGAAGATACATTTCAAATGTTTCACACAAGATAAACAGAGTACTATTTCTGCAACATTTTTTCATGCACAATTCGTGCCAATTTTTTTTATATGTACTTTGGCAATATTTCGCGTGAAATGTTGAACAGAATACCAGGCTTTACTCTTGAACTTATACTACAATTTCTTACGTTTGTAAAAACACTTCATTTGTTTGTTTTGTGTTTTTTTTTTTGCGTGTGTAGGGAAACATGTTGCTAAGACTCTAATCAAAATAATGTATAACTAATATGTTTTCAATGTCAAATTAAATTAAATTAAAACGTGTTGCAAAACACGATTTCTCAAAAATAAATTTAAAATTAAATACTTATTGCAATAGAACCTGCAAGGAGAAAGCTTAAGCTTCAAATAGTTTGAGCAACATGTTTCCAATGATTCTTTACCTATTTCATAGTTTATGTTTATTAACCCTTTGCTTAGCAACATGTTTATAGGGAAATTACCAACCTGATTAATACAACAACAACATAATCATGTGTATTAAAATATATTGTGTATTGCGCATGCAAGCTAGCAACAAGTTGCTTGTTCCATTACTATTGAATTGAAAATCTTTTCAATTATAAGGCAAAGCATAATGTTTAAAATTAAACATTCCTTTTAACCTTGACCTTTTTGTGTTTGTGCAATTTATCCCTTTTTACAGCTATCGTTGCATTTAATTCCCTTAAAAATTTTTCCGCTAAATTTGAAGTTCTTCAATAACACTTTTCCCCACACAAACGACTGTCGGCGGACACACTACATTTGCCTTTTGGGCAACAGATGTTGCTAGCGAACAGTTTCTAGTTCTCATTTCAAAAGTTTAACTTTCTTATGCATCACTTTGGCCATACGTATGTATGAAATGCCTTAGGATGTGCAGCAGATATGCCGTAGGATAAAAATGAGGTAAAACAAAACAATTTTAATTAAATGTTGCCAGTCATTGATGCCAGATGTTGAATTAAAAAAAAGAGAGGAATTCAAAACAAAACTGGGTTATAAAATACAAAATTAGTGTTTGAAAATGTTTGCTGGCTGTTGGCAGCAGCTTTAAATGCATAAAATAAATTTTATTATATAAAATTGAAAACAAAAAGTATAAGTTGCATTTTTCCTTTGGAAAAAACAATTTTTTTGTCTTTCCTTAAGAATATCATAAGAATTTAATGCGTTTTAAAATTTTTCTCAAGAGTTGCAAGAAGGAAAACAACAGGAAAAGGAAGTACAGAAATATAAGACCAGGTACAAGTAAATAAATGGCGGTTTTAAACACAATTTTTATTTTAACAGAAAAAAAAATTATTTTCTGTTATATGTATGTATTTGTTATATGTATGCATGTGTGTGGTTTAGCGCTTTTATAACGAAGGTGTACAGCTGTGTATCCACTGGAGAGTTGGTTGGTGCCTTGAATAATACGCTCCGGAGAGCACAAGCTGTGCGTTAATTCCAATAAAATTTAGGCAATAGTTATAAACTAAGACCGTATATATGTTATGGTCCTTCGAGCCGATTTTTTTTTAATTTCCCAAGCTGTGCTTTAGTGCCAATAATATTGAGACAAAAGTTATAAGCTAATGTCTTATATAGTTAGCGGTAATTCGAACGGATTTTTCTTAAGTTTCCCAAGCTCTTTAGTTCCAGCAACATTGAGGCACTAGTTACAAAGAATTTATGGTCCTTCGAGGCGTTTTTTTTAAAGCAAATGCCCCCTAAGAAAGATTTTCACAAGCTCTGCTTTAGTTCCAATATCAATAAGACTACAAGTACATATTAAGACTTTATATAATGTATGGTCCTTCGAGCCGATATTACTTCAATAACATGCACCCAAGAAAGAGTTTAACATTTACAATAACATTAAGGCAACTGCTTTAAATTAAGACCTTGTATAACTTATGGTTCTTCTTCGAGCAGATTTTTTCTTTAATAACATGCTCCTGAGAGAAAGTTTCACAAGCTGTTTTTTAGTTAAAATAACATTGAGTCGAAATTTTTAAGCTAAGAGCTTATACAATTTATGGACCTTCAAACCGATTTTTCTTTAATAATATGCTCCTAGAAGAGAGAGGGAGAGAGAGTTTCACAAGCTGTGCTATAATTCCAACAACATTGAGGCAACTTTTATAAGCTAAGACCTTATATAATTTATGGTCCTTCCTTCCACCCTTAAATAAAATGCGCCTAGGAAAAAGTTTACCAAGCTGTGCTTTAGTTCCAATATCAATTAGACTACAATTATAAATTAAGACTTTATATAATTTATGGTCCTTCAAGCATATTGTTTTAAATAAAATTTAGGCGCATTTTATTTAAAAAAGAAAAGAAAGAAGGCTTTTGTTCCAAGAACACTGAGGCAACAGTTATACTCTAAGACTATCTTATAATTTATGGTCCTCCGAGCCGAGTTTCTTTCATAACATGCTCTTAAAAGAAAGGCTCAAAGTAAAGCTTAAGTTCCAATAACATTGAGGCAATAGTTATATGCCAGCCCCTTATTATTTATGGTCCATCGAGCCGACTTTTTTTCGTTTCCCAAATTGTGCTTTAGTTCCAAATATCATTGAGACAACAATTATAAATTAAGAGCTTATATGGTCCTTCGAACCGAGTTTTATTTAATAACATGTGCCTAGGAGAACGTTTTAGAAGTGTTTTAGTTCCAATAATATTGAGGCAAGTATTATAAATTAACTAAATTAAATTTATAAACAAAAGTTCATTGACTCAAGTAACTATTGCAATTAAACTTTTAATCAATTAAATTTTTAAACAAAAGTTCAATTGTGTCAATTAAACTTGTTAAGTGATTATTTATATTTTTATTTCTTTAATTTAGTTTAATTAAAGTTGTGGATTGGATAAATTATATTTCTGTTTTGTTGAGAAGTCGCTTCTAATTAAGCCAGAGCATGCATGAGCGTGCATGAAATTATTTTCATGTTCGTAGCGTACAAAATAGTTGCGATGTCTGTCATCTCTAGTTTGTCAACAAAATGTAATTTTTCTATATATATATATATTTTTTTTTGCTGCAAAATGCGAAGTATCTTTGTTGTTGCAAGTGGGCCGAGAAAATAGATATGATGCATTTTATGCTGCAACAACAACAACAACAACGAAGGCAGCAGCAGCACTACATAAAAACAATAGAAAAATATACTCGTACCCGTATTTAGGATTTTTTATCATGTGTGTGCATGTTTGTATATGTGTGTGAGTGTGTTTGAAAGTAAAGAGAAACGTGTGCATGTGCATTCACACATACACTTGTTCGCGCTTGTTGTACCCATAAAGTGCACTTCAGTCGAGTTATGCACTCGAGTTGTTGAACAAAATTATTTGATTTCTGAAACTAAGGGAAACGGTCATGCATAAAAGAAATGAAATTATTTTTTCACTTTAGCAAACAATTTTTTTTTTCAAATTCAAAATATTTAAAAAAAAAATTGTTTCTAAAAACACTCACTAAACTGATAGTTTCTGATAGTTTACACCGCAGCTATTTCTTGCTCGGCTAATGAAATCAAAGGCCCCCCCACCCCTTAACAACTATTTGCTATGAGTTCACAACAACAATTACAATTGCAGCAATCAAGGATAAATATATAATCAAAAATCTTTGTATTTACAGTGTCATAAGGATGTTGATATCGTAATCGTAAGTATGCTGCTGGTAAGTAATTGCAACAATTTTATTAGATTTCTTACAACTATTATTTATTTGTGGGACAAAGAAATTAAGAAGAAGAAAAAATATATAAAAGAATAAAACTTTTATAAATAAATATAATTGCTCAATTCACAAACTATTGTGAGAGTCGTCGTAGTTCGTGCATGTGAGTTGTTGATAATTTCAGTAAAAACATTGTTTCTACACAAATGTTTATATAGAAATTACCAAGGAACGTTTTGTACGAACTACGACTCCTTTAATAGGTTGCGAATTGAGCAAATGTAATAAACAAAAACGTTTACTACGAAACACAACAACTTAAAGCCTTAAAGCTTTAAATAATTATTTTTCTGATCACTCGGTACAAAGTATAAATCTTCCAAAAAAAAGAAAAAAGAAAACTAAGTTTGTAATTGAACTTTAGAAATGCTTGTGGTTTTAAGTTACACTCGCACTAATTAAGAACATCAGAAGCAAATACATTATACTTTTATAAAGATTTGTAATTCACACACATTCGTTTTTACACCTGCATGTGAAATTTTAACACCAGAGGACATACATACAGGCTGCTGCCCCATCTATTATTCTATGTACATCGTTAGTAGCAGTTTTAAGTTTTTTCTTTTTTTCTTTGCAAATTCACTTCATTTGTATTAACTTCATTTTGAGATTATTTTGTTTAGGAATAGTCATGATGGCCTTAAGCTTCATACACTCTCGGTCAAGCAGAAAAAAGCAAGGTGGTGCATAAGGCGGCTAGGTAGGAGGCGTCATAGAGAGAGAAAGTATTACCACACCACAGCTGGCACTTTTGAGTTCCAGGTATGATTAAACTAACTTTAGTTCAAGAAATGAACAAAATTTCATAAAACATTTTGTTGTAGTTTGGCCAAAGCATATTTTGCAAAGCAGAGATGGGGATTATGGCAATAGAATGGCTCTCATAGTGAAAGCAGAGTAGTCTCATCACATACCTATGTACATACATATAAAATAAATTAAAATACGAAAAATCAGTTTCACGTCAAATACTATTTGCATTAAAATTATTGGCGCATAGTCATAGTCATAAACTATACTTTGTTTTAATTGATTTTAACAGTATTGCAATGAACAGTGCTATTGCAAACTATACTAACAGAGCTGTTAATAGTCAATAGCACTGCTACTCACAGTAAAGCTACCAACAGTTATATAATGTTGCCAACAGTACATACTATTGCGCAATACGCTACAGCATTGCTACTTTTAATACTGTTGAGAGAGAGAGAGAGAGAGAGAGAGAGAGAGAGTTCCGTTACTTCTAGTAACGTTTAGTCACAGTCAGTATATGACGAAAAAACTGCACATTTGGCAACGCTGGTCACATTTATTTATTTATTTTTTTTTTGTTGCTTTGAAATCTGTTAGTAATGCTACCACTACAACTGTCGGTAATGTTATTGACAATACCGTTAGATAAACATCATAAAATAATCTTAAATTTCTGATGCATAAATAAAACTCAAAAAATAACTTTTATTTTCTAAGCAAAAAAATAAAAAAGTTATTTTTATTTGCTGAGGAATAAATAAAAATCAGTAAATAACTTTTATTTTTAAAGCGAAGAATAAAACTCAAAAAATCATTATTAATAAGGAATTTTTAAAATAAAACTTTTAACCGTTGCGCTTCCTGGTTACTAATATTGTCGTTACTTATAGAACTATATGTGTATGTAAGTATATACAGGAGTGTTAATAACAGCACAGTTACTACCAGTACTAACAATAATGTTATAGTACAGTTACTAATAGTAGCAACAATAATATTACTAAGAGTTATATGTCCAGCAGTATTGTTACTGTTGCCAGCAGTACTATTACTGTTGATACTGAAGAGCGAGAGAGAGAGAAAGAGAGAGAGAGCGAGAGAACGAGAGATCCGTTACTCACAGTTATGCTTCAAATAGTATCGTTACTTACTAAACTATTACTAATGTTGCTGTTGCTCACAGTTCTCTTACTGTCGTGTTATCTCACTGACTCAGCAACAACTGCAATTAAACCTACTCACAAGCAAAATTATTCAGCATCTTCTTCTTAAGTGCCAAAGTTTGCTCTGCTCTTGGCACTACTCCTCCTTTATCTATTGTACATACACACATATGTAGTGGCAAAGTTAGTTAAAGTAGCAGTAGTAATAATACCTTAAAGTAAAACCACTCACTTTGTTAAAATTCTCGTGAGGTTTTATTTGCTGAAAATTTTTAAGAAGATAAAAAAGAAAAAAACTCTACAGAATTCTTGTGCTTTTTCAGCTTTCTTTATCCAGCTTTACATAAATAATTGGAAAGGAATTTCCGCATAACTATGACAAACTCCTAAAATAGAAGTGCAGAAGAACAGTAAAGGATTAACAAGGACGACTTAAAGGACCGGGCCAAAAATTAAAACTGATAAAACAAACTATGCTGTTGCATAAAAGAAACTAAATTAAAGGGGACAAGTAAAAGGACACCTGAAACTAGTTTTAGTTTAGTGGAGTAATAGTTTAAATATTTATTAAGTATAATAAATTCTGAATAAATTTTTTAAAGAATTTAAAATAAAAAAGCTGCTTAGCAAAATGGCTACTACAATGGCTCGAAGGACCATAAGGAAAAATATAATTCACAATATTTTTGCTCATGGTCCTTCGAGCTATTGTAGTGAATATAAAGAAGGGTCTTAACCGCGATAGCTAGCAAAATTAAAGAGTTTAATTGACACAATTTTATTTTTAATTGATTTTTTTAAATTTTTTTTGTGGTTTTTTATTTTTTTTCTATTTTTTTTATGTTTTTTTAATTTTTTTTTTTAATATTTTTTTATTTTTATTAAAATCTTTTGAAATTTTGCTTGATTTTGAATGTGAAACTTTTAACCCCCGGATCCGTGTGTTATTTATAGCTGGAGGAGTTTTCCATCCAGTCCCATATTCTCCATTCACTATTTAGCTTTTTGTTTTCCTGGGCCATATTATTAATTTTAAGCTTTTGCATTTATAAAACATTTAAAGGACATTTTCAAACTCTTTAGCTGAATTTTAATCAAATCATAGACTTTCTTCGTTTTCTTTGCAGTCATAAAAACAACAACAAGATGATTCTATTTGTTATAAATACCAATGAAATTTAAAAATTTCCTTAAATTATTTAAACAAATTTTCAGGGCCATTGAATTTTATGGCAAACCATATAAACGAACAAGTCAAATAAACATGCTGCCTTAAATTTGCTAAAAATGCTAATCAAATGCAAATCTTTAGCAATTCTATTGCAAATATTTAGTCTTGAAAATTTATATTTTATTTTTACTTTTCCAATGGCAGCCATAAAATAAAAGGTAATAAAATTTTATGATTTTTTATTATTGAATTCAAGTTAAAGTATTTTTTTTAGCTGGGTGGTTGCAAATAAAAAATATATAAATTTTACATGATTGAATTACTAGTATATTCAGCCATACGTCTGTCAGTTACAAAAAATCATCATTGACAATATTAAATTTCATTGAAAATGTTCAACGACGTTTTTCAATTTTGAGAAGAAGAACTAGAGAAAACTGCAGCGGTTTGGTAACCGCCCCATTAGAAATATTTGTCACTATTAACAAATGTCTTAAGCATTATCCGGGCCATTTAGCCGTTCCTTTAAGCAGGTAAATTTTGTTTTATCTTCCGTCCAAGCCTATCGACCTCACTCTTGTACTTTGCTAGCAGACAATTTATATGGGAACACAATGGGTCACAAATTCTTTATGACAAACAAATTTCTTAACGACCTTTAATCCAAATCTATTTTCATACATTTTATGTAATTTCTTTTTTCTACTTTGAAGATTGTAATTTATTAAATTATGCAATTCTACTTTCCAGCAACAAAGCCAAAATTACACACAAAACATTGTACCAATTAACCCCATTGTAAATGTGCAGCACACTAGCCACCTTCCCGCAATATTGTTGTTGTTGCTGCTGATGTTGCTGTTAACTATTGTGATGCAATTTAAAGTAGTTTTGCCACAAAAGATTTCCTAATCGCAAGTCATTGTGCATGACTATGTGCTCGAGAAAGAAACGAAATTCTGATTTAGCTCATGCAAATAAATAATCAAACAGTGGGCCCTACATAAAAAAAATTAAATAGATGACAGCCAGACTTATTACTCACTCACTTTGGAATCTCAAATATTATAAAAAATATTATTCCCCGAAATTATTTTTTACCTAAGGTTCTAAGTATAAAGGTTTTACTGTTTATACTATTTTCTGTACGAATTTTTGTGTGCCAGTATGCAAACTCAACTCTTTTGAAATAATGTTCTTGTGTTTATGCCTGCCGTGTTGCAAAACAAAATGCATACAACATTCCAACTGTTTTGCATGCAAAAGCTTCTTTTCCCTTTAAAAAAAAAGGTAAGTAGGATTTTAAGGAGGCTACGGGAGCAACAATTAGAGCTTTTGCGGGAAAAAAATTCTACTAAATATACAGTTTTTTTCAATCTTTTTTTTAACTAATGTAATAAAAGCGGGAAAATAAAACAACAATGAATTTTCAAATATGTATAAAGAGAGCCGCATTGTTAAAAAGAAGCAATTTTGTTTTATAAAAATACGGGCAGGTATTATGGAACAATAAAGAAAAAGCAAAAGAAAAAAAACGAAAATAATTATCATGAATTGCTTGAAGGAGAGCAAGCAAATGAAACAAAGGATAATTTTTTTTGGAAAAACAAATTTTTGTAAAATTTAACAAAAATAATTTTAAAATTTAACTGTATAAATCTGCAGTTAAAAGTTTGTGATTTAGTTAATTTTTATTTATTTTTAACTTTAGTAAAGCTTTTTCATGGCATTTATTTTCTTTTATTATTAATAAACTATTTTATTATTTAAAGAATTTATATAAATTAAAAAAAAAATTGTTTTTTTTTTATTTGTAGGTTACCGTACACCAAAGGTGAAAAGGAAACCTCTTGTTTTCGCTACGCTGTCCGTCCGTCCGTCTGTCTGTCTGTCCGCGTCACAGGCTGTTTAATCGAGAACCATAAGAGCTGCGTACCTGCAAATTTTCACAGAATATGTAAAACTTTGGCCGCTACAACAACAAATATATGAAAGTTATAAAATTAAAGGGTGTTCTAAAGCGAGCAACGAAATATGTTAAAATCCTAATGTTATATATAGAGACAATTATATATAGACACTTGAAATTTTCAAACGTTGTGTACTTTTATGTGGACTACACGAATTAACACTGAAATGTAAGGAAATAAAAATTAAAGGGGATTCTATCAGTTAATGTAATTTTGATAACTTGCTTTATGTTGGAAACCGCAAGTTGGAAAATCTTGAAATTTTTAAAAACACTATAACTAAAAAATCTTAAAATTAAAAAAAAACGCCGAAATGAAAAAAGCGCTAAAATTAAAAAATTCCAAAATTAAAAAAATTCACCAAAACGAAAAAAGCGCCAAATTGAAAATGAAAGTACAAATCAACAAAAATAAACTAAATCGCTAAAATGCAAAAACAAATCAGCAGAAGTAAAAATATTGCCAAACAACTAATAAGTCCCAAAATTAAAAAAATCAACGAAAACGAAAAAAGCGCCAAATTGAAAAAAGCGCTTAAATAAGAGTATCACCAAAAATAAAATAAATCGCTTAAATGCAAAAAAATCAGCTTAAGTAAAAAAGCGCTAAGACTAAAAAATTCAATAATTAAAAATACCACAGAAACGAAAAAAGCACCAAAATAAAAAAAACGCTTGAATGAAGAATATCTACACAAATAAAATAAATCTCTAATATGCCAAAAACCCAAAATAAAAAGCCTTATGGCTAAATAATACCAAAATTAAAAATAATCACCAAAACGGTAAGAACACCAAGAGTGTATAAATAGTTGAAATGCAAAAAAATCAGCAAAAGTAAAAAAACGCCAAAACTTAAAAAACTCCAAAATTAGAAAAATGCCGAAATGAAAAGTCGCTAAAATTAAAAAGCGCTTAAATGAATAATATCACCAAAAACAAAATAAACCGCTAAAATGAAAAAAAATCACCAAAAATGAAAAGGTTGCCAAGAATTTAAAAAATAGCCAGAATCCGAAAAAATAGTCAGAAATCGCCAAAATTATAAAAATCGCTACCACTAAAAAGCGACCGAAAAAACCTCCCCCAAAAACCGAGAAAAATCGCTAAAACAAAAAAAATTAAAAAACGGCAAAATTAAATAGCGCCAAAACGAAAAAAAAACCGCTTAAGCAAAAAATCGCCAAAAATCTGAAAAAGTCGTCAAGACGAAAAAAGCGCCAAAATTTAAAACATCGCTTACACTAAAATGCGACCGAAAAATTTCGCCAAAAACCGAAAAAATCAAAAAACGAAAAGCCAAAATTAAAAAAGCGCCAAAGTTAAAAAATTGCTTAAACAAAAAAATCGCCAAAAAGCAAAAAAATCACCAAAACAAAAAAAAGCCAAAACTAAAAAGCGCCAAAACTAAAAAAGATCTCGAAAACAAAAAAACGCCAAAAATAAAAAAAAAAAAAAGAAATAGATAAAACGAAAAAGGCGCTCTAAAAAAACGCCACAACACGAAAAAAAGCTCCAAAGCAAAAAATCGCCAAGCCAAAATTAATAAAGCGCCAAAATCAAGAAATCGCTTACACGAAAAAGCGACCGAAAAACATCGCCAAAAAACCAAAGCAAAAAAAAACGCCAAAATAAAAAAAAAACAAAAAACCTAAAAAATCGCAAGAAAAAACGCCAAAAACCGAAAAAAAAATTCGGTTAAACAAAAAAAGCGCTTAAACTAAAAAAACGCCACAACAAGAAAAAAATGTTTATAAAATATCTACATCAGCTAAAATAATCGATTATATAGGCTAAAATTCACAGAGTATTACATATCGCTCATTTACTAAAATAACGTCACAACTCAAAAAAAACCTAATTTGCCAGAAAACAAATTGAAAGTTTTTAATTTACCCACAACTTGAGGGAAAAGGGAAATTGTATTTTGCTTTCAAGAGAGTAATAAGATTTTTGTATGCAATTGTTATATGATTAGTTGTGCAGAATTAACTAAAAAATTCCACTTTTTGAGATATGACTGACGTTCTTTGAGCCCTACTGAATTTATTTTATTTTTTTTACTATTGCTGATAGAAATAATTTTTTGAATGGATTTTAATATGAATTTTAAATGTAAAAAAAAATATATATTAATAACTGTATTACCCCACAAAAAGAACCGACGTAATAATAAGGAAATTGTAATGTCAAATTCTTAACAAGAATGGGAAATTAAAACATTGCCCAGCTTGAAATTTTTTTGCATTCCGCTTGCCATTCTTTCTTCTTGCTCTTATTCTTCTTCCTGCAAGCCATCATTAAATTTCAATTATCTTCAGGTTACTGTGTCATATAAGCGACCAAAAAAATATAAAAAAATTAACCACTTCTTTAATATTTCCTTTCTGCTGGAACTCATTTTTTAACTATTCACTGTAATCAAACATTTATGCATTCATTCATTCATTCTTTCATTAGTTTTCTTCTTTTTTTGAAGTAATCACTCAATTGTATATTAAATTGTTGCAGAGAATAATTCGAAAAGAAAAAAGATGAAGTTTTCTGGCTTTTTGTAGCAGTTTGGCTGTATTTTTTTCTTGTATTTTTTTTTTGCTTTAAAATGCTGTACAGAAGAAAGAAATGAGGGATAAGGTGATGAATAAAAACTTATTCATGTTTTATACATATTTATACTTGCGAGCGCAATATTCTTATCAGTTAACAGGTAAAGCAAACCGGCACAATAGACTCGAAACAAATTATTTGCAATATCTTCAGCAAATTCTTTAAAAGTGGGGGTGGGGGCAAAAAAGTTCAAACCGCGCCTAAAAGTATGCACCACTTTATAAAATTAATATACGGGATTTATTATCGTATTAAATTAATTTATTTCGAATACATTTTTTTTCACAAAAAATTTCTGTTTTTATTACGTTTATGATATTCTTAAAAAAAAAACATTTCTTTTTTGCAGTTTTGTGTTAAAATTCATCTTTAATTCTAAAATATTTCCTTAATTTTTGCCCTTCCCTCAAAAGCTTTTTCCAAGAGCAGAGGGTGTGGTGTTAGAGAGAAATAGTACCCTATTGTTGTCTACTTTATTTTCAATTTCTATTAAGAGTTAAATTTATAAATAGAAAAATGCAATAAAAATCTAATGTTGGAAATTTATTACACGAAAAATTTATACTCGATCGAAAGAAGAAAAAAAAGAATGGGACGTAAGCAGGAAAATTGAATGAATTGCAATTGAATGTTTTATAGCAAGAGGAAATGAAAAAGAAGCAAACGGATTGCAAATGAATAATTGAAGGTAATAAAGTGGTAAAATAAGTGATGTTGGAATAAGTGCATTGCTGGAAAGTTCTTAGAAAAAATATTAAGTGGAGCACAGCAAGACTCGGAAATGCTAAATTTGACACAAGACCAGTCACACGTACTAACAGAAGTGCTTTCAATTTGGTCAACGTCTTTTGTATATTTGCAAATTTGTTTTTCGCTTTACAATTTTTTTTTTTTTGCCACCAAATAAAGCTTTAAGGAAAATTATTTATTTTTCTGCTCCTAAAAATATGCAAAATTTTATCACAAATTTAAATTAAGGGCTTGTCCCACGATGTCGACAACGTGCGACTTATCGCACATTTACATTTGAAACAAAAAAAAAATAATAAAATCTGGTGCCTAATCGTCGCTTTCGATAACGAACTGATTCGATCACGTTTTTTCAGTTTGAGTTTATGTCATTCGTTATCGAACTTGAACTTTAACTGCAAGTTTTTCAAATAAAACTTGCCCTTGTCCCTGTTAGCTTTTAAAAGTTCATTGTGAAAACGGCCGTAAATTTAAAAAATTTTTTATTTGCAAACAAGTTGTAAAAAATTCACTTGGCTCACTTTCAAAATTAAAAGCTTATGTATAGCAGCGAGTTAGAGCTTATTTATGGTCCTTCGAACCGATGTAAGCATGTGAATCTTGTGATTTTTTATTTGCAAACAATTTGCAAAATTTTACTTGGCTTACTTTCAAAATTAATGGCTTATATATATAAATCAAATCACAACTTTGCTATGGTCCTTCGAACCGTTTTGAGGCTTGCGGCGATCACAATGGCGGTGCTTTCAATCACATCAGAATAATATTCCCGAAGCTTTTAAGGCAAAAATGTGTTGTGAGGCACAAAATAAAGTTAGCACAGGCTTTAAACTTTTAGAATCCGCCTGTTTAGGGCACCCCGATGAGCTATAGGAGCGTATTAGTATTGTTGAGATTAAGTAGAAGTATACACACTCACACTCTGCTTCTCAACTGGCCCTGGGTGAGCAACCAATCTTATTGCTAAAACACTTTAATATATTTTCTTAAGAGTTAAAGAGGATAGGAAGAAATAGAGATACGTGTAGTTTGCCAGAAGTGTGCTGCAAGCTCTTTGCCCTGCTTCACCGCATGTTTATGTATTATATTACTGTAGTTAAAGAAATAAGTAGATTTTGTACAAATTTTCCAAGGAAATATTTAAATAGATTTAGATTCATTTCATTGTTGTAAGCTGTTATAACTTTGTTGTTGTACATGTAACCAGCAAATGCTGCAAAATTACCAAAGAGAAGCAATAGCAGCAGCAGGAGTTTCTGTTTAATTTTAGTTCTCCTTTCTTTAGCCAATATTCATAATGGTTTACACGTGATTATGGAAATCTATTATCCAACAAATACAAAGAGAGAGAGAGGGAAAAAAAGTTTTCTTTGGTGTATGCGGCATTCAAAGAATCTTATCATTTTAATTTAGCACATATTCATGAAGCTAAATTGGGAGAGAAAAAGTCCTTTGTAAAAGCCAAATCCTGAAGTATTTTTTTTTGGCAAAAAATATAAGAAATGGTAGTTTGTTTGGTTGAGAAAAAAAGTGCAAAAATACCAGAGTCTAAAGCAGATTAGTAATTCCCTGTAGTGTAATCCGTGTCTAGTTCACAGAAATAGTTTGTTTTATGGCTGGAAATGTTCCTATATTTCATGCTGGTAAAATGGTCAGTATTCAATAATGAAAATACGGGGGTTAACAAAAGAATTTGGCAATAACAAATTAGATAAAAGAAAAAAAAACAGTTGGCAAACTAATAATTCACAAAACAAAAACAATTTTAAGAGTATTAGATCGATTAGCACATTTCTCATATGTATGACTCCTGGAAACGAGCAAACTTTATTAATTTGTTATTGAAATGCTTTCTATAGCAGAAACTTTCTTTTGGATGGGACACTGGACCCTCTTGAAATCACATGCTGTTAAGGGTTTAAAGCAAAATTTATGATAAAAGGAAATTTCATGTAACTTTAAAGGTTGATGTCTAGGCTAATGTTTACAGAAAACGAACAAAAATGTTCGCTCGTCTTGCTAGTTAGTGAAAACAGCAAGAGAATATAAAAATTAGTTTTCGTTCTCAAAATGAATAGACGAACGATTATTCGTTTCCATCCATCCTAAATTAATAAAAAACATATTTATAGAAAAATTGTTGGTGCTTTGTCCTAATTTACACTAAGCAATTCTTATTGCTAAGCTGATTAGTTTGTAGGAGAGAGAGACGAGGGGAACATAAAAGTTTATTTTCCCCTCGTCTCTCTTTCCTAAAAAACTAATCAGCTTAGCAATAAGACTTGCTGAGTGTAAATTAGGACTTTATAAAGATTAATGGTCTTTGCCCACGATGTTATTAGAGAACGTTCCTTCGGCAACTTGTATTGACAATAGAAAAATTTGTGTTTCCTTTTAATGTGAGTGATCGAACTAACTTTATCTGTCGGCATTGTGAAGCGGGATGAAGGGGTAATAATTTTGGTCATCGCCAAAACTAAAACAACCAAAAAAACATCAGAGTATACAGCTGAATTTATTCTGGCAAAATAAATTAGTGTTTTCTCGCACCAAGTAGTTTTTACTAAGGCAATTGTAAAAGAGAAATTTTTTTATTAAAATAATTATTTCGAAAGAAAAAGTTTATTTTAAAAATTTTTCAATAAAAAATTTATGGAAAAACTTTTAAAATTGCATTTAAAAATTTCCCAAAATTTTTAGGGAATTTTATTTCTTCTCATTGGACGATCCTTTGCGTAGTTTTCTTAGTTTCAGCTGGACCGGAAAAAATTGTTTTCTATTTAATCATTGTCTAAATATATCGCTCTATTAAATCTATAATCTTGTTACGCAAAAATACTCGAACAAACCTACTAAATGCAAATATTTTTATAAAAAACAAAGAGAACATTGGACGATCCTTTGCGTAGTTTTCGTAGTTTCGCTGGACTTTAGCTCTTTCTGTATACCGGAAAAAATTTTTCTATTTAATCGTTGTCTAAATATATCGCTCTATAAAATCTATATTATTGTTACGCAAAAATACTCGAACAAACCTACTAAATGCAAATATTTTTATAAAAAACAAAGAGAATTATCCAGAATTATTAAGCTGAAGAAATAAATACAAATGCGTATGCTCATACAAGCAGATGATTAAATAAACACAAAACTATAGCAACAACAATAACGAAATAGCTTCTGCTTGTTAAGACTACACATACATACAAAGAAATAAACATGGTGGAAATACAGAAAACAACCACCATAAATGTATGCTTTAATAATGTATGTATATACGCTTGAAAGCATATACGATTGAAAACAAGCATTGCAGCTGCTGCTGAGATTGTCTAGATGTTGCTGTCACATTCTGGAAGCCTTGTGTGAAGTGTAAAACGAACGATGCATCTACTGGCAGTTCATTCTATCATAAAGTCAGTCTGAAATTCACACTCTGACCCTCATACCTAAATAAGAGCGGCAAGCGTCGCGTTAGCAGCAGCGTACGTATTTTCAGTACAATCAAGTAATATTTTCACATTTAAATGTACTGAAAATGCGTACCCTGCTGCTAACGCGACGCTTGCCGCTCTTATTTAGATATGAGGGTAAATAAAGTGCCATTCTTAACCCTGATTAGTGGACTGGGGTATTTTTTTCAAATCTTCGAGTCCACATAAAAAGCGTTTTACAGGGTAAAAACGCAACAATCTAAATATTTCATTAGAATTGGTTATATCAAATAATGCTATAAAAACGATAAAAAAAAATAAAAAACCGACTGACAGCACACACACAGTGGACCAGACACAAAAGAACGCTGATGATGAAGATTTAGTGGCCTTCGAAAACAGCTAGTTGTTCCGTTCAACTATGTGATGTTAGTCAGAATATTTACAACTAACTTTAGTGTTATTTGTTGATTAATAACACTGTGCTACAAAAGTTGAGAAAAAAAATATTCAGGGATTCTAATGTACCAATTCTATTTTGTTGGAGTCCATGGATGACGAAAATACCGTTGGTTTTTTTAGGTCACTTCATAAAGTGATTTTATAACGGTAAATGTAGTGAAAAACGGGGTTTCTTAGCTTTTCAGTTTTAAACAGTTGTAACTTCTTTGTTTCCCAACGG
Organism: Tachina lurida; assembly: GCA_944452675.1. Taxonomy (NCBI): domain Eukaryota; kingdom Metazoa; phylum Arthropoda; class Insecta; order Diptera; family Tachinidae; genus Tachina; species Tachina lurida. Next base: position 30,062,590 of record OX101752.1, read on the forward strand.
ATTTCTTTTAACTTTTCGTTGGTTAAAAGGCTTGAATATTATCTTTCAATAAAGATATATTTTTTGTAAATCGACTAAGAAATGGCTAAGTTACAGTCGTTGAAGTGTACAAAAAACCAATTAAAAAAGTATTCTTTTGTTTTCCTCAGGCTATAAGTTGCTTATGAGTTACAAAAGAATACTTTTTAATGGATTTTTTGTACACTTCAACGACTGTAACTTAGCCATTTCTTAGGCGATTTACAAAAACTATATCTTTATTGAAAGATAATATTCGATTCTTTTCACCAACGAAAAGTTAAAAGAAATCCGTTGGGAAACAAAGAAGTTACAACTGAAAATCTAAGAAACCCCGTTTCTCACTACATTTACCGTTATAAAATCAGTTTATGAAGTGACCTAAAAAAACCATGGACTCCAACAAAATAGAATTGGTACATTAGAATCCCTGAATATTTTTTGTGTATCACAGTGTAATTGTCACATGTAATTTGGCTTACAAAGCGATACGAACTTTAGCCTGTTCAAATGATAAATATAAAAAAAATATTTTACAAATGCCAAAGGAAATATTTTCGGTTAAGTTCAGCCGCAAAAATGCTGAAATGGTCACACTGACAATAATTTCTATTTTGTGGTCAAGTGTCTGTGATCGTGAATATTTATAAATATAAATAAAACTATTTGTGTAAGTGAAATGTTATTATTTAATAATTTGCGCCAAATTATCGTACAGTAGAGCAAAAATCCATATAAAACTATTCAAACACAAATAAAATCCCCAATTACACACTGAACAAATTTATGTGGAATGATAAGATGTATTTGTGCTATTAGAACAGAGTGAAAAGTAATAAGTGGCACAAGAATAAAACAAAATTAAAATAGTGAAAATATTATGATTTTAAAGCTAACAGAAGACTACGCCGAATTCTGGGAGTTTCTAGCCCAGGAATACTTTATTACTATGGCCAGAAAAATGCAATTATAATAAATAAATAAATGTCTTAATTAATAAAATTTATTAATAAAAAAAACTAAAATTTGGGTAGTTTTTCCAAATATATTTTAACTTAGAAACAACAAGTAACTCATTTCTGAAATGAAAAACACATTTTCCACTAAAAACTGTTGCAAGAAGTACGAGTATTTTCACAAATCTTATCGACATGCCTGCATTTATTTCGATGCAATTGAGTTGTAACGATTATTTACACTGAAAACAAGTGCAATTTTGCTTGTGTTTTTGTAATCCAATCAATGATTAACATTTCTGCCAGCAAGTGAGAGGTAAAAGCGGCAAACGCGTAACAAAACACTTTCATATATTGCAAGTTGCAACACACACAAGAAGCAACAGTAGCAGACAGTGCAACAGCAGATGAAATTTTAGTTGGTAAAAGAAATTTAAAACCTTTTAGTAGACGAAATCACGCAAACAAACAAACAAACAAACAATCAAATGAAACCTACAAACACACTTCAGTTGCAGCAAACAAAAATAAAAAATTTATAAGCGGAAGCTTAAAAATGCAAGTGTAAGAATGTTGTAACATTTTTTTTCTTTTGCTTCTTTACTTTATCTTTTTTTTTTGCAGCAGCAGCAACAGCAATTGGCTAACTTCCAGTTGAGTGGCATTAAAAAGCGAGCAGCAGTCAGACAGGCAAACATTTAAATATCAGGAAAATGATGAAAATGTAGACGAGAAAATTGTAGACGATGATGAAGATGACGATGACGATGACGATGAGGATGATGGATATGTTGTTGATATTGATGATGTTGTTGATGGTGGTGATCAATTGACTGCTAAACAGCAGATGCCACTCGCACATACACAAACAGTAAAATTTTATGCGTGTATCTGTACTTTTGTGTGTGAGTGTGTGTCAGAAGTATTATTTTACAAATGTAAAAAAAAAAACTAATTGAGCTTCTGTATACTTTTGCCAGGCATTCAAGCACATTCACTCACTTTTCTGGTATTGGCATTGCCAAGAACGTTAAGCAAACAAGGATTTTATTTCAGTATTTTAAAGAAGTTTTTTTTTTTGAGAACATGTATGATATTTCTTTAAAAAAAATACTTAAAAGTACAATGAATGTTTACAAGTAAAAAAAACATATTGGAATTTTATAATTTTTTATCTTGTGCTCTCTTTAAAAGATTTATATTTTCTGCACTGTAGACTCCAGCAAATGTATCAATGTATCTTAATGCGATTCTAGTTATAATTTAAATTTTTTTTTAAATTGCCACGATCTTAAAAAATAGTCAACTGCAACCAAATTCTTATAAGCAAGTACATACATACATAATATTATGTATGCATGTACGTATACATACATGTATTTATGTATTTATATACAAATAGAGGAATTTCGGACTAAGCTAATAACGTATTAAAATCGAAAATTTCTTTCTTTTCAATTTCGCTGAAAGAGAGAAAAGGCAGTATTTTAAATCCGAAACCTCACAAAATCATGATAAGAAGATATGTAACTCCGAAAAAAATTCATTATTGAATGATAAAAAAAATTGCTTTATTAAAACTCCGAAAACTTATCTTGCAAAACACTTCGAAATTTGCAATATGAAAACTGCGCAAAATTACTCCCTGGGAACAATAAAAATATTGTTCTAAGAAAACATATAGAAAAAGTAATACGAAACACCTTAATAAAGTACTCCGAAAAATTTTCGAAAATTCCGAAAAAATTGCTCCACGAAAGAGTCTTCTACTTGAAACTTCACGAAAAAATGCCGTATTTTTAAGCTGACACTTAGTAAAATTATTATAAAAAAATAGCTTTCAGAAAACTCCGAACAATTGCTCCACGAAACACTTCGAAATTTGCTTTATGAAAACTTGGAAAAATAACTTTACGCTAACATCGATAAAATTGTTTAAAAAAAACTCATAAAAGTAGTAAGAAAATTCCTAAAAATTTATCTCCGAAAAAGTATGTAAAACTACTCTAATGAAAACTTTCAAACTTCAAAATAACCCAGTATTTATTTCAAAGCTGAAAGTCTACAAAATAACGCTAAGAAAATAACCTGCAAAAATTATATTTTTGAAACACTAAAAATTGGTTTATGAAAACTCCGAAAAATTACTCTACGCAAACATCAAAAAAAAATTATAAAAAAATCTAGTAAAAGTACCAAAAAAACTCCGAAAAAAGTAGTTCGAAAATATTAATAAAATTCCTAAAAAAAATTGCTCTGCGAAAATTTTAAAAACTACTCTTGTGAAAACTTCCAGATAAAATCAAAAAATATTCCGTTTTTAAAGACTGTAAAAAGTGCTTAATGAAAACTCCGAAAAATTATTCTACGAACACTTTGAAATTTTATTAAAGAAAACCATGAAAATCTGTCTCCGGGAATACCGGAAAATTTTGCTTACAAAAGACTTCGAAAAAAAATACTCCGAAAATAAATGAGACATTTTTAGATTTAATTGAACTGTAGTGAATTTTAATCAGAAATAATTACAAAATATTACAAATATTGCTTAAAAAAATGCATCTGTAAAAATCTTAAAACATACGAGTACTATACTGAAAACTTCAGGCTATTAATTTAAAAATATTCCTTATTTAAAGACTTTGAAAATTGCTTAATGAAAACTCTGAATAAGTAATCTACGAACACTCCGAAGTTTTTTAACGAAAACGCTGAAAATTTTTCCACAGGAACACCGAAACATTTTGTTCTAAACAGACTCCGAACAAAAGTACTCTGAAAATATTAAGAAAATTTTTTACAAAATTTATTTGCAAAAATCTCAAAAATTGCTCTACTAAAAGAAAGAAAAGAAAACTCCGAAAGGATTCACTAAAGTAGATCCCGAAAAAATTGCTCTATGAAACACCCTAACATACTTATCGAAAACTCCGAAAAAATTACTCTAAGAAAGCTCCGAAAACCCATTGCTCCACAAAAATTCCGAAAAAATTATTCTACCGAAAAGTCCGACAATAACAGATGTTTATAACATATAATAATTATAATAATTGTTACAAAAATACTGCTAAGAAAATAACAACGAAAATAGAACTTTAGGATTATATCCAAAAATATTACTCTTTAAAAATATTTTGCGAAAGCCCTGAAAAAAATTTCTCTGTGAAAGACTTTAGAAAACACTTTACAAGTACTCCGAAAAATATTTTTTTTTGAAACTCATTACATAACGTTTATATAACTATCGTAATATTTTTAAAAGTTTCCCTTCCCCTTAAAATATCAACTAAAAAATTAGCAAATTTAAGGAAAAATTTTAAAATTTATCAGCAAATTTAAGGTGAAATTTTTTTTTGCAAAATCGTTGTTCATTATTATTTTCAATATTTGCAAATTTAACTGCAGTAAAGAAATAGCAAAACCATCAAAAAATTATTTCGAATATTTAATTATAAACAATTTAATTTTCCGCAGATTTATTTTAAACTAATAAATGGTATAGAAATACATATATGTATGTATGTATCCGGAAGCAAATTTATGAGACGCTATATCATAAAAGGTGAAAAATTGGTTAAAAGTCCTTAAAATAAAACGCTTTTGAATGAATTATCAACCTAAAGCAAAAAATACAGAAAAAATCGAAAACTCCGAAGACTCCGAATATTCCGAAAACTCCGAAAATGTATAAGGTGTTGTAATAAATACCAATTTGACTTTAAAATGCTTTGATTACAAAAAACAACTACAAACTTTGCTTCACAAAGCATTCGGAAACCATTAAAAAAATTTTAAGAAGTTTCTAATAACTTAAAATCTTTACATTTGTAAATTATGCGAAGACTTTGCAAAATCTTCAGGCAAAAATAAATTTACTGAAATACTCCGAAATCTCCAAAATTTTACCAAACAAAAGTACTTGAAAAGAATAATTTTTTCTTATTCTAATAATAAACCATTTTTGCACTTACCTCTAAATTTACATTCTGGTATCATTTCATCACTGTGATCGGCGCAATCGGAGTCACCATCGCACAAAAAACGCATGGGTATGCAAGCACCGTTGCCACATTGAAATTGTTTTTCGCTGCACTCTGTTGTCATATTTTCTGCAAAAATAGAAAATTTTTAAATTTTAAAAAAATTAAAAATTAATACAATCTCTTATATCACTTATTTATGCAAGTGTTTTATATATTGTAATATTTAGTTTAAAAAATCAGAAAACTTAATAATTAAACAAATTTGCCTTAAAAAGTCGAATAAATAAAATTTACCAAAATTCGGAATAAAATACTGAACGAAGAATAGTACAATCGGAAAAAAATTTAAATCTAAAAACAAACATCAAAAGAAAATTGATTTGGTACAACATCAATAAATAAAAACTCCGAATACTCCGAAATTTATAAGACAGCTCATAAATAAGCTTTAAGTTTGGCTAAAAATGATCAAACAACAGCAAAATATTAAAATCAATTTCTTTAATATTTCTGTTGCGAAATTGTGGGATTAATGAACAGGCCTTAGTTTTCGTATCTTGGCACTTGTTGCTGAAATACTACAACTTACTTGCATTCTGCTAGTGCTTTTTGCAATTGCTTTAGTTAATCTTTAAACTACTTCAAAAAATCAATATTTATTTATTAAAATTTTTCAAAAGTTTATTAAAGCTATGTTAAGTAAAACAAGAAAAGTACGTTAATTTTAAAAACAACATTTAGTCATGTTGTTTGCTTTGGTTGAAAAACATTTCTAAAAATTACTTTTCATTATTAGCCTCCTTCTTCTAATTTTTTTTTTAGTTGGCAATATATTTTTTTCCCACGAAATTCACTTTTAATCTTCAGTTTACATTTCCAACTAATTTTTCATTTGCTGCTTCCTCTCCGTTCGTCTGTCTCAGCGAAAGTGTTCGCCGTGTTGAAGTGATTTATTTTCCACAAACCCACAGCTGGGCGAGTCGTACGAGTATTACAATTTTTACCCATTTTATTTAGCTAAATGAAGATTTTCTATACTTTTTATCAGCTCACTTCCGTGTTATCACTTCCGTGCTGACGCCGGTTTAAATTGACACTTTAGCTAACGTGACTGGAAAGGGCCCATACACGGACACATGCACACAGCTAACGCGAAACACGAGGAGCAACACAAGTGTCAGCTTAAATGAAAGATTTTGTTTTCTTTTATACAAAAATCAGTGTGAAAAAAAGAATTAAAACTGAGGGAGCGCATAAAAGGCACGCCGGGAGATAATTTTTATTTCAATTTAATTTTTTTTTATAAGATTTGCTGTTAATCTTAAAGTCTTAAAATAGCGGCTTGGAAGTAGCAAAGGCCTTTTGCAATAGTTAATAATTACCCTTGTAACTCTCATTTTGAGTTCTACCAGACTGTTGTCAATCTCCAGAAAAAATGTCTGGCAGCATCAGCAATTAGAATTGCTGCCCTTAAGCTTCTCCTTCTCTGTTAATATCGGATGTCACGTCTTACATTGCAAAAATTAAAGAAAAGAAAAAAAAATTATCGGGAATATGCGACAGCGTGTCATATCCGCATGTGATGTGTTTTAAGGACAGACAGACGCACTAAGCCAACGTTTGCAATAGCACAAAACCCTTTTTTCCAATTGTTATTTCAAGAAAATTGGTTGTTCTTCGAATCATTTTTCTTTCTCCCACAGCTTTCTAAGGCAAAGTAAGAGAATATCAAATGGAAAGACATATTTCGGACATGCGATGTCATATTGATGTTGAAACAACAAGGCGACAATAAATAAACAACAACGAGGGTAATAGAAACAACAACAAGAACAACGACAACAACACAAAAGGAATCAATTTAAGTGTGCATGGGAAGGAAATGACAAAATCAAAACTTTTTTATAAAAACAAAACTTCTCAACACGTTTTGTCAGTTTCTTTTTTTTATACCCTTTACCAACAAAAATGGTAAAAGGGTATATATAGGTTTGTCATTCCGTTTGTAATTTCTATAATATCAATAAGCGACCCATAAAATATATATATTCTGGATCCTTATGCATAGGGAAGACGAATAAGCTAAATAAATTTTGATAAATTTTTTCACAAAACAAATATGTATGTATGTGTCTGTATACTATATATATGTACGTACGTTGGTAAAGGGTATATAAGATTCGGCACAGCCGAATATAGCACTCTTACTTGTTTTATATTTTTTTAATTTAAAATACCAGTTGTAATCGTACTGATGTGTAAAATAAGTTCATTTATTAAAAAAAATAAAAATTTGTTTTTGGTAGTTACTTTTATATGGCAAAATGAAGTTTAAGTTTTCCAGCTCTGCAATCGTCTGCCCGATTTTGCTGAATTTCAATACCAATCTATTTTGGAAAATTTCTGACACACCAGTCCAAGAACGAAGTCTCTAGCTCTTCTGGGAGCTTCGGAAAACCGATTTCACGTACAGACAGACGGACAGACGGACAGACGGACAGACGGACAGACGGACAGACGGACAGACGGACAGACGGACAGACGGACAGACGGACAGACGGACAGACGGACATCGCTTATTCGTCTTCCCTATGCATAAGGATCCAGAATATATATATTTTATGGGTCGCTTATTGATATTATAGAAATTACAAACGGAATGACAAACCTATATATACCCTTTTACCATTTTTGTTGGTAAAGGGTATAAAAAATTAAAAAGTCGTTTCCAGGGTTGGAAAACTTTAACTTTTTGTGTTATGTAAAATTAACTATGTCTAAACCTATATTAGTATTTTCTCGAGAACCGTAAGAGCTACAGACCTGAAATTTGGACACAGTGTGTAGACCTTTGGCCGCTACAACAACAAATATATGAGAATTGGAAATTAAAGGGTGTTCCAAAACGAGCAACGAAAAATTTTAAAATCCCATGTAATATACATACAATTGTATGTAAGTATGTATATACACTTGAAATTTGTAAGGTTAATGTATTTTTATACAGACTACAAAAATTAACACTAAAATTTCAAAAAATTTAAATTAAAGGGTGTTCCATCAGTTAATGCAATTTTGACTATGCAATTTTGACAACTTGCTGTATCTTGGAAACCGTAAGAGCAAAACTCTTGAAATTTTCAAAAACGGTAAAACTAAAAAATCAAAAAATTATAAAATCGCCAAACCGAAAAAAATCGCCAAAAACAAAAAAAATCGCCAAAGCGAAAAAAAGCACCAAATTACAAAAAAAAATTCTAAGACTAAAATAAATGGCGAATAACCGGAAAAATTGCTAAAATGAAAAAAAATCGCCAAAACGAAAAAAACCCCACAAAAACAGAAAAAAATCCAAAATGAAAAAAAAGCACCAAAAACAGAAAAAAATCGCCAAAATTAAAAAAAACCCCAAAACAGGAAAAAATTGCCGAAATAAAAAAAAATCGCCAAAATGAAAAAAAAATCTCCAAAATGAAAAAAAGCGCCAAAAACAGAAAAAAAATCGCCAAAATGGAAAAAAACGCCAAAATGAAAAAAAAAGCCGCCAAATTGAAAAAAAACTCCAAAATGAAAATAAACCCCCAAAAACAGAAAAAATCCAAAATGAAAAAAAGCCCCAAAAACAGAAAAAATAGCCAAAATGAAAAAAACCCCAAAACAGGCAAAAATCGCCAAAATGAAAAAAATCGCCAAAATGAAAAAAATCTCCAAAATGAAAAAAAAATCGCCAAAATGAAAAAAACGCCAAAATGAAAAAAAAATCGCCAAAATTAAAAAAAATCGCCAAAACGAAAAAAAACCTTAAAAAACAGAAAAAAATCTCCAAAATAAAAAAAAAACCCCAAAACAGAAAAAAATCGCCAAGATGAAAAAAAAAATCGCCAGAATGGAAAAAAAATCGCCAAAACGAAAAAAACCCCAAAAAACAGAAAAAAATCGCCAAAATGAAAAAAAAGCCCAAAAACAGGAAAAAAATCGCCAAAATGAAAAAAAAAATCGCCAAAATGAAAAAACCCCCAAAATAGGAAAAAATCGCCAAAATGGAAAAAACCGAGAAAAACAGAAAAAATCGCCAGAATGAAAAAAACCGAGAAAAACAGAAAAAATCGCCAAAATGAGAAAAAAGCGACAAAACTGAAAAAAACCTTAAAAAACAGAAAAAAATCTCCAAAATAAAAAAAACCCCAAAACAGAAAAAAATCGCCAAGATGAAAAAAAAATCGCCAGAATGGAAAAAAAATCGCCAAAACGAAAAAAACCCCAAAAAACAGAAAAAAATCGCCAAAATGAAAAAAAAGCCCAAAAACAGGAAAAAAAATCGCCAAAATGAAAAAAAAATCGCCAAAATGAAAAACCCCCGAAATAGGAAAAAATCGCCAAAATGGAAAAAACCGAGAAAAACAGAAAAAATTGCCAAAATGAAAAAAACCGAGAAAAACAGAAAAAATCGCCAAAATGAGAAAAAAGCGACAAAACTGAAAAAAACCTTAAAAAACAGAAAAAAATCTCCAAAATAAAAAAACCCCAAAACAGAAAAAAATCGCCAAGATGAAAAAAAAAATCGCCAGAATGGAAAAAAAATCGCCAAAACGAAAAAAAACCCCAAAAAACAGAAAAAAATCTCCAAAATGAAAAAAAAACCCAAAAACAGGAAAAAAATCGCCAAAATGAAAAAACCCCCAAAATAGGAAAAAATCGCCAAAATGGAAAAAGAATCGCCAAAATGAAAAAAAACTTCAAAATGAAAATAAGCCCCAAAAACAGAAAAAATCGCCAAAATGAAAAAAACCGAAAAAAACAGAAAAAATCGCCAAAATGAGAAAAAAGCGACAAAACTGAAAAAATCGTTTAAACTGAAAAAAACTTCAAAAAAGCAAAAAAAAAGCCACATTAAAAAGTGCTCAGAACCGAATGTACGGAACCCTTCGTGCGCGAGTCAAAGTCGCACTTTACTGAATTTTTTAATATTAAAGGAATTAAATGAAACTAAGTTTTTTCTTATTTCGTTTTTGCTTCGTTCTCTTAACATATTTTATGTATTTTTTAAAGAACTAGATTGGTACAAGGAATTAGAAAAATCCTAAATTATGATTCCAGGGTTGGAAAACTTACACTTTTTGTGTTATGTAAAATTAAATAGGTCTAAAAATTTTTTTCTTTTTCTTTATAAATTGAATATATTTATGCTTCTGAAAGAAAAGTTTGGCGTATAAAATTTGAAAAATGAAAATTACAGCTCCAAAGATGGAAACTTTAAAAAAATGATAAATTTTTTCACAAAACAAATATGTATGTATGTGTCTGTATACTATATATATGTACGTACGTTGGTAAAGGGTATATAAGATTCGGCACAGCCGAATATAGCACTCTTACTTGTTTTTAATTAAATCTGTAAACTAAACTAAAAACAATAGATTCAATCTTTTTTTTTCTGTTAGAGAATGTTAAAATCTGGTAGAAAAAATAAGTATTTGATGCAATTACACAATTTTCAACATAACAAAAAAAAAATAAAATAAATACTTTTTGCGAAAAGTAGATAATAAAAAAAAAGTTCTTTTATAACAAAAACATTTAAAAAGTACCTTTTACAAAAGTATCTTTTTTAAGAAAAACACCTTGCCTAAAATAACCTTTCGTAAAAACTATCTTACAATAAAGTTTACTTTTAATAAAAAGTACATTTCTATAAAAGGTACTTTGTATAAAAAGTGCTTTCTATAAAAGGTACTTTTTATTAAAGTTATTTTTAATAAAAGGTACTTTTTATAAAAGATACTTTTTATATAAGGCACTTTTTATTAAAGGTACTTTTTATTCTAAAAGGTACTTTATATAAAAGTTAATTTTTATACAAGGTATTTTTTATAAAAGGTACTTTTTTCAAAGGTACATTTTATAAAAGGTACTTTTTTTTAAAGGTACATTTTATAAAAGGTGCTTTTTATAATAAGTCCTTTTTATAAAAGGTACTTTTTTTCAAAGGTACATTTTATAAAAGGTGCTTTTTATAATAAGTCCTTTTTATAAAAGGTACTTTTTATGAAAGGTACTTTTTAGAAAAGGTACTTTTTATAAAATGTACTTTTAAGAAAAGGTACTTTTTATAAAATGTACTTTTAAGAAAAGGTACTTTTTATAAAAGGTAATTTTTATTAAAGGTAATTTTTATTCTAAAAGGTACTTTATATAAAAGTTAATTTTTATACAAGGTAATTTTTATAGAAGATACTTTTTATAAAAAGTACTTTTTTTCAAAGGTACATTTTATAAAAAGTGCTTTTTATAAAAGGTACTTTTTATGAAAGGAGCTTTTTATAAAAGGTATTTTATATAAAAGTTAATTTTTATACAAGGTACTTTTTATAGCAGATACTTTTTATAAAAGGTACTTTTTTTCAAAGGTACATTTTATAAAAGATGCTTTTTCTAAAAGATACTTTTTACAAAAAATACTCTTGTAAAAAGTAGCTTGCATAAAAAGTCCGAAACAATATCATTCACAAAAACTACTATTCATTAAAAGTACTTTTTATAAAAGTACCTTTCAGAAAAAGTACCTTTCTTTCCTTCGATTTCAATTTAAAAAATATCGGTAAAAGTTTATTATATTTTAATCTCTGTGTGTGTGTGTGTGTGTGTGTGTGTGTGTGTGTGTGTGTGTGTGTGTTTGAGTGTGTCTTTTAAATACGTTTCCTCTTATTTGCCATCAGCCTGTCATTGCAACTGTCAAACTTTGTTACATGTAAATTATTTGAGATTTTTAGAAGGAATTATGTTGCTTAAATTTTAATTTGTATTATGAAATCGTGGATTCATGTTTAACTGAAAATTAGTTATGTGATAAGCAAAAAAAATTTAAATGTTCTCGTAACATGAAACTAGTATTTCCAGTTTTAAATGAGCATTTGATACAAATACGTAAATACTCGTATAAGTAATTATAAGCACGAAATAGCTTGTGGAAGGAAGGAAGGAGGGTGTTGCAAGATATTTGAAACATACAAATTATAATTGAGTTAAAATTTTTGTTTCTGTACAAAGTTTTAAGCACGTTTATTTAATCTGCTATGTATGCACCTATACATATCGTCAGCTGAAATGCAAAACCACTTAACTAACAAAAAATTCTAAATTGCATTTTTAATTAATTGTGTGCTATTACATCGAAACACAAGTCCTTACCAACTGTTGAGACTTTTTTATATAAATCAGCAGAATGGAAAGTGCATTAAATTTAATAATATATTTTAGTTATTTTTTTCCAAACCTATAAAATTTTAAAAAGTGTGGTTACATGATTTTGCAATTCAGCTAAAGTTACCCATAGACTATGCAATATTATTGAGGGCTTTATTGTTGTTATTATTATTGTCGTTTTGCTCCACACTAACTATTCAATAAATTGCACAATATTAAGAAAATATCTACATACATATATTGTGCAATTTTCCTTGCAATATATGTAAAAGTGAACAAAAGCCTACACACCCATGTGCGGGTAAGAATTTTTAAATTGATTTTTCGTGATGCAAACTAGATACTAGAAAATCCTAAGCAATTTAAATAATTTTTAATTAAAGAAATAAATTAAAAATTGTTAGCGAGCGATATACTTGGAAATAATTATTGTGCCATGTTGCCAACACATTACAAAATATATTTTGTTGGGCAATATAAGACAAAAGACTTTTCAAAATCTATCTTTTATCTTTATTAACCCCCGACCAAAAAAAGGGGCGTTATAAGTTTGTAGTGTGTGTCTGTGTATCTGTTTGTCTGTACGAGTCCACGTACAGACCAAACGGCTAAACCGATTTTGATTTAGTTTGAAAGGTGACTTGATCGAGCAGGTTCTTAGCTATGTTTTAAGAAAAAACGGACCAGCCGTTTAGAAGATATCACATCTTTTCTAGCTATATTCGGGGGTTTTTAAAATTTTTAATTTGTGTTATTGTTTTTATTTTATACAATTTATTGTACAATATTAACTATTGCACAATAATATTGCAAATATGTGTATACAATTTTGACTTATTTTTTTGGTTTAAATTTTTTTTGGTGAATTTAAAATTTTGTTACAGCATTATTTATTGCACAATAATATTACAGATATGTGTAAAACAAAATTTTTTTATTTTTTTTTATTTTTTGTGAATTTAAAATTTTGATGCAGCATTAATTATTGCACAATAATATTGCAAATATGTGAATAAAATTTTCAATATTTTTTATTTTAATTTTTTTTTTCGGAGAATTTTAAATTTTTATTTGTGAATTCCTTTATAATTTTTATTTTTTATTAAACTAATTTTTTTATTTCGATTTTAGAAGAATTATTATCTATTTTCATTTTGCAATTTTATTTTAAACTATTTTTAAATACTATTTGCAAATACTAAAATATTGCGCCAACCTTGGGCTATTATCAAATTCGTTAATTTGCATTAGTGTGCGTTTGTGTGTTTTGGTGTGTGTTGTGGCGTTTGCGTGTGCGTGTGCGTGGGTGCATTTTAAAATAATAAATCTCTTTACTCTTCTACAAACTACAATGCAATTGAAATCAACTAAAATCAAATGAAATGAACTATTGAATGAATATTTCAATGACTTAATGCAGGAATAATTTGTAATATGAATGAGAAAGTTTGTTTAAATCACTATTTTGCCTGACGCTGCCACTCGTATTGCAAAACCCGAAAGCCAAAGGCAAGCCAAAAAACACAAAAACCTCCTTCTCTGGGGTACCTGGATATTGTACGCTACTGTTCAGTTAAAGCAGCAAAAATTTACTACATTATTAAACGCATTTGAGCTCACTCACACACACACACACACACACTCACACACTCACACATACACACGGCGGCAGATACATTTTCATCACAGCAAACAGTCACGCATTAGGTTTAAAAAATATACATACATATGTATGCATATACATACATATGTGCGTATGTATGTATATTAAAATTTAAATTTGCATTCTAAATGAGACATAAATTTCAATTAAAATTTTCTACATACGTGAGTCAGTTTGCTCGAGTAAACGAGCGAGCGTGTGTGTGTGTGCCAGTGAATTTAAAATTAATTTAGAAGAAAATATGTCAGGTTTGACAATTTGATTTTTCACAAATTTATTTTCCTATTGCTGTTTATTTTAACTTAATACATATAATAGAAAAAAAAATTCATAAAATATGTAAGAAAACTTTTGTAGATTTTACGAAATATTTATTTATCTCCCATTAAGAAATGCTTTCGTGAAATATATGAAAGTCTGGTGTGAAAAATTAATAAAAAATCAAAAGAAATTCTCTGATTTATGTGGAGTACGAACTTATATTCTTTCTAATTGAATATAAGCACTCTAACCAAATATTTAATTTAAATTGTAACGTCCGTTACATAATTCCAATTAACATCTTTAATTGAAAAAAATAATACAAACAATCAATTAAAAATTTAAGTTTTAGTTTAATATTTGTATATATAATTTAATTATCAATTTCATTGTTTAAACCACCTTCATTAGTTAACTAAAGACTGTGAATTTGAACCTCAAACTTTTGTTTAATTTATTAAGAGTTTAACGAACTATTTAATTCAGTTAATTATAATGTTGTTTAAAAATTTGACCGCTTATCAATTTATCCCTATTTTTTTTAGATTGTTGCTTCATAACTCGATACATTTTGCACCGACTGTAACAATTCTTTTTTGTCTTGAGAGGGTATAGTTTCCGATTGGTCCCATTGTAAAAAAAATGAGACACGACCACAAATTTTTTTATTTGATTTTATGATATTCTACTTATTTAATTGCTGCGAAAGCTAGCGACCACCTTTGCTTCTGCTAATTACACAATTTTAAAGTTAAAAAATTGGGCAGGGCTACGCCCATTAAAATTTATTATTATATTTCACGTGATTCTTCTTGACCAATTTTGACGGAAATTACTCAATGGAAGATTGGAGCTGCTCTAAAATAGACACAATCTTCCATTTCAAAAAAATGGGCGGAGTCACGCCCTTTAAAATTTTATATTTTATTTTAAGTGGTTCTATTTTACCGATTTGAGCTCTAAGAAACAGGCAAGCTTGCTTTAACAAAATAAATGGGCGAAGGCAGGCTCATTAAAATTTAATTTTATATTTCACATGCTTCGTCTATGTTAGTTAATATTTAAACAATATCTTTTTAGGTCCCATACATTTTTTTTCGAAATATTTATCATTTGATCAGGCTAAATAAATTTCGTATCGTTTTGTAAGCCAAATTCCATTTAATAATTATTAATGAGCAAATAACACAAATTTGGGAGTGCAGAAATAAAAGAGTATGAAATTAAAGATTTATTGTTTTGAAAACAAAGTTTGTCATTTCTTTTTGTTTTAATAATCAATTTCTTACTATTTAACAGTTATACAAAACCATGTGCACATATTTACGCGTGTGTGTGTGTGTGTTTGTTGTTGTGTGGATGCTGAATGTTAAAATAACAGTAAGACAACAGGCCATAAATCCATTACATAATATTTTTAAACAGGTGTATGTATGTATGTCTGTGTGTGTGTGTGTGTGTGTGTGTGTGTGTGTGTGTGTGTGTGTGTGTGTGTGTGTGTGTGTGTGTGCTTGTATTACTGTTGAAACGTAAACAAACATTTATTGTGAGAAAGCGCGAAAGAGTGAGAGAGAAGGGAAGAGTGTGTGTTAGTGTAAAGGTATTCCTGTTAATTTTTAATATTTTTTGCTATAAAAAATAACTATGCTTTAAACACATTTACGACTGCAGGACTACAATTGCCGTTAGCGATAATTGCCACCGGGTACTCGTTGGAAATTGCAGCGGCATCATAAACAGTTGATATTCAAGTCTAATACATACTTCAGTGGTGCCACTTCTAAATATTTCACATTTATTAAAAAAATTATTTAAAACGAATTTATATCACGCAAAAATTTTAAGCTTTAAACTGATAAAGGGTTTGCTTGAGCAGCAACGAATTGCATTTAGATGTGCTCAACCAACAAATAAGTTTTTTTTTTAATTCGCACTAATTTAATTTTTATAATTAGATCAGATTCTAATTAAAAACAAAAACTATTTATATGGCAACATTAATAAATAATTTGTTTCTCACCAAAAATAGATATTAATCCGCACAAATATTATTGTATTTAACACAGAGAAGGTGTTGGCTTGAAATTAATATTCTTTGGTTTTAAATTTCTTGCCATTGTTTGTGGTTAAAGTTACTTAATTGCAACCTTAGAAATTCATGTTGTTGGACAGAAAACTAGACACTAATGGTAAAACAAATAATGACAAACATACTGTAGTAAAATTACCAAGCCATACTGAGCAACAGAAGAAAAACATCTTTAATTTTGAATTAGAAAAAACAAATAAAAATAAAAAAATTCTTAACCAAATTACAAAATTTTGTAAGAATCAAATATGTAAAATAAACTTTTTTTGGCATATAGACTCATGGTTTATTAAAACTGAAAAAAATAAATGAATATTATCAATAAAAATAATTTTCCCAAGTTAAAAAAAAATATTAAAGAAAAGTAAAAAAATTTTTTTGATTTCATATTTTCATAAAAAATAGTTTTGCATTTTTTTGCACTATTTTATACATTTTAAACATACATATGTATGCATATTTGTACATACTGCAAGGCACTTTATATTGGCCCAATTTAAAAAATCTAACATTAAAAAAATTCCTTTTTTTTTGTAGCGTAAGGTCCCAATGTGCAACCCTACAAGAAGCAATAATTATAAAAAACGTTCATAAAAGTCCAAAAATTTAATCCACATTTTGTGGACCAACCAACTGATTGTGGTCGGTCACCTTATGAAACTGAGGTTGCTACATTAAAAACAATATATTTTCTAAGCGAGCTCATTCAGCCAGACGACATAATAAATAGTTAATGCGACACACATTACTATGAAGCATAAAGGTTTTAAGGTATTTAACCCTTAGAAAGAAGTGAACTTGGAAATAGAAACCAAAATTAAAGCATTTGTTTAGATGAATGCAAATAATTCTGCCAAAAAAACCGACTTCAATGCATAGATCTCTTAGAAAATTTTCGAAAAAATAAATGTATGGGTTCAAACTGGAAGTAAACTTTTTCAAACAAAAAAAAATTAAAAAAAATAAATCTGTTGGTTAAAAAGCACGTGAGATATAAAATTAAATTTTTATGAGCATGCCGCATCCGCCCATTTTTAAACGGAAGATTGTGGGACTGTTTGTCTATTTCAGAGCTCAAGGTGTAGGATGTTTCATAAGAATTTATTAAATAGAACCAGGTGATACATAATAATAAATTTTAATGGGCGTAGCGCCGCCCATTTTTTCAACTTCAAAATTGTGTTATTACAAGAACCAAAGGTGGTGGTTTCGCAGCAATCAAATAAATAGCATATTATAAAATCAAATTAAAAATTTTGTGGCCGGGCCAATTGGAAGATATACCCTCTCAAGAAAAAAAAGAATTCTTACAATCGGTGCAAAATGCATCGAGTTATGAAGCAACAATGTAAAACAAACACAGACCAACTTCTCCTTTTTTTGAAGTCGGTTAAAAATAATACTTAAGGTTTATAGTCATGCTCAGGCATGTTCACAATCATAAAATACAATGAATGTTATCATGACACATCATGCACGCTTACTATCATGAATGATCATGTACGATTTAGGGCGTTCAAATGTACTTATTTCATACCTATGTTAGAAAGAGAGCAAAAACCACCGATAAGGAGAAGAGTTAAAATGTCTAAATCATGTACAGTGACTCAAAATTAAACTGGCACAATATACTTAAGTTTAGTAACACAATAAATATTCTTAATTAAATTTAATAAATTATTTTCAAAGCTTTACTTAACAAGATCTTAAAATATAAAAAATAAATTTATTTACTATTTTAGTATTTAAGTTATGATTAAAAAAAATTTTAAAATACCCGGTTTATATCTCAAAATGAAAGTGGAACATAACAAAATAAAATAAAGCTTCACTTTGATATAATACACTTTTATATACGTTTTTACTCTTGATACTTTGTAGATAGATCTTTATTCGATTTAACTGCTAATAGTATTCGCGACATTGATTTTATTAGGTTTAAACAATACGAAGTGTACATTTTTTGTCTATACTTCTCTTATTGTTCTTTCTTAGTGGGTTTTGTTTGATATGTTTTTTATGTTTTTTTACCTACTGTTTTAGATTAGTTCTTATGTGCTCAAATGGGTTCAAATTCGGTGATTTAGCAGGCGTTTGTAGTATATATAGGCAGTCATTTTTATTTTTTAATTAATTATTTTTAATATTATACAAATTATGCCGGTATTCATAAGCGATTGTTAAAGTTAATGTTGGATTAAAGTATGTTTTAACCTTAACAATCGTTTATGAATAAGGGTCTAAAAAATTGTATAATCATAGACATGCAACATTTTTACTAAATTTAAATTAGCTTCAAAATTGCCTTTTATGTTTATTAAACCCTTTTTAAGGGTTAAGATGCCTTTAAGTTGGAAAAATAAAATTTTACTGCTTCTCATAACATAAAACTAGCAATAATAAAAAACTTTAATAAACAAGCAACACACCAAAATACCGAAAAAAAACAGTAACAAATTTAATAAATTTAAAACAAAAAGTTTAAAGCGAAATAAAACAACAAAACTTTAGCGCCAATATCATAAAAGTTGTTGATAAAAATTTATCGTCGTGCAAAAAAAAAAAAGTTATTAAACACAAAAAATATTTCGTAAAATTTATGAGGAAAATTTTTTAATATCTTAATTAAAAATGTTACCAAATAGACACAAACTCACAGACGAGCGCACACACACACACACATACAAACTCTCACACACACACACACACACATGCAAACAACACATTAAATCAAAGGAAAATTGAGTTTAAAAACCCGAAAATAAGGTGAAAAAAGTTTTTAACTGCAAATTGAAATAATTTATGGCAAAAAAACATTTTTTTTTTCAGAGATAATCTGAAGCATTTCCGGTTTGTTAAAAACAAAATGAGCGCAAAATAGTGTTGGGTAAGAGTGGGGGTGAGTGTATATGTGTGAGAGAGGGAGAGAGGGAGAGAAGGCATATATGCTTGCGTAAAGTGTTGTTTTTTATTTCTTTTTAATTAGCTGGGGTTATTTTAATAAACTAAAATGGATTGCAGCCTTGTACTCGTAATTTATGAAAAAATATAAATTAATCAATTGTTTTATGCTGTTGTCACATTTTTCTTATTTTCTTCAATCAAGAGGAAAATTCTTTATATACGAGGGCGGCCTTGAAAATATTTGAAGTAGCGGGATAAAAAGTATTTTATAGGACTGTTGTTAGAAGTATTGATGTTTCCTCAGTCGATTTATTTTTCATAAAAAATATACTATAACGCTAATGATTACGATGGCTATTGCTTGGCAGCTTGGCAAATAAACATTACACTAATTGTTAGAACTTAATTTTTTTTTTTTTTAATGAGCGACACCCACCATGAATATGTGTCACTAAAATCATTAAATGCATTTTAGTTTTTTCTTAAATTTTTCCTTGCCTGTCTTGAGGCAATTCCAACACCGTCCTCGTAATGTCAATCAAAACAAAATTACTGACACACACACACACACACACACACGAAATGAAAAGAAGTCGTAATTTTAAATTGTTGATTGTTTGTCAACTAAAAGTTGAGAAAAATATAGCAACAAATTGAAAACAGAAATATAAAATCTATTAAAAAACCATTAAGCATTTTTATTAGGAAAAACAATTGAATTGAAAAATAGAAAACAATAAAATCAATTAAAACTGTAGGGTATTATTATTGTTTATTTTTTTTTTTATGTAGACAAGGAATCACAGCGTGATCGCCCAGGGTCCAGCAAATTAAACTTTGAACTTTCTTTATTCATACTTCTTAAAAGAAAAAATTAAGTTCAAATGGTGTCAAAATTTTGTTAATATAAAATTCCCAAAATTCGTAAATTTATCACTTCACTTAGTGCCGGTCCAGACTTGCAATTTTTGTTGCAGTAACTTTTTATTTTTTAGTGCAAAAGAGCGAGAGAGAGAGAGAGGAATACAAACTGTACATATACATATGTATATGTATATGTATTTCTATTTAAACACTCTCACACATCTTCATACCATAATTAAGGCAAAAGTCTTTAATTTAATTCATTTCATTGATTTACGATGGGCCCTTCTTTGACTTCAAAGTTTATTTTTAATACAATAAAAAAATATAAACATTTATTTTCAAATAAAATGCCACTATTTTTAGCTTAAATAAAAACAAAGAAAAGAAAAACCAAACAAATTTAACCTCAACTAATGCTCAACAAACAGCATGCATTTTTAATGCGAACAAGCAAGCAGGTTTGATCAACTTGTCGTTTAAATTGCATACAGCGTTTGAATGACTGACTGGCTGACTGATACACATACACACTCAAATACACACTAACGCATCTACACTTACATACATGTTCCCGAGCAAGTTGCATTGGTTACACCACTACTTGCTGACAAGCCTCCAAATTAGTCAATCATAGTGAGAGTCTTTTTTAAAAAAATTCTTATTTGAAACCATAGATAACAACTGGTTGTGATAATTCTAAAGGTTTTATTACAACAACAAAATAAATCTATTCATAAGCAAACAAAAAAAAAGAAGAAAAAGAACCCAAATATCTATGTATGCAAGCCACAGCCAGAGCTGGAAACTGCATTATTCTATTGATTTATGGAAACTAAATTAATCGCCTTTGATTACAAATCTCTTATTTCTACTGCAAAATTGTTAACTAAAATTCATCATGTATGGTTTATCGTTCGTTTATCGCCAAAAATAGAAACCAAAAAAAAAATAAAAAGGAAAAAACAGAAAAAGAAACCAAATCAATGCAAGCCATAGACAGGGATGGAAATTGCCTTATTCTATTGATTTATAAAAACTACCGACTGCCAAATTTTTAACTAAAATTCATCAGTAATTATTTGCAGCCAGCTGTTATTTTATTACAACAACAAATAATAATAATAATCTTAATAAACCAAAAATAAAAGTGAAAATAAATATCTATGCAAGCCACAGCCAGAGATGGAAACTGTATTATTCTATTGATTTATGGTAAGTAAATTAATCGCTACGATTACAAATCACTTATTTCTACTGCGAAAATTTTAACTGAAATTAATTAAAGGAGGATTTGGCAAGCCATCATGATTCATGAATCGTTTAACGCCCAATAAACGCTACCAAAATGAAAGCTGTTCGCAAAGTTCTTTAGAGCACTTTGTTCATTTTACGTTCAACATAATCGGCCCAGTGAGCAAGCAATTCGTACATTTAATGAACGTTTTCGCACTTCTTTTACTCTTCACGATTCAAAACCATCAACAAGACAAAGAAATGTGAGTGCCGAAGAGGATATTGCTGCTGTAGCGCAATGAGCAAGGAGCTACCGTTACCCTACGTCTTCAAGGGCCATAGACTTGACCATGACATGAACATGACGCCAGCAGAGCAATTGTGAAAAATTCATCAACTTCTTTGTTGTGGTGAATACGTGCGATATTCATGTTCGGGCATATCAAAGTATTTTGCCGTAGCGCAATGGAGATATTTTGTGCTGTCTCCTTTATTCCTATTACAATTGTTTGCGAACGGAGAATCTCATGGCGAGAACATTGTTGCTTAGCCATATGTTCGGGCATTGATGTCAGAGCATAGACAAATCATGGACATAAGCGGTCTCCATTAGCCATTTGCGATGTCCGACATGATGCGCATCAGCGATCGGCAATGAATCGTGTTTTCGCTATTTATACTGATTCATGAAATTTTAAATATAAGCGAGTAGACATCATTTTAAACCCAACTACTCTGATTTACGCATTACTGACGATGACATTGATTTGTAACTATAGGTTGAAATAAATATGAATGCAACGTCGACATCATAGTCATACTACATTTACAGTCATAAATCACTTGAGTTTGATTTCTAATTTCAGGAAAATACATATACTACTCACATTGATTCAGCTCACTCAACTCATGCATGTATGTTTATTTAAAAGTTTAGTAATTAAACAGTTTGCAAGTATTATACAATAGTAGTAAATAGGGTTGTTTTACAATTCCTGCAAAAAAAGCAACAGAGAAACACATAACCTCATGATAAGAACTTTCGAAAGCGAAGTTTGCATTCTGAATCATACCTATTTTGCATCGTCCATAGGCATTGAGTTAAGGAGAGTTGAAACCAGCAATGTCATAAATGTTGCTAAGTATGAGTTCGATGCCCACTTCAAACATTCGAGGGGATATGATTCATAGACAACATTGCAATTAAGTATGAGTGCGCATAAGTACAAGAAATTATAAGTCATGATTCAACTCTACTCACTTTTTCACTACTCATTGCTGTTCTCTGATGCCCATACCAAGTTCATGGTTAGTGAAGACCACTAGCCAAGTGGACTGATTTTTTTATACTAAAAATTAATCAGCCATCTTGTTGAAACCAAATGTAGTTGATCATTTGGTCTCAACAAGATGGCGTAACTTACCCTGCACTTAAAAAAAGATTTATTGCAATATTAATTTGGTGACAACTTTATTTCCAGAAGTGGTTCTGATTACTGGCTAGAGATCGACCGAAGGCGTTTTTTTTTGGCCAAAGCCGAAGCCGAACTTCGGCTAAAATCCTAAACTTCGGCCAAAACCGAAGCCGAAGCTGAATGTTTTAAATTTTAAAAATGATACTTGTTTTATATGAATTAAGAAAAAAGTTTGCTTTTTAGAGATCACTGAAATAGCTGTAATATTTATTGGATACATAAAAGCAAAATAAAACTATTTTGCAATTTCTAGATTGCTTTTTCATATGATCACTCACAAGAACGTTCAAGTAAAAGAAAATAGAAAGCAACAGGGTTATATTTCAAAGCAACCCTTTCAAAACGTTAAACACAATAGAAACTGTCGGCGAGCAACGACCAAATATAATGTTATTTTTCAAGCTTGGAATGAAAAATATTCGGCTTCGGCTAATCGGCCGATTTTTGCCATAGGCCGAATGTTGGCCGATTACCAATTTTTGGCCGAAGGCCGAAGCCGAAGCCGATTAATCGGTCGAACTCTATTACAGGCCTTCTTTTTACTTTTTATGGGACTTTGTTGAGTCATTGCTTTATGCCGACAAAAAAGCAACTCTAGAACCATTGGAAGCCAATATTCATGCCACCATTGACGCCATACGGCCAGATTTATAAAAAAAAGAGCAAAAAATTTAACATGGACCACGTAACTCGTAGTCGTGGCGTAAATATGCCGGAAATCATATTTAAAAAATAAATGCCACGAAATTATCTAACAGATTACAATAAAAAAAATTATAACAACAATAAATCGTACCATAACCGTTAAAAAACTTAAGTGACATACTTTTCGAACTCAATTTTTTTTTTAACAAAAACGATTATTTCCGATCGTAAATAATAAATTTGTCGGTTAAGCTTTTTTGGCGGTTATGGCTCGATATCTGTCTTGTACGATCATTTCAAGTTCTTATGCAGCTAAAAGAAAAAAAAAACACCCTTTAGAATATCGAGCCTTATTTTCGATTTTATCAAAAGCGACATGTTATCGAAAATATAAATTTTTTTTTTAATGAAATTAAAATTTTATGGGCTTACCCATAGTTAAGAATTATCAAAATGTCAAACTTGTTGATAACTTTTTAAGATATGGACTGTAAAACATATTTGAATATTTAAGAAAAACTCCTTCTCCTGAAAACTTTAAATTTTCGTCGCTTACGATTAAATCGAAAATAAGGCTCGCTATTTTATTCCAACTTCGTGCAATTTACTGCCTGTTTCACGATGTCGACAAGAAATTTTCGTTCGCTTATTTATATTGAAAACAAAAACAAAACAAGAAAATTTGTTTTTGTTTTCAATATAAATAAGCGAACGAAAATTTCTTGTCGTCATCGTGAAACAGGCAGTTAATTTTTTGAATCACCGTTATGTGCCGAACAGGGCCGATAAAAACGTCAATTATACATTGAAAAGCACCGCATTGCCTTTCTACCGCATTATCATTTAAATGTTGAATTTTAGCATTTATCTGAGGGTTTTTAAAATGATACTTCAACGAGACTAAGTCCGAATATTTTATTTTATTTCAGCCAGAAAAAGAGGAAAGTTTGATTTTGTTGTACAGTGTAATTTTATAAAAACAAAAACGTTTTCTACAAAATTGAATTTATGATTCCTAAAACAATTTTCCCTTATAACAAAAACTATGTACATATGCTGTTTTATTATAAAATATTTCACTATTTTCCATTCAAAAAATTTTTGTTTTTAATTGGCCACTAGCCAAAAATTTTATAAAAGTCTTTAAGTCATTTATGTAATTTATTCGATTTTTAAAACATATTAACATTTTTTTATAAATTTCCTTAACTTAGAAAGCAACAACGTGTATTGCAAATGTTATTTAATAAATCATAATTTTTTTTTTTGAGGAAAAAAAAACGTAAAAATCAAAAACATTTTAAAACGCATTAAATTGTTGATTTTATTGTTGACAATATTTATGTTGTATTTTATCATAAATAACTAAATTTATTTGTCATAAAGTCGTAATGTTTTAAACTTATTGTTTGAAAAAAAGCAAAAGCAAAAACATTTATATTAAAATGATTTAAAAACACAAATAACGTGTGCTTGAAGTGTACGTTAAACCGGGTTTTTTAATTAAAATTTTATTTTAATTTAACACTTCAAGCACTATTAATTTTTGTTGCATACAGTGATATGACACTACGACTCTTAAGATTACCGTTTGAATCCACCAATTAAATATTTTTATTTTTATACATATTTATATATAATTTTTGTAACCAAATACTGGTCTGATTAAAACAAATAATCGTGCCCGGAACGTTCCATACTGGCACTACATATCGTTTTTTGGTTTTTGGCGATTTATTTTAGTTTGAGCGATTTTTTAGCTCTGATGCTCTTTTCGTTTTGGCGATTTTTTCGTGTTTTGAGAATTTTTTTATTTTTGATGCGTCTTTTTCTGGCGATTTTTGGCGATTTTTGGTTCTGGAGTTTTTTTTTGTTTCGGCGATTTTTTGGTTCTTGGCGATTTATTTTAGTTTGAGCGATTTTTTAGCTCTGATGCTCTTTTCGTTTTGGCGATTTTTTCGTGTTTTGAGAATTTTTTTATTTTTGATGCGTTTTTTTCTGGCGATTTTTGGCGATTTTTGGTTCTGGAGTTTTTTTTTTTGTTTCGGCGATTTTTTGGTTCTTGGCGATTTATTTTAGTTTGAGCGATTTTTTAGCTCTGATGCTCTTTTCGTTTTGGCGATTTTTTCGTGTTTTGAGAATTTTTTTATTTTTGATGCGTTTTTTTCTGGCGATTTTTGGCGATTTTTGGTTCTGGAGTTTTTTTTTTGTTTCGGCGATTTTTTGGTTCTTGGCGATTTATTTTAGTTTGAGCGATTTTTTAGTTTTGACGCTCTTTTTGTTTTGACGATTTTTTCGTGTTTTGAGAACTTTTTTAATTTTGGGATTTTTTAAATTTCTTGCCGTCCTTTTTTACTTTTGTTGACTTTGTTTTGCATTTTAACGATTTATTTTATTTTTGGTGATATTTTTGATTTAAGCATATTTTTTTTTGCTTTAATACTTTATATTATATAACAAAGAAAATAGCTATTTTTATAATGAGGGGTGGTGTTCTGTAAATCGCGCGTTGTTTAAATCGTCTAATTTCCAGGAAGCTCAATTAAAAATTTCACTTTTTGCACCTTTTTAATTTATTTTAATGTTTTAGATGTTTCAGATATTTTATACGAACTTAACTTTGAATGCAATAAATCGCCGGATCGACAGAACACTGTTTTCGATTTTGGAAATCGCACGATTTCAAAACGTGCAGTTTACAGAACACCCCTGAATATTTCAACAATTTTGATTTTACTGTCACTTTATTCAAGTGTTTTGTGTGTAGTAAAGGTTTTCAAAATAAAAATTTAACGCCCCTTATTCACAAAAAATAAAAATGTATTTGAAATCCATTTTAAGAAAATTTTGTATGAAAATTTTTAAATTAAATACATTTCAAACTAATTTTAAATATTATGAATATGGAATATGGTTTTCGAAAACTAAAAAATTTTAATAATAATGTCGAAGGTGAGTGTGTTAAATTAATTATAATCCAAAGTTGTCACGCGTGACAGAACGTGAGCGTAAATAATAAAAAAAAAAATTTTTAAATTTTAATAAAATAGACAAATCCCCTGAAGAAGTGAACATAAAATTCACTAAACGTCGGGAAAAATATGTAATAAAAATTTAGTTTTTATTGACATAAAACAAGATAGGCCTCACCAGCTAAATAATAAAAAGAATTCAATTCACAATAAAAAAAATTTTTTTTTTCTTCGTGAGGGAGGCTTCCGTAGCTTAATTTAAAAAAAAATCATTTCAATCGGTTCTGCCGTTAGGCCACAAAATGCGTATTATTTCCCATAGTGCTATGGATCAAAAATTAAAATTTTTAAATTTTTATTTTCTTGAAATTTATTTATAAGTTTATTACAAAATCTTTGCTGACTATTAAATTATGTACTTGCAACATCTTTTTTTCGCTATGAAAACGATATAACCGCAGATTTTTGTTTTTTGATTATTTATGTCAATCAATTCTTTTAGAATTTAAAGCCAAGTAACAAAATCTTTTTGCAATCATTGGTGTGTAAAATGAAGCCTCACAAAATATTGAATTCAAATAACAAATATTACAAATTAGGCAAACCACAAAAAATAAACAAATTCTTGCACCAAAGAAGAACTAAAAATATTTAAAATAAAAATATTAAAAATGCAAAATTTTTCTTGGCCAATTTAAAGAAACTTGAAATTTTAATTTGTACATATTTTATTTTATTTAGACTCGACTTGACTTCAACAGAACCCACAATCAATCCTCTCGCCCATTTTAAAAGTGTTCACATCAAGTGAAATATGTAACCTCAGGTTCAATTGTTATTTAATTTTAATTGATTTTCTCTGAAGGTGCGAAGAATGCGTATGATCTTACATGAGAGTGTGGCTAAGTGTGGCTGTGTGGCTGAGTGTGTGTTTGAGTGTGTGTGTGCGTGTTTGTGTGTGTGTGTGTGTTTAAATGTGGTCAATAAATTAATTATATTCATGTTAGATTTTCATGTCTACAAACTTTATGTTATAGCTTTTATTTTCTAATTTATCTTAGATTTATACTTATATGTATGTACATAAATGTCAAATACAAAATTGCAAATTTACTTTTTTTTTGTCTATTTCTTTCGAAAAAAACTTCTTTCATTAGAAACTCGTGCAATGTTATCTTAACAACACTTGAGTTGTTTATTTTTCAAAAAAAAAAATTTGTTATCTTAGTTATTAGATAATTGGATTAAATATTTACTGTTGAATAAAAGTTATATGTATGTGACTTAAAGTACAGTGAACAGAATTGTAGCGACGGGCGACAAGCTATTGCAAAAGTTGTTCAAAATAAATTCAGTAAAGTGCGACTTTGACTCGCGCACAAAGGGTTACGTACGTTGGGCTTTGAGCATTTTTTAATATAGTGTTTTTTACGTTTTTTCAGCTGAAATAATTTCTTTGGTTTATTTTTCGCTTTTTTCTCGTTTTGGCGATTTTTGTTTTCATTTTGGCGATTTTTTCGTTTTGGCGATTTTTCAGATTTTTCACGATTTATTTTCGTTTTAGAAATTTTTTTAATTTGCTGCTCTTTTCGTTTTGGCGTTTTTTTTTTTGCTTTGGCGAATTTTTTTTCATTTTGGCGATTTTTTTCATTTTGGCGATTTTTTCTTTTGGCGATTTTTTTCTTTTTTGCGATTTTTTTTATTTTGGCGATTTTTTCATTTTGGCGTTTTCTCCGGTTTTTTGCGCTTTATTTTCGTTTTGAAATTTTTTTTAATTTGGTGCTTTTTTTCGTTTTCGCGATTTTTTTTTGTTTTGGCGATTTTTTTTCGGTTTGGCGATTTTATAGTTTTGGGATTTTTTTTTTTTGTTTTACCGTTTTTGAAAATTTCAAGAAGTTTGCTCCTACGGTTTCCAAGATACAGCAAGTTATCAAAATTACGTAGTCAAAATTACATTAACTGATAGCACACCCCTTAATTAAAATTTTTTAAAACACGCCGCAACTAAAAAAGCATATATACTACAAAAAAAATATCTTCAATTACCAAAAATTTTGCCAAAACTAAAAAACATCAAAAAAATCGCCAAAAACAAAAAAAATCGCCAAAAATATAAAAAACGCTTAAATTAAATATATGTAAAAAAAACAATTAAAATTCGCAAAATAAAAACAGAAAAAATCGCTGAAAAGAAACAAGCGCCAAAACTAAAAATTAATCGCTGTAAATAAAAATATCTTTAAGGAAAACGAAAAAAGCGCCAAAACTAAAAAACAACTAAAACAGAAAAAAAATCGCCAAAAACAAATGTAACGCTAACGCTAAAAAATCGTTAATGCTAAAAAAGCGCCAAAAGCAACCAAACAAAACTAAAAATTAATCGCTGTAACTAAAAATATATTGAAAAGTAAAAAAAAAAATGCCAAAATTAAAAAAGGCCCCAAAACTAAAAAACAACCAAAAAAATCGCCAAAACGAAATATATGGCCAAAACTAAAAAAATGCCAAAAACCGAACAAATCATGTAAACAAAAAATGCGTCAAGGCTAAAAAAAATCGCCAAAACTGAAATTAATCGCCAAAAACTTAAAATATCGCCAAAACGAGAGAAAAACGCCAAAACTAAAAAAAAAAATTTTTTTAATTTTTTTTTTTTTAACACAACACAATCCGCGAAGCGATTAGCTTGTCTGCGGAAAACACCCAGGGTCAATGGCGGGAATCGAACCCACGACCTCTGGACTGAGAGGATAACATCGCTACCACTCAGCCACAGGGGCACCAAACACATGCCGAAAAAATTATGTAAACGAAAAAAGCGCTGAAAGTAAAAAAAATCTAAAAACTGAAATTAATTGCAAAAAACAGAAAAAATCACATAAACGAAAAAATGCGAAAGTAAAAGAAGTCAAAACCGAAAAAAAAACACTAACGAAAAAAGCGCCAAAGCTAAAAAATATCGCCAGCGCTAAAGTTAAAGTTCGTATAGTACTATATATCACTCATTTACTTCAATAGTGTTACAACTCAAAAGAAGCAGTTTTGCAGAAAACACGTTTTAAGTTTTCAATTTGTATACAACTCAATGAAGACATGAAAAAATATTCTTCCCCCAGGAGGTGATTGTAGAAGATCTTTATATGAAATTTTTACACAAGATACAATACGAAATGCCACATTATTCGGCATTATTAATTCAAAAAAATATTTTTTTTGAGTTATGACACTATTAAAGTAAATAAGCGATATGTCAAAGTTGCAATTTACTGAATTTATTATTTATTTATTTATTTATTATTTTATTTTCTTTCGTTTTCAATATAAATCGAATGAATGTATCATTCGGATAAGCTGGTAGTATGTGTGGCTTGTCGCTTAACGCTTGCTATGTATTTCTATGTGTTTCTTTCCCATCTTTGTAAGACAATGTATGTGAAAATTTTAAATATTTTATCACTTATTTAAGCCAATTTTTTTTTCTTTTTATTATAATTATTATAATTATAATTGTTATCATGTTTATTAGGACTGTGGCGTGATCTACAAATACTCGTAATACGAGTAAAATAAGATTAACTAGTTTATTTTAGTAAGTCTATATTGAAATTGTAATCATAATTTATTATGTTTATATTTATGCTACGTAATTTCGTTTTATCGCATAAAATCGACGTATAAATTCTTTGGAAATTGTTCATTAAAATGTTGCTGGGAGTTTAATTTTTTAACTAGAAACTATCCAGCCAGAAAAAATTTAAGACTTTAATTTCAGTTCATAGAATAGAAGTAGTCAAGCTTTTGAAAAGTCATAAAACATTTCTCAAACTTTCTTAGAAAAATATTGTGCAGTTTTCGGCTTTCATATCAATTATTGATAAGCTTTTAGAGGGTCAATTTCGAAAATACGAGTATAAATAAATCAGAACATCTGTTTGCTCAACAGTTTTTTAAGACAATCCTTATCAATGACATTGAATATTTTTTTTATTTATTTTTTTTTTTGAGAGAACGGAAATGCCTATTTAATATGAAAATAAAAAAAAAAGAACTAGCTCATTTACTGCAATAACGTCATAACTCAATAAATACAATTTAAAATTAATTTTCTACCATTGTTCTTATTGTATAAAAAATTTCGTTTCTTGTATTTCTCAACTCTGGAGAGAAATACTTATAAAATGTATTTTTTTTTTTTTTTGCTTTAAGTTGTGTGTAAATTGCAAACTTTAAATGAAGTTTTCCGTAAAACTAGTTTTCTGAGTTATGATGTTGTTGCAGAAAGTGAACGGAATCTGTAATGCGATTCAGTAACTTTTAACGATACGACAATCGTAATTTTTGTCTATAGATTTTGTCGCTTGCAATAACGATTGTGTGATTCTGTAAATTCTTTTTAACGATATTTTCTGTTAATTTTTGTCGATAAAATTAACAGCACATAGATTATTGTCGCTTAAATAAGGACACAGCTGACATTAACCCACAGCGAATATCGTTAAAAATGTTACCGAATAGCAAATTCGATAGATTTTCGTTATAGTTATTTTAACGATAAGGGTGGCGTTGGCTGAAGTAGTTAGCACGTTGACTACAAAAACCGAAGGTCCTGGGTTCGAGGCCGGTCTCCGACAGTCATTAAAAATAACAAGACCACGCATTTTTCTGATGTGCATTAGTGTTCTTTGTATCAGTTGTTGCGGTAAAAGTTCTAGTGATGCAGGCATACGGCTTTGCTCACTAAAAACTATACCGACTTCATCAGATACTAATCCTAATGTAACATCAGAGCGCCCTCCTCCGTTGTGTAGCAGAATCATTGGCGAAGTAAAATAAGCAATAAAATGGCTACTAAACACAGCTTCAAAATTTAATACGCCTCATTTGACACCAGATGGCGCTGCAACACTGCATTATCAAAAATGTGCAAATAGCAGAGTTGTAAAAGAATGAAGCTTTCCTCTAGCTCTTCCTTCACCACTTGTCTTCTCTATCACTATAATTTCCCTATCACCCTCTCTCACTATCTTCTCTTCAATTAACAGGTAGCACAAAGGGATCATTGTATTGGACCCAAGTGTGCTGGACTCTAAATTTCACCCTTCCTTACCAGCAACCTGCTAACCTACCTAAACCTATTTTAACGATGCGATTATGGTTTAACAAAAAAAAGTTAGTGAATCGCACTACTGGTAAACAGAAACTTAAGCGGTTCTAATCATGTGACGGGGAGTGTATTAGAATATATATTTTTTTTATTTTAAACGAGATATCTCTAGTATGCTTTACAAAACAAAAAAACTTAAAGAAATATGGGTCATTCACTTTTTGGTATGTTCAGCTAAATTCTTTACCAAAAAAGTATAAATCAAATCGTGCCATAATCGCCAAACAAGCTTAAGCAACATAATTTTCACACTTAATTTGTTGACCGAAATCGATTATCTTATCGTAAATATCGTAAATAATTGATTTTCGTAAAAAAAACTAAGTCCAAAAATTGTGTCGCTTAAGCTTTTTTGGAGCTTATGGTTCCCATATGTTTACAGGATAAATTTAGACATTGAAATTTTCATATAAAAGTTGTAAAATGTTTTTCTTTAATTTTTTTTTCTTTTTTTATCTTTTTTTGGCAGCCGTTGTGAATAGATGTAGCAAAACAGAAATAGCTAAAAAAAAATAAAATTTAATAAAAGTGGCGTGATTTTTGCTTGATGCACACTAAAAATAAAATAAAAATAAAAAATATTGCAAAAACTTAAGGAAAAATTTAAAAAATTTTTAAACAAATAATGATTCATTAGAAATCTAATAACGAATAAACAGACAAAAAGAAGAAGCAAAAAAAAAATGAGTCAAGAAACTTGATATAAAAATTCGAAGAAAAATTTTTTTAAAAGGTGGCGTGATGAGGCGGCTTTTTTTTTTTTTTATATGGTTGTATAAGTGTGTGTAAACTAAACACAGAAACAAATTACAAAAAAAAATAAATAAACAGTTAATTAAATAAATCATCGAATACCTTTTTAGATGATTACATATCCCTCATTTACTGCAACAACATCATAACTCGAAAAAAAAACTACCAGTAGTTTGCTAGGAAACTAAAGTTTAAAGTTTTCAATTTATATACAACTTTAATGAAAAAAGAAAATTTTATTTTTCTCTCCAGAGTTGAGTAAACAAGATATTTGTATGAAATTTTTATATAATATGAAAAAACGATATGAGAATTAATTCTGCATCATTAACTGAGAATTTAAATTTTTTGAGTTATGATATTATTTGAGTAAACGAGCCATATGTACATATACAGTGACTTCCAATATTGGATCAAAATCGTTACATACGTAAACGTACAATTCGCCACGTAAAAATAAACTCTTCGGATTATGACATATGCGTACGTCCAATACCAAATGAAATTTGGGATCGTATAAAGGCTCAATGCTCAGTTAGCCGACTGTAATGGAATGTAACTGAAATGGTAGGAAACAGCTGATCCATATTGTTATGTGAAAAGTTATATACAAATTTTTACATTGCGGTTACACCTCTATAACCATTCTCATTTCTTTTCACATAACAATATCAATTAGCTGTTTCCTACCGTCGCAGTTACATTGCATTACAGTCGGCTAACTGAGCCTTTACATTCCTGTTACATCTCTATAATCATTTTCATTACTTTTAACATAATAATATCAATCAGCTGTTTCTTACTATTGCACTTACATTCCATTACAGTCGGCTAACTGAGCCTTAGGAATCTGTACACTACTTGTCACATAACAACATTAAATCAGCTGTTTCTTACAGTTACATTACATTACAGTCGGCTAACTGAGCCTCAATTGAACATACGAGTATATTTTTTACGAACTGTCATTTGTTAAAAAATTCAATACGATTGCATAACAATTTTTTTTAATGGAAGTAAACTATAATTTTAATGAATAAATTACATTTCTGGGATTAATTACAATAAATTTAATCTACAACAAAAAAAGAAAAATATCAGGCAAAGAATAAACTATTCATTCTTCAATAAATTTTCCAAAAACCAAAATAACTGATGGCGATTCTTATGAGAAAGAGTTTCAAACACTCTATGAAGATTTTTTAATTTAGACAGCTGATAAATATCGAAACTTGGCAATGTATAAATTTTAAATACTGCGCCGTGACAACCACTTGAATAACCCTGAGACAGCCCACTGAAGTGATTGAATTCTAATTATATTTTTAACCCACTTCAAAAAACAAGGAGGAGGTTAACAATTCGTCTTTATATTTTTTTTAGGTGTGTAACTTCATAACTCGCTACACTTTAGACTGATTGTAAATTTGTTTTTGTTGTGTGAGAGGTTATAGCTTCCCATTATAAAAAAAGTGGGCGGATATACGCCCACAATTTGTTTATATAATTTTATAATATTCTACTTTTTTGACTGCTGTAAAACCTATAAAACAACTTTGGTTCTTGTAACTACAAATCAATTTGAAAGTTAAAAAAATGGGCGAAGTTACGCCCATTAAGATTTATTATAATATTTCACGCGGTTCTACTTAACCGGTTTTTGCGAAACTTACTACACAAATTGAGCTCTAAAATAGACAAAATCTTTTATTTAAACAAATGGGCGGAGTCACGCCCCTTAAAATTTAATATATTATTTTAAGCGGTTCTACCTTACCGATTTTTACAAGATTGAGCTCTGAAAAACACACAATCTTGCATTTAAAAAAATGGGCGGAGACACGCACATTAAAATTTAATTTTATATATCACGTACATCTTTTTATCTTCTTCTATCATATCTTTGCATTGAAGTCGGTTTTTTTTTGGCAGAAAGAATTATTTAATGACTTTAACAGTTCAACAGCTATTTTCATAAAAAAATTTCTTATTAAGCCTTTAGAAAGACTTAATAATTTTTATAAATAAGGCTGTTATATTTTAAAGCCTTTACGCATAGTCTTGTAAGTCACTGTATATGCATGCATACATATTTTGAAGTTGTTTCGCATGACGTAAAAGATTTAGACTAGAAGTGGAACGTTTTGTGGCCAGCGAAACAAGTTTTTATAGCACATAAATATTTAGGTAGCACATACATACATACATACATACACACATACAGACATAAATATGTACATTTTATTTACTGATTTACATACATATATATGTATGTATTAACGTACAATTTGCTTTTATAATTTATTTGCTCATATATTTGATTTTTATTGGAAGTTTTTATGCCTTTTAATGGCCGCACGGCAGACAGACCTCCCCACACTAAACGAATCAATGAATCAATGAATTTGATGTTAATGTGAAATTTACGATCATGTTATGAATAATATTATTAAATGCCTTCATGCAGCCTGCCCATTCAGCGCCACATACAATTTTCATAGAATTTCGTATGCGAAACGATTTATTTTATTGAAGGGAAATAATAACGTTTTACTTCAACAACGTTATAGCACAAAATGTGCGCTTTTTGCCATAATGGATGGCATTTTCTTTTCTAGAAAAAATAAATGTTACATTTATTGCACTTTTCAAGCAAAATTGGCGATAAAATGGCTTTTTGCAATAAAGAGTTTATTACGCTTACGAGCGTAATTTGTTTTTTAAACAAACGCAAACTCCCGGTGCACACACGTCAACTTTTAATTCAGTTGGTAGGAAAAAAGAGTAAGATAAATATGTATGTATTGCCTTTTCCGTCTTTCTTACAGCTGCGGGTCCACTCTGTAATTTGCGTTTGTTTCGAATTACAGAGTAGACCCCCTGAATTAAGAGTTGACCAACAAAAGTTGACGTATGTGAACCGAGACTAAATTGCCTTTTTCTCTCATAAAGGGTTAAAAAATTTTGCACTTTTTTTTTGGAACAGAAAACGGCATTAATAATGCAGAATCAATCTTCACATCTTTATTAACATTGTGTCCTTAGGTTAGGTTAGGTTAGGTTAGCTTATTTTGACAGATCGCTAAGATGATTAAGTAAATAAGTGGGTCAAAACAGAACAGTCCTCTTTGTGTTACTTGAGAGTAGGAAAGAGAGTTAAAAAGTGCAAGTACAGATGGTGAAGTGGCAAAGCTTTGTGCACTCTTATTTTCGTTTTTACAACTCGGGCATTGTACAT
Source organism: Tachina lurida (assembly GCA_944452675.1). Taxonomy (NCBI): domain Eukaryota; kingdom Metazoa; phylum Arthropoda; class Insecta; order Diptera; family Tachinidae; genus Tachina; species Tachina lurida. The sequence continues at coordinate 30,098,014 of OX101752.1, forward strand.
TTTGTTAATTTTTATAGCAACGTTGCAGCGCCTCTGGTGTTGAGTGCTAGTTATTGTACTTCGCCGCAGGAGCCCGCTGTGATTTGCAATAGCACACACAATTATCTATTTATACAGGGTGACCGATGACAATTTTCAAAACGAGGCACCAAATAGAGGATTTATCAAAAATAAGGGCCAAAATTTAAAATAAATTCAGTAAAGTGCGACTTTGACTCGCGCACGAAGGCTTCCGTACATTCGGTTTTGAGCAGTTTTTTAATGTGGCTTTTTTGAAGTTTTTTTAAGTTTAAACGATTTTTTTTTTAATTTTGGCGATTTTTTTCTGTTTTTGGGAGTTTTTTTTAATTTTGGCGATTGTCTTTCATTTTGGCGATTTTTTTAATTTTGGCGATTTTTTTTTAATTTTGGCGATTTTTTTCATTTTGGCGATTTTTTTAATTTTGCTGATTTTTCCGGTTTTTTGCGATTTTTTTTAGGTTTAAACAATTTTTTTAGTTTTGTCGCTTTTTTCTCGTTTTGGCGATTTTTTTTTTAATTTTGGCGATTTTTTTCGGTTTGACGATTTTATAATTTTTGAGATTTTTTTGTTTTACCGTTTTTGAAAATATCATGATTTTTGGCTCTTGCGGTTTACAAGTTACAGCAAGTTGTCAAAATTACATTGTCAAAATTGCATTAAATGATGGAACACCCTTTAACTTATTTTTTTTTAATTGTTGTAGTCTGTATAAAAATACACTAACCTTAAAAATTTCAAGTGTATATACATACATACAATTGTATGTATATTACATGGTATTTTAACATTTTTCGTTGCTCGTTTTGGAACACCCTTTAATTGCCAACTCTCATGTATTTGTTGTTGTAGCGGACAAAGGTCTACACACTGTGTCCAAATTTCAGGTCCGTAGCTCTTACGGTTCTCGAGAAAATACCCTGCGACAGACGGACGGACAGACGGACGGACGGACAGCGTAGCGAAAACTATAGGGTTCCTTTTCACCTCTGGTGTACGGAACCCCAAAAACGAGGAAACTACCCTAAACTTTTTATTTTCAATGTATTTTTATGTAACTCACCCTAAAAAAAATGGGGACAGAAAGTGGCAATTTGCCACTTTAGTCGGTCAAACGGTCACGCTGTATGTATATCATATCAAATTTATTATGTTGATATGACTGGGTTTACCCAGGGATGGAATTCGGGCTCGTAAATTCTTCAGTCGGCAGCAGCCCATTTATCAGTTGTTAGATTTTTTATTTTAAACACAATTTGATTTTAATTTATATATTTTTTATTTTATTGTACCGCATTATTTGTCCCACATCCCGACAACTGCCACAAAGCTTTTGTGAGGCGTGGCGTGAAGGAAGCTCGCAGTTAACAGCACACTATTGGTATAGCAGCGAAATCAACGCAGTTAAAACCACTGTTGGGATGGCAGCGCGGGAGCAACAATATTATATTTACAAAAAAAAAATTTTTGGTCTTATATCTGGAGAAATTGCAGTAGTGAAAGTTTTGAAATATTGTTAAGATTTATTTGAAGATATTAAAGTAGGGACCAGCAGCATAGGGAAGTGTAGCCTCCCTACAAAATAATTATTAATATGCTACAAATTTTGTGAAATTCACTTTGCAAGCAGCGCATTGTGGCACTGTCGCTTTTCTTACATAAGATACTTTTTACTGTCACTCTTCTTAGAATTTTTCACTTATTGCATTATTTATTTTGTTAATAGATTTACAGATTCAGCCAGACGGTATCTGACTTAAAAAGCTGTATAGCAATAAATAAGAAGACACGTATGAGATTCTGCTTCATAAGATTTTTATTATATATTGCAGTCACGCCAACAAGATATTATCACTTTGACCTTGAACGTTAATGAGTTGTTTGCTAGGCGTTTTACAAGGACAATTAAATGTTATTGACATTGAAATTAAAATTTAGATAGAGGAAAGGAAAAATTTTTTTCTTATCTTATTCATAAAAATCTAAGATAAATTAATTACAGAGATTAAAATAAAAAAAATAAAAATATATATATATGTATATCTGAAGTAACACACTCACCCATTAATAAATACCGGGTTACACGCTTCAACTTTTGTTGAGCCAATTTTGAGTTTTTTATATATAGAGAGACAGAGAGAGAGAAAAATGCAGTTATTCCCCCAATGCCTCTCCCAATCTCTCTCACCCTCTCTCTCTGTCTATCTTTCTGACTATATCTCTCCCTATCTCTATCTCTCTTCTTTTCACTATTTATATATCTCTCTCTCTCTCCATCTAATTTTTTTTAGCAAAATTTGTTTTATTTTTTTCACAAAAATTTGTTTTTACAAATATCCTTGCAATTGTTAAACTATACTGTTTCGAGCAAAAAAAAATTCGACACACAAACATTTGCAAAAATTATAAAGTCTCCTATTTTACACATACATACACACATTCATATGTTTAAGTGTTCGCACGGCCAGAGGTCATAAATTGCAGGCCTACATATACCATAAATTGAAAAAATTTTGAAATAGGAGTAACAAACAAAACAACATGTTTTTCATTAAGGCAATAAGAAAAATCCAAAGCATTACTATAGCAACAAAATAGATTTAATTTTAAATACATATATATACAATGTAACAGCAAATTGCTGATTTAATCTTTACTGAAGAAATCATAAAGAAATGAAAATAGTAAGACCAAATAATAATTAATCTTAAAAAGTAAAAAAACAAACAAATTAGAAAAAACTACATGTACATACATTGTACATACGTATTTAAAAAAAAAACTTTCTATAGATTAAAGACATTTTTTTCAATTCATTGCAAAAGCCATATGTTTGAAAAAAATTTTTTCTGGGCTGGAGAAAAAGTAGCCCTTGATTAGAGAAAATAAAAATAAACATTTTAGAAGGAAATATTGCGGTTGTTACTAGTTTCTATAAGCTACACATAATTTACAGAAAAAACTATATTTTCGAAACAGTTTCTCTGGACTAGAGAAAATTTTGCGATTGATTAGAGAAAAATTTAAGCCAAATAAATTACTTTAGAAGAAAAAAAGTGCTCTGCACTCGAGAGTTTGCTGTTATTCTTTCTTTTTCGTTTTAAGTATTTTGTAAAATATTTTTAAAAAGTAGAAAAATACTAAATTTGAGGCTTATTATTATTAATTAGACACAGTTTTTACAATTTACTGCAAAAACTATAGATTCGAAAAAATTTCTCTGGCCTGGAGTAAAATTTGCCTTTGATTAGAGAAAATTTTACGCCAAATAAATAATTTTATAAGAAAAATTTTTTTTTACACTAGAGAATTTGCTGCTATTTTATTTTTTTAATTTTAGTAGTTGCCAAATATTTTTGTAAGAAATATTAAAGTACAATCCTTGGAGAATTTTTGTATTTTGAAAACAAATTATTTTATATAAATTAGAGAAACTTTTTCCAAATTTTAGCATAAAAAACATTTTCGGAAATATGTTTTTGGGCTAGAGAAAAAGTTGCCATTGGCTAGAGAAAACTTTAAACCAAATAAATTACTTTAGAGAAAAAGAAGAAGAAACATATACTCGGCAATTAATTTTTTTTAAGTTTAAAATATTTCTTTGGGCTAGAAAAAAAAGTTGCCATTGGCTGGAGGAACCTTTAAACCAAATAAATTACTTTAAAGAAAAAGAAGAAAAAAGCTATAGTCGACAATTAATGTTTTTTTAAGATTAATTAATTAATGTTTGAAAATATTTTTTTTTTAATTTTTTATACTAGAGAAGCTTTTTTGAAATTATTGCGCAAAAACTTTATTATCAAAAAAAGTCCTTGGGCTGGAGAAAAAGTTATAATTGATTAGAGATAATTTCAAGCCAAATAAATTACTTTTGAAGAAGAAAAATAAAAGTTTTTTTTATTTTAATATTTTGTAAACTTTTTTCCAATCATTGTAAAAAAAAATTTAAGAAAAATTTGCAATTGATTAGAGAAAATTTGTAAATAAGTAAATTACATTATCATTTTGTCTAAAAATATAAAGCTACAAGCCTTAGAGAATTTTATTTTTTAAATTAATTTCTATAAATAAGAGAAACTTTTTAAATTCTTTGGGGTAGAGAAAAAGTTGCCATTGATTAGAGAAAATATCAAACTAAATAATTTACTTGACAAAAAAAAATATGCTCTTCAACAGAGAAATATTTAGTTTTTATTTTATTTGAGTATTAGGTAATTTTTTTCGAGGAAATTGTATATAAATTTGCTACTTTTCTAGTTTACTGCAAAAACTATCACCCTTATTCCAGTTGTCAACATCGACGTTACTTCAATACAATACAAAAAATTGGAGCCTGTCTATCCTTTGTCGGAAACAGTTGGCTGCATGTCAATAACATGCTCATTCCGTTTTCTCGACCCAAGGGAGCAGAAAGAGACGGACAAGAGCACAAAATTGTTCTCGAGAGCTAGTAGACAGGCCTCAATTTTTCGATATTATATTGACGTGACGTCGATGTTGACAATTGCAATAAGGGTGTATATATTTGAAACTATACATACATATATTCGAAAAATGTCCCTGGGCTGGAGAAAAATTAGCCATTAATTGGAAAGAATTTTAAGCTAAATAAATTACTTTTGAAGAAAAAATGCTTTATGCTATAATTATTTTTATAATTAGTAATGTAAACATTTTTTGAGAATATTTTTTATAAATTCGAGAAATTTTTTTAATTTGTTGCAAAAGCTTTATTTTCGAAAAAGAATTTCCTTCGGCTGGAAAAAATTTTGTCATTGATTAGATAAAATTGTAAATCAAACAAATTACTTTTAAAGAAAAAGTTGCGGTATGCTCGAGAATTGCTTGATTTATTTTATAATTTTGAAAATTTTTTTTCGAGAATATTTTCCATATATTAGAAAAAAAATTTTTAATTTACTGCAAAATTTAAGTTTTGAAAAATTTTCTTTAGGCAGGAGAAAAATTTATGACAAATAAATTACTTTAGAAAAAAATTGCTCCATACTAGAGAATTTTCTTAGTTTTATTTTTCGAGAAAATTTTATAAATTGGCCACTTTTTATAATTTACCGTAGAAACTATATTTTCGAAAAAATTTCTCGGAGCTGGAGAAAACTTTACTCTTGATTAGAGAAAATTGTGAGCTAAATTAAATTACTTTAGAAGAAAAAAATTTTTCAATGCTAGAGAATTTCTTCGTTTTTTTATAATTTTGTTAATTGTTTTTCGACAAAATGTTGTATATATTAGAGAAATTTTTGATAATAATTGATAAGACAACATTTTAAACCAAATAAATTACTATAGAAGAAAAAAATTGCGCCATGCTAGAGAATTTCTGGTTTTTTTTTATAATTTTGTAAAAAAAAATTAAAGAAAATTTTGAGAACACATATTTTTCATAAATTCGAGAAATTTTTTTAAAGCAAAATTTGTATTTTGAGCTGGAGAAAAATTTGCCATTGATTAGAGAAAATTTAAAAAGCAAAAAAATTACTTTAGAATAAAAAAAAATTGCTCTATACTAGAGAATTATTTTTTTTCTCAAATGTATAAAGATTACTTTACCCTTTTCAAAAACTTATATAAGATCTACCAAAAAAAAAATTTTGTAATACAAGACAATACATAGAATGGGATTATAAGCAAGAAGATTACTGAAAACCACTTTGACACACATTTTCTCAACCCTTTTTCATATGCCACATCAAAGCTATTAAAGGGTCATAAATGTATTTAAATCGCTAAAGGAATTTTAGCTTGAATATGTGTTTTTGAATTATGAGCTGGCAAAAAGAAAGGAAAATAGGGATCACAAGCATTAAGTTTTCATTAATAAGGACACAAATTTTAGGCAATATTGTTACAGTATCCTGTACAGGACTCCTTTTTTAATGCAGTATGCTCTGGTAGATTTTCTGAGGCTTGTGTTGCTAATGCCAAAGGCCAACCATTTTATTTTCTATTAGCAGTTGGACCTTAAAAACGATTTTTTTTTGTGGGGAAAAAATATAAATAAATAATATGAAATAAAGTTTTTCATTTATTGTTATTTTTTTTTACTTTTTTGATTACGATTGTGGACGATTTTTTTTTACCTTTTTTATTATTTCCTTTAACACCTGCTTAAACTGCTGCAAAAATTCATACCATTTCTCTTTCCAAACAAGCAAAAAATAAAATAAAAAATAAAAAATACAATAAGACCCTTTTAGTTACAATCATGAAAAACAAAAACAAAATGAAACGCACAAAAAAATATAATTTATGAGGTTCATCTTTCCACTCTGGTTTTACAACACATTCTGTGGCACTTGCATAAGGTTTTTTACCAGGATCTCTCCTCATCCACCATTAGCAAGCAACCTTGTTGAAAGGAGCTGCACTGTTTTAGCCATAAAAAAATTTAACCGCAAATATTGTTTCTTCTGTTCCCTCTGTTGCTGGCAACATGAATATATTGGCAATGGCAAACATTATTGCTTGGTTGCCGGTGTATTTATTGCAAGTTTGTTTTGTTTAAATAATATTTTCATTTTATTTGCTATTTTGCTTATTTAACCATAAAAATATTAAAAAAAAAATACTTTGACCAGGAGGGTGCTTTTAGTACTGTATGGCCATAAAAAAAAATATTGAACGGACAGAATTTTTTTTTGGTGGATCTTATATAAGTTTTTGAAAAGGGTTAAGTAATCTTTATATATTTGAGATAAGAAAATAATTCTCTAGTATAGAGCAATTTCTTTTATTCTAAAGTAATTTTTTTTTGCTTCAAAATTTTCTCTAATCAATGGCAAATTTTTCTCCAGTCCAAGGAAATGTTTTCGAAAATACAGCTTTTGCCTTAAAAAAATTTCTCGAAGTTATAAAAAATATTCTCAAAATTGTTTTAACAAAATTATAAAAAAAACCAGAAATTATCTAGCATGGCGCAATTTTTTTTCTAATGTAATGTATTTAGCTTAAAATGTTCTCTTATCAATTATTATCAAAAATTATATGTACAACATTTTGTCGAAAAACAATTAAGAAAATTATAAAAAAAAATGAAGAAAATTATAAAAAAATGAAGAAATTCTCTCAAATTGTTCAATATTTTTTTCTTCCAACGTAATTTATTTACCTCACACTTTTCTCTAGTCAAGAGTAAACTTTTCTCCAGCACCAAGAAATTTTTTCGAATATATAGTTTCTGCGGTAAATTATAAAAAGTGGCCAATTTATAAAATTTTCTCGAAAAATAAAATTAAAAAAAAATTCTTTAGTATGGAGCAATTTTTTTCTAAAGAAATTTTTTCTAAAACAGCTTTTGCAATACATGGAAAATATTCTCGAAAAGAAATTGACAAAATTATAAAAGAAAACAAGCAAATTCTCGAGCATGGCACAATTGTTGCAAGTATAAATTTTTCTGCAGCCTAGAGTAAATAAAGTTTTCGTTTATTACAAAAAAATCCCTATAATTTAAACATTAATTTTATACAGTAAAAGTTTTATTTAGTACACTCTGCTGTAAGTTTTTGCCACTCTACACTAAACTCTTTATTTTTTTTCGATAAATAAATTTTTTTTTGGTAATTTTTTTATAAACATTTATTTTTAGTCTGCATTTAAATTACAATTTAATTCTTTGCGGTTTGTCTAAATTCAATTCCCAAAACAATATGCAAAGTTTACATACATACATTAACACACAATTAAAATTTCCATAAAAAAAACCAACATATCTACATAAATTCATTAAATTCAGACATTGTTAAAGCAAGTAGTACCTCACGTGGTCTTTTATGTGAAACGATCGAAAGAAAAAAACTTTCTACTGAAAATATATTACAATTGACATTTCGACCTGCGGTTATTGCAGAATTCAAAAGTTTTTTTATACTCTTTATTTGCTTCCATTCAATTTTGGAAATAAAAAGAAATAAATTTAAAGCCCCTCTTCTCTTTGGACCTGCCAAGCAAACAACAATTGCTGTAAATGTGTTCTTTTTTTTCATAAGACCATTTCATATGCTCAATGATGTTGCCGAACCCTAGACCTTATTGCTGGCATATGAGTATAATAATAATGATGATGATGATGATGTTGCTTGCCCCTTTCATAAATTGAGGTCAATTGTCAGCAATACACTTTTTTTGGAAAGTAACACAACAAACAAAAAGACAAATGATTGATACAAAAATTATTTTATTAAAGTTTCTTAAATTGATTGTTATAAAAATTTTGTCCAGACTTAAAACTAATTCAAATAAAATTTGGACTTTCTCCAGGTAAGAAATAAATGTGTTCTTTAAAAATTTTTTCTTATCTAAAAAATATTTTTTTTTTCAAATTTTTATTAAAAAATATATTTTTTTTTTTAATTTAAAACGCACTGTACAGTGCCAGACTTGTGCAGTGAACTTTAGTAGTGTATGGCCGGCATTAGTCTAAGGGCCATTATTACAACTTAAAGTTAGTTAAAAGTAGGATTTTATTGGACGTATAAAAAGTTTTTCATCAGTAAAATTTTAGCTTAACCTAAAGTGAGCGCTAAGTTAAAGGCAAATGTATCCTTCCTGGTAAGTTAAATTAAATTTATAATAATGAATAGCGTTTTATAAGTCCAAAAAAATCCTACTTTTAACTAACTTTAAGTTGTAATAATGGCCCTAAAAATTATATTTTTTAATTTTTATTTTCGAAAATATTTTTTTTTAATTTAAATTTTTATTTAATTTTTATTTGTTATAAAAGTTTTCTCTAGACTAGAAAAACATTTTTTTAACTTAAAAAAATTATTTATTTAAAAAATTTTCTCTTAAAGGAATTTTAAAAAAATTCTTGTAGACCAATTTTTTTTCTACATGGCAATCTGTTCTGTAAAAATCTTCTCTAGGCTGGAAAGTATTTTTTTATTGTTATAAAAATTTTGTCTAACTTAAAAAAATTCAACCAAAATATCCACTAGAAAATAACTTCTCTAGACTAGAAAAAAAAATTTTTTAAATATTTTCTTTTGTTTTAAAAATTTTTTTCTTAAAAAATATTTTTTTGAGAAAATATTTTTTTTTGAGAAAATATTTTTTTATTCTTTAAAAATTTTAAATTTTTTCTATGCCAATGTTTATAAAAGTTTTCTCTAAACTAGAAAATGTTATTGCTTAAAAAATTTTTTTTCTAACAATTTATCTAAAAAAATTGTCCGTAAAATAATTAAAAAAAATTTTCTTGTAGAACAATATTTTTGCTATATAATAAATAATCTATAAACTAGGAAATATTTTCTGTAAAAATCTTCTCTAGGCTAGAAAAAAGTATATTTTTTTGGTTGTTATAAAATTTTTGTCTAACTTAAAAAAAATTCAACCAAACTTTACACTAGAAAAAAACTTCTCTAGATTAGAAAAAAATTGTTCTTTAAATACTTTCTTTTGTTTAAGAATATTATTTCTTTAAAAATATTTTTTTCTAAAAAATATTTTTGTTTCTTTAAAAAATAAATTTTTTTTTTTTAATTTTTTTCTAAGCTACAGAATGTTTTTTATAAAAGTTTTCTCTAAGCTAGAAAATTTTTTGGCTTTAAACATTTTTTTCTAAAAAATATTTAAAAAAAAATTTTTCTCTAAAATAATTCTAAACAATTTTTTTGTAGAACAATATTTAATCTATAGATTAGAATAACTATTTTCTGGAAATATTTTTTCTACAAAAATCTTCTCTACACTAGGAGATATTTTTTATAAAAATTTCATCTAGAATATAATACAAGCAAAAAATTTTTATGCACTAGAGAAACTTTTCTAAGTTAAAAAATATACTATAAATAAGTTTTCTCTAAAAGAAATTTTCCCTAAACTAATTTATCTCAAAAAATTGTTTTTAAGAAAATTTCTCTAACTTATTTTGTAGTCTTTGTTTTTTTAAAAAATTTTTTCAGATTAGAAAATATTTTTCTTAAATTCTAGAAGTTTTCTTCAGACTGATTTTTTTTCTTTTAATTTTCCGTAAACTACAAAAATGTTAAAAAATTTGTTCTAAAATAGCAAAAAAATACTACAAAAAATTTCTTTAGATAAAAAAATGTTTTTCTGTTACAAATTTCTCTAGGCTAGAAAAAAATGTTTTCTTTGCATTTAAAAAAAATTACACTAGAGAAATTTTTTTAAAACTTATATTATTCTAAATTAAAAAACTCGTCTTTAAAAATTATCTGCAGATTGGAAAATATCTTTTAGTAAAAAAAATTTATCGAGATAAAATGTTTTTGAAGAAATTTTCTCTAGCCTAGAAAAAAAAATTTCTGAAATTTTTTTAAACAAGAAACATTATTTTCTGTAAAGAATTTTTTATACGAGACAGAAAAATATTTTTCTCTCAATATTTTCTCCGGGCCAGTAACAAATTTTGTTTCTAATTTTTTTTCTAGACTAAAAAAATATTTTCTTTAAAAAGTGTATTTTTTTACACTAGAGAAATTTTTCTCAAATTTTTTTTTAAACTTATATTAATCTAAACCAAAAAACTCGTTTTTCAAAATTATCTGCAGATTGGAAAATATTTTTTAGAAAAAAATTTATCGAGATAAAATGTTTTTGTAAAAATTTTCTCTAGCCTAGAAAAAAAAATTTCTCAAATTTTTTTCAAACAAGAAACAATATTTTCTGTAAAGAATTTTTTATACGAGACCGAAAAGTATTTTTCTCAATAATTTCTCCGGGCCAGCAACAATTTTTGTTTCCAAATTTTTTTCTAGACTAAAAAAATTATTTTCTTTAAAAATTTTCTCTTCATAAGAAAATTTCCCTCTGACTAGTAAATTTATTTTTTTTTTTAATTTTGTCTAGACGGAAAAGTGTATAAAAAAGTGTAGAGTTTTTACATAACTTTTTTTAAAATATTCTATACAAACATATTCTCTAAACCAGAAAATTTTTGTTTACTTTAGACAAGAGAAAAGTGTAGCTGCTAACATTTTCTCAAAGCCAGAAATAAATTTTTTATAAAAATCCTTTCTAGGGTAAACAATTTGTTTCAGAATTTCCTTTTTTTAAGAAAATTTTCTTCTGACTGGAAAAACTATTTTCTATAATTATTTTCTCTAGACTAGAAAAATTGTCTGCAGATTAGGAAAAAAATTTCTTACTAGAAAATAATTTTTTCTAGATTACAAAAATCTTTTATTTTTTTACTATAGAAACATTTTTAAAAAAAAGTTATTTCTATACTAGAAACATAGAGAAAATTTTTTTCAAACCCTTGTGTTTGCTGGGTAGCGTCTTTAATTTTGTCTGTTGGGTTTAAAGCTAAAAATTTTTAAAAATGGTATTGAAATGTAATGAATGAAAAAATATCATTTTCGAAATGAAACACACAAATATGTACATTGTATAGAAAATTTAATTTGAAGTTCTTTAGAATACTTACCTGTGTTAGACTTCTTAATGTCAATACGCATTTACCAAAGAAATAAAATTTTTATTTGAAATCTCATCCCCCCAAAAAGGCTTTTATCACCTCAGAGTCTTTAGTAACACGTTTTATATTTATCTCCTGCTTGTCTAGTTAAATTAAAAGATTTTAAGGTTCTCTTAATTGGCCAAAAAATTTAACAATTCGTAACAGCTTATGACCCTCGTCTTAGAAGTTGTTGGGGGAAAAACTTTTAAAATTTTATGCGTTCAAATAGACCTGCTGCGGCCACATTTAATTTTGCATGAAATTGTTGAAAAAAGTGATTTATTTAAAAACTTATTTCAGGTATACAACAGAAATAGACCATAAAATTAAAAGAAAATGAAAATGAACCCACCAAGTTAAGATGAAAACATTTAATGTTTTGGGAATATTCAAAAACTTTCATTTCAAGGCTAAAAACAAGGAAATTAATGGAGAAGTCGTGTGTGTGTGTGTGTTAAGCTGGAAAATAAGTGTAGAACTAACAATCTAGTTGGCAGTTTTTAAGCACCACGCACTTCACCCTAATCCAAACCGTAATAAACGTGATTGTGCAGAAAAAGTTATAAAGCAAACACTTAACAACATTCACACTCAAGGCCAAAAAGTGATAATTCATTGCCAGAAACATTCACTAAATAATTGATACATGGATGGCACTTTTGGGAACATCAAATACACGTCCATGTTACATTAGTTACGGCCAACGAAAATATATTGTCAGCACTATGTATCTAAGTTAGTTTTATTTGTGAGTTTCAAGAGGCCAGAGCAGAACACAGAATTTTAAATATTTCTGAGTAGAACCCAAACAGCGGAAGCGATAACCGCAAGCAAGAAATAAAACAATCAATGAACTTTTTCTGTTTATGCAATCGTTACAAAAATATTTCAAACAAATTTGGCAAATTTGTTACGCTTCCTTCATACTCTCTCACATTGACGTGAGATTATAACTGCAGAGAGGTTGCCACCATTAAGGACGTAAATATAAAATAGAGAGTTGCCATTGAATTACAAAAGTGTCTTCAACTACCAATCGGTAATGTTTTGAATATCAACATAAATAAAAAAAAATTTTAAATTCCTAAAAGTTACAAGATTAACTTTCCACAAAACATATTTGAACGGACTCGAAACATTTTTAATAATCAAAATTATTCTATTAAATATTTTTTCTCATATAAAAAAAAAATTCTTTATTTTTTCTAGTTAAAAAAAATTAGAAAAATTTTATCAAAGCCCAAAAAAAATTTCTCTAAAAAAAATTTTTAGACTAATTTTTTTTCACAAATTTTTTTTTTTACTGAAATATTTTTTCTACAAAATTTTTTCTAGACTGAAAAATCTTTTCTACATTTTTTTTTTTAAATATATATTTGAATTTAAAAAAATTTTAAAATGTTTCTATAAAAATGTTACGCTACACTAGAACATTTTTTCTATAAAATTTTATTTCTTTCAAAACTTTCACTATACTAGAGAAATATTGCCATATTTAATATTTCTCGAGAGTAGAAAAAATTCTAAATAAAGCATACCCAGAAAGAAAAAAAAATCTATAAAAATGTTCAATAGTCTGGAAAAAAATGTTCCGTAATTTTACAAAAATGTTCTCTAGACTATAAAATATTTTTTTAAAAGTTTATTAAAAGATTGTCTGGACTATAAATAATAAAAAAAATATTCCTAGACTAGAAAAAAATTTATATAAAAATCTATAGACTGGCAAAATGGAAAATTGTTTGCCAGTCTATAGAAAATTTTGGTCTAAAAACAATTTGCTGAAAAAGTTGTGTCTTTAAAAATTTTCTCCAGCCCAGAGAAAAAGTTTTTCTATACAAATTTGCTCTTTAAAACTTTCTGCAGCTCAGAGAAAAAGATTTTCTATAAAAATGTTCTATAGGAAGCAGTTTTTCTATAAAAAATTTTCTTGAAAAAAAAAATTTTTCTCTAATGTAGCGAGACTAAAAAAAACTTTTCTACGACTTTTTTATTGTTTTCTATAAAAACTTTCTATATGAAAAAGGTTTTCTATAAAAACTTTCTATATGAAAAAGTTTTTCTATAAAAATGCTGAAAATTTTGTTTCTTTAAAAATTTTCTCCAGCCCAGAGAAAAATTTTTTTTTTATAAAAATTTGTTTTTATAAAAAATGTTCTATAAAAATGTTCTATATGAAAGTTTTTCTATAAAAAATTTTCTTAGACCTTGAAAATAATTTCTACATAAAAATTTTCTCTAATGTAGCGAGACCAAAAAAAATTGTTACTACGAAATTTTTTTTGTTTTATATAAAAACTTTATATATGAAAAAGTTTTTCTATAAAAATTTTCTATATGAAAAAGGTATTCTATAAAAATTTTCTAAGGCCTTGAAAAATTTTTTTTTATAAAAATTTTCTCTAATGTAGGGAAACTAAGAAAATTTTGTCTACGAAATTTTCTTAGACCTTGAAAATAATTTCTACATAAAAATTTTCTCTAATGTAGCGAGACCAAAAAAAATTGTTACTACGAATTTTTTTTGGTTTTATATAAAAACTTTATACATAAAAAAATTTTTCTATAAAAATGTTCTATACGTATAAGTTATTCTATAAAAATCTTCTAAGGCCTTGAAATTTTTTTTTATAAAAATTTTCTCTAATGTAGGGAAACTAAAAAAAAAAATTTCGCAATATTTTTGTTTTCATACTAACGAAAAAAATTTATGTTTGGGGGTTTTAAAAATTTTTAATTTTTGTTATTTATAAAACAAATTTGCACAAAAAATTTTTGTTTTATAAAAGTCTTATAAGCCAAAAACATTTCTTATGTAGTAAGCCAGTTTATCTATAAATAAAAATGTAGTTGGTCTTGTTAAGCTCCACTGGCGTTTATTCAAATTTATGTACATACATACATATGTATGTTTGTATGTGATGCTAGTTAGTGCATTCACGAGCTATTGTGCAAATTTTCGTTTCTAGCAAACAAAACAAAATGTATAGATAATGATTGTCAGCAACAAAAAAAATAAATAAATGTATCGTTCAGTTATTTACGCTCAACTTGGCGAAACAAATGGTTTTGTGTGTATTGTGACAGGAATTTCAAGTATTTGAATAATAAACCTCCGCTCAACTGAACTCTAACTTTATGTTGTCTGCTTTTCACTCCTCTGGTAGTCAATCGAGTCATGGTGGCTTCATTTTCATTCAACTGCATTTAGTCAAATATACAGTTTGACTAAAATGATTTTTTTTTTAATTTACTCCCAGTGGGGAGGCGAAATTCCCCCAATTTAAATCCTACAGTTAGTGGGACGTATTAACTTATTCTAAAATTTATCAAACAAATGGGTTTCTTGAAAATATTATCATTGGTTGGCGTATTTCGGCTTCTTACAGACTTTTTTTTAGACTAGAAAATATTTTTCCAAAAAAATTTTCTATATTAGCAAAAAAAATAATAAAAAAAAATTTCTCTAGACTATAAAAATGTTTTTCTATAAAAATTTTCTCCAGACTAGAAACTTTTTTTTCTATAAAAATATTTCTCTAGTTTAAGAAAATGTTTTCTCTATACTAAAAATGTCTTCTATAAAAACTTTCTGTGGACTTGAAAAAAAAATTCTATAAAACTTTTTCCAGACTATATTTTTTATAAAAATTTTCTCTACATTAGAAAAAAATTTCTATAAAAATTTTCTCTAGACTAGAAAAGAATTTCCTATAAAAATTTTCTGTAGACTATAAAAAATGTGTTCTACAAAAATTTTCTCTAGAGATAAAAATGTTCTCTAGAATACAAAAAGTTTTTCTATAAAAATATTCTCTAGATTAGAAAAGGTGTTGCTATAAATTATTATAAACTATAAACAAATTTTTCTATAAAAATTTTCTCTAGACTAGCACAATTTTTTTTTATTAAAATTTTCTCTAGACCAAAAAAAAATTTCCCACAAACATTTTCTCTAGGCTTGCATAAATCTTTCTATAAAAATTTTCCCTAGACTAGAAAAATTTGTTTGTATAAAAATTTTCTCTGGGCTAAAAAAATTTTTTTCTATAAAAAATTTTTTTCTATAAAAATTTTTTCTGGATGTTTCTACAAAAAATTTCTCTAGACTAGAAAAAAAGTTTTCTATACAAATTTTCTCTATAAAGATTTTCTCTAGACTAGAAAAAATTTTTTTCTATAAAAATATTCTCTACACAAAAAAAAAATTTTTTTCTAAAATAAAAAGTTTTCTATACAAATTTTCTCTATAAAACTTTTTTCTAGACTAGAAAAATTTTTTTCTATAAAAATGTTCTCTAAACTAGAAAAAAATTTTTCTATTAAAATTTTCTCTAGATCAAAAAAACTTTTTCCATGAACATTTTTTCTAGGCTTGCCTAAATTTTTTCTATAAAAATTTTTCATAGACTAGAAAAATTTTACTATAAAATTTTCTCTGGGCTAAAAAAATTTTCTCTGGACTAGAAAAAAATGTTTCTGCAAAAAATTTCTCTAGACTAGAAAAAAAATGTTCTATACAAATTTTCTCTTTAAAGATTTTCTCTAGAATAGAAAAGTTTTTTTCTATAAAAATTTTCTCAAGACTAGAAAAAAATTTTTCTAAAAAATTTTCTTTATAAAAATCTTTTTTTAAGTCGTTTTGACTTAAATTTCTTTGATGCAGATTTTTTGTTTCAGAAATCAAATGATGGGATTATAGTTTGCCATTTTCTTAAAACAAATATATAAATATGGCAACCCTGCAAATTACACACTCCCTCCCATACATAAGCGAACAATCGGCGATGGGTTTGTGACTGTTTATCTGACTGCAACATTTTATCAAATGATTATTGTTGTTGCTTTTTTTTTGTTGTTGTTCTTGAAGTTAGACGTTCAAGTCTGTTGTTTAATTTGTGTGGTGGTGTCTGAAGGGGTGGGTGTGATGTGCAGCAAAGGACTTTTTTATCTGTTTTACGGTTTTATAATATGCATGGGATGTTGCATGAGAATTTCGTAAAATATTTGACATTTTCTATGCTTTTTATGGTTTAATTGTTGATAATTATTTGTTTCGAGAGATTTGGCTGCTAATATTTAGGTAAGAGTTTTTAAGAGGGCTTGAATAGCATTTATCTGTGAAAGTTAATAGAAAGTAAAACTTTTAGTAGTAGATGGCAAATTGAGAATGAAACCAATGAAACCTTCAGCACATATACATTTTTAAGAAAATAGCATTTAAATTTTATGATAAGTGAAAAGTTGAGACAACAACGTGTTGTTGCGATGTTTTTTCAAGCCTGCCGCTGAAAATTTACTTTGCAAAAGTCTTTAGTTTGTAGGAGAGAAGCGAAAAGATAATAGGAGCTCTTTTCCCTTCTCTGCCACAAACTCAAGACTTTTAAAAGTGGACTAATTTTTAATAAATTGTATGTTAAATCATTAAATGAATCATATTAAATTAAAATGTAATTCATGCTGGTCACCTTTCGAATTTACATGTTATAAACATACAAATTCGAAAGCTTTTTCTTTCGTTTCGAATTACACAGTAGACCCCATGTTTTCGTAGATATTATTATTATATTAATATGAAATTGTTTTGTGTGTATTTAAGGTGTTTATCTAGGAAAAAAAATTTATGTATGTGAATTCCTTTCCGAGCGCATGGGCCGATTTTGATGATTCTTAAGTCATATAAAAATTCAATACGGCGACCAAAAGACGCCATTTTTTGAATACGAAAAATATAAAAACTCGGCAAACTATATTATTGGACAGGTATTGGAGATCATTTTTAGGTTTCTCGTATGATTTTTCATTTAGAAAGACCTTTTATGATCTTTAAAGCTTTAAAATTGGTCGCAGTCTGTTTTATATTTAGTATTTTATTAGCTATCATTTTAAGTTGAAATATTTAACTGTTTCGAAGTCAAAATGAAAAGAGAAAAAAAAATTACCAAAATGATGAAGTTTATTTTAAAAATTTTTCTTTCAAAAAAAAACTTTCAGTTTACTTTGAGCATTGATGCTGTAAAGCATCATGTCAATATTGTTCTTGCGATGCAAAAGAACAAAATAAAAGAATTTGTCTTTCATTTGTTTAACACTTAATTACGAACACTCAAACACACAGCGTCTGACACTTGGAAACTCAAAAGAAAATGAAATGTTAAGACCATTTATTTTTTGGATCACTTTCAGATAATTAATGTTGCTGCTGCCAACCAGTCAAGAACATTATGACAATGACGTCTATAAGGAGAAAACAAAAAAAAACATATAACCCACCAAATTGATACTGACAGCACAAGCCAATTAGACCTTAAGTAAATGCAAACAATTATTGAGGAAAGTGAGACACATGGAATTAACCCAAATAAAAAATATTCTATGGAAAAACTTGTTGACAAACTAAACAAAAACCAAACTAAACTTTCAAACAAGTCAGTAGTCAATTCAGTCATTTGTCTAAATGAGTAATTTTTTTCTTAAGAAAGTTTCCCTCTACAATACTTAAGTTAACAAGTAAAACAAAAATTATTGCATCATTCATATGCCATACATAAAGGGTATTTCATTAAGAGCTTGCGGTATTTAAATTTTAATGAAACAAAATTAATAAAAAAAATTTATTTTTGAAAAAACGCAATATCCATCCCTGGTGTTTACCCACAGAAAAATTTCATATTAAAATCTATAAAAATTCTGCCAAAAACAAACCGACTTCAATGTAAACTCTTGCAAACAAATAAAAATTTGAAAATCTGTTGGAAGTATGTGATATATAAAATTAAGCTTTGATGGGCGTGACTCCGCCCATTTTTTTATTACAATTTTGTGTGTTTTAGAGCTCAGGCTGTGTGCTAAGTTTTGTAAGAAAGAATAATATATTAAATTTTGATGGGCGTACCCCAGCCCATATTTTTAAATGCAAGATTGTGTCTATTTTAGAGCTCAGGGTGTGTGGTAAGTTTCGTAAAAATCTTATGAGCAGAACCACGTGAAATATAATAACAAATTTTAATGGGCGTAGCCCCACCCATTTTTTCATCTTTAAAAGTGTGTAATTACAAGAACCAAAGGTGTTGTCTAGCTTAAGCAGCAATCAAATGAGTAGAATATCATAAAACCAACATAAAAAAAATTTGTGGGGTGTGTCTCCGCCCACTTTTTTTACAATGGAACCTATTGAAAGCTATGCTCTAAACGTTTTTCAATCGGTGTAAAATGTGCAGAGTTATGAAGTAACAATGTCAAAAAAGAATATAAAGAATAATTGATAACTTAATCCTTTTTTTAAAGTCGGTTAAAAACAAGTTCAATTTAACATTGTTCAGCAATAATTTTGCCTCACATGCATTATGAAATTAATTCTACTTGATTTTCAAAAATCTTCAAAGGAAATTTTCCCTTTTGAAATAACTTTATTTCATGTTGATTTAATTTTTTTAGTGCTGTTGAAATTCGATATTGAATTAATACGAAGAATCATCATGTTGAATCAAAGTTATTTCAAGTTGAAACAACATATTGTATTTTATTAATTTTTTAATACATGACTGGTATTCGCATCAAGAAAATGTGTGTTTGCTTCCCCAGCCAAGTTTTGAACTCTGAACTCATCGCCAGTCCCTATTGGACAACCCTTTGTGTACAACAACGTTTACATAAGCGTAAGCAAATCATAAAACAAGAACCAAAAATTATTAGCCAAGATTTGGGAAAGTAAATTGAGTTGCCGAAAAAATCAACAACAAAAAAAATATAAATAAAATTACCACAAATATAATAGAAATCTCGTAAAAGATTATACAAAAATTGATTAAAGCTCACAAGACGTGACACAGAGTTGGAACAGAATAACCAAAAAACCAAACGAGGATGGAAAGAATAACCCCACAACAACAACAACGGCTAAAGAAACAAACACACTTTGACTTATCAACCAACAAACAATCGTTGGAAATTTATGATCAATAACCAGCAGCCCCAAACACCCACTAAGAGAAAAGAAAAACTTACAAAGGCAATGTACAGCAAAAGGATGTGGTATTCAAGATGAATTTGTTGTGGCCACATGACTACAATAAATTATAAAGCGTATATTTTCCTCATAAGGGAATTTCTATGCCTTTTTCTTTGCCATTTAAATTATGATAATGGTGATGGTGACAAGAAAAAGGCGTGTTGTTTGTTATCGTGAAAGCAAGTGAGTGATAAGACGCGTAGGGTTTGGAGTACAATAAAAATTTTGTTGAGGTTTGCAAAAAAAAAAATACAAAACAAAAAGTAAAGCATGCTGGCAGGCGTTATTAAATCGAGTGAAAAATTAAGATATGAAGGGCTAATGTTTTACTAATAGATTATAAATAAATTTAATGGCCTGTCATTAAGAGAAGTAATGGAGGAAAATATTTAAAAATAAAAACTTAACTAAGAATTTACATTTAACTAATTTACATTAAGCATTTCCCAAAGTTAAACTTTGGGAAATAATTTTAAAAAATTTTTTAGAGAAATTTCATTGTATTTCATAAGCGCCAAAATACCTGCGTTGTCCTGAACTTCATCTTTTAGTGAAATTTAAAATTTGAAAATTTAAAAAAATTATGTAAAAATTTTATGAAAAATGCAAATATGTATTAGTAATTCTTCACGTAAATGTCAAATAATGGATGGGAGACGAATTTTAATTTTCTTTTTTTGAAATTCCAAACTTTTAAAATTTAGAAAAAATATTGAAAAATTTTTTTTTATTTGAAATTCCAAATTTAAAAATTTTAAAAAATCTAAAAATAAAATAATTTTATAAATTCGATAAAAAAAGGCACAAAAGACATGAATTCTAAAAATATTTAAACGCCCATGCACCTCCCTTTTCACGGAATTTAAAAATGTCCTTGAAAAAAACATGGAAATTTTTCATAAATACGAAATTTTAATTTCTTTACACTTTTTTCACAATTTCTTTCTTTTTATAAGGAAAACATAATAAATTGACTGCCCGTTCAGGTTTTTCTGAAGTAAATTTCAGAATTCCATTTTCAGTATCTACACTTGCAATCAGTTCCTGTCTAACAGAACTATGTTACCAACTTAACATATGCATCTATGTTAATGCATTTGGTTTGTGTCTTGGGTTACAAGTTTCCAAATTTTTCTTCACACACACTTCGATCTTTTTTATTTTCCTAATAAAAAAATGTTCAATGGATGAAAAAGCATACTCCGAATTTTTTTTTATTAAAATTTTTTCGTTCTCTCTTAAGAAAGCCACATTTTCTGTATACTCCGAATTTACTCCGAAAAAGTTTTCATAGGCCATAAAAAATTCAAGCAGTTTCAATTTCTAATATTAAGATTGATGGTGAAAATTAATTCCGAATTTTTGTGCTTTACTCATCTCTAGTTTTCTATATCGAACTCCGAAAAGGTAATTTCTTAGATTATAAAAAAAATTCCAGCGTTTTTAAAATTTTCATTTCAAAATTTTTAATAGTAGTAATAGTAATAGTAATTAATTCCGAGTTTCCGTTCTTTAGTTTTCTACAATGAACTCCGAAAAAAATAGTTAAGAGTACTAAGGCCATAAGCAATTCAAGCGGGTTTAGAACATCCGTTTCAAAATTTTTAATGCTAAGGCTGAAAGGTTTAGAGCGAATTCTTTATAACTAATACTGAATTTCTGTGATATACTCATCTTTAGTTTTCTATAATGAACTCCGAAAACCGGCATAAAAAATTTCAGCGTTTTTGAAATGTTCACTTAAAAACTTCTAATAGTATGGTTGAAACGATCAGACCGAATTCCTTTAAATTAATTCCGAATTGCCGAGTTCCGAAAAAGTATTTACTAAGGCAATGAGTCATTCAAGCGGTTTTGAAATGTTCGCTTTAAATTTAGTGAAAGGGCTATAGCGCATTCTTCAAAGCTAAGTTTTCTGCAATGAACTCCTAATTTTTAATACCTGTATTTTTCAAGTGTATTCCGAGTTTAGTCGGAAAAAATTTTATTTACGCCACAAGTAAATTTAAGCGATTTTAAAATGTTTGGTTTCCTTTTAATTTATCTATGTTATGGTTAAAAAGACTACAGCGCATTCTTCAAAACTTAACTCCGAATTTGCTGTACTTTACTTCCTCTGTAGTTTTCTCCGAATTTTCAGTACACACTGTTTTTCGTTTTCTTTACATCATCCCATTATTCTTTTCAATTCACCTTTCAATAATTTCTACATACAGCAAAACATTTACTCCGAAAAACTATTTTGGGGCTGTAAAATATTCAAATCGCTTTGCATACCATGACTAGGCGCCTCACTGGGGGTCGGGCAACTTGTGAGCAGCCGAAAATCCTTTAAGATTAATAAATATGTCTCGATGGTTTGCACTATTTCGCATTTTCTATTTAATTCGACTCCTAATCTAAATTAGTTTATTTTACTGCTTTACAATGCACTTTACATAATGATAATTTTAACATTTATATGTTTTCACTTCACTCCGCAATTTTTTGCTTAGTCTTCAAACCGCTGCAAACCATCCAAAAGCAACTCCGAAAATTTTTAACCTCGCTAAAAACATTTTCAATTACGTTTCTTAAACTTTTGGCACACAATGTTTAAAATTAACTTCGAGTTCACGCTAACCTTATTTGCTTAGTGGTGAAACCGCTGCAAATTATCGAAAACCAACTTCGAAAATTTTTAACTTATTGCAAACTCCGCTAAAACCATTTCCAATTAAGTTTCACATACTTTTGGCACAACAATTTTCTTGATGACTTTTAAATGTATAGCTAGTTGTTTAAAATTAACTCCAAAATGTTTTGCTTATTCTTCAAACCAATAAAACTCATAGAAAATCAACTCCGAAAATTTGTAACTTATTACGAACGCCGCTAAAACTATTTTCAATGAAATTGTACATACTTTTGGCACAAAATTTTTCTTGACGAGCTTTACATGTGCCGGCAGTAGTTTTGCTTAGTGTTCAAACCACCAGAACTCATAGAAAATCAACTCCGAAAATTTTTAACTTAATACAAACGCCGCTCTAGATATGCCTCCAGCGTTACATATGCCTCCAGTAGTTTTAAATTTACTCCGAATTCACTACACAAAATGTTGCTTAGTCTTCAAGATACTAAAAATGTAAAAAACTCAACTCCGAAAATTTTTAACTTATGACGAACTCCACTAAAGCCATTTTAAATGAAGTTTTTTTACAATTTTATAAATAAAAATTACTGCTAGTTGTTATAAATTAACTCCGAACTTTTTTAGCTGATTCCGAATTCGCCAAAAATAAATAATTTCGCCCCTTAAATACTCCTGCCATTGCACAAAGAAAAGGTTGCTTTAACTCTACACCTTTAAATTTATTTCCTTTTAGGTGTTTCTTGTAAAAGAAATGTTAGTTTTTTCTTTCGTTTAAATAAACATGATTTTAGCCCATGCTGTGATTAGGAATGTTTATTTGTGTTTACATTAAATGTAGTTGTATTTTATTTGCATTAGTTTTACACTTTATTTAACAAACATACATACACACACACACACACACACATTTGGCACACACATTGAAAAAGTCCTTTTCGTTTTTCCTTTTTTTTTGGTCCAAGAGTTTATTAAGTGTTTTATGGTTTTATTTCTTCCGGTTAAATATGATTGCGTGCGGGAGGGGGAGTGTATGCAAGAAAGTATTTACTTCTCGGGGGGGGGGGGCGTAAAAGGTTTAAGTCAATTTCATATTTTTATTAAAGACTTTAGGGGCAAGTTGTTGCGTACCCAAAAGCACTTGAGCAAATATAGCTATTCAAATATCAAATTATAATTTATACTACGAGTATGTAAAGGCAAAAAGTTTTTCTAAATACCTGAAGCTAAATCATGACGGTTCGTTCTATTCTTGTTTTTTTTTTTTTGCTCTTCAAAAACATCAATTGAAAATTGCCTTTACTTAAATTTTATTTAAACGGGGAGTAAGAGAGATAGAGATAAAAATATAATAAAAAACATTACTTGAATATTTATTGCAATTTATTTTATTGCCATAAATTGCAATCTGTGGCATGCAAGATTTACACACATGAATTTAAATGGCTCATTTTCTCAAAGGTACATTTTCGTACATGTACGTGTGTTTGTTTGTCTATTCATAAGATAATGCACACATTTGATATTGGCCATGAACTAGAAAAATTATCTAAGGAAATGTGGTTTCGTGGCTGGCTGGCTGGATGTATGTCTGTCCGCTTGAAACACACATTTATGTATATATTTTAATTCAGCAAGTGGGCGGGCGGCCTTATATTATACTTGGAAAATTTTCTCAATTTTTTTAATGTTTTCAAGTCTTTTGAAAAAAAAATTAATTCATTTTTACTCAAATGCATGTAACTTAAATTTGTTATCAATATATTTAAGTGGTTTTGAAGTGCAGAGAAAATTAAAGTCACGTGCTGCAAAAGTTAGTAAATTAAACAAAAAAACTATTTATTGCTTGAAGAAGAAAAATACAGGTTGAACAGGAAAGTAAAGGAACAATTTTATAATATATCAACTCCGAATTTCTATTATTTACTTAGGAGCAGTTTTCATCTTACAGCATTTTTGTTCGGCAAAAATGTATTTAAAATTTTCGGAATAATTTATAACTCCGAATTTTTTATATAAAGAAGTTTAAAAACATCAACGAGTTTTCTTTCACAGAATTTTAGTTGGATAAATATTTATTTTAAAATTTCGGAGTAACTTTTATTTCCGATTTTAAATTTTTTTCCATATAAAAAAATTGTATAACATTAAAGTTCTTAATTTTATAGTTTTTGTTGGATGAATATTTATTTAAAATTTTCGGAGTAACTTATAACTATTTATCTAAAATTTTCGAAGTAAAATTTCATCTCATAGAATTTTTTCTTGGATAAATATTTATTTTAAATTTTCGGAGTAATTTTTAAAACCGATTTTTAATTTTTTTTAATGTATAAAGAAACTTAAAACCATCAACGTTTTGCACCTTATAAAATTTTTATGGATTAACGATTTATTTAAAAATTTCGGTGTAATTTTTAACTCCAATTTTAAATTTTTTTGTTAAATAAATATTTATTTAAAATTTTCGGAGTAGTTTTTAACTCCGATTTAAATTGTTTTTGATGTAAAGAAATTTTAATGTATCAACGTTTTCATCTTATAGAATCTTTGTTGAACACATATTTATTTACAATTTTTTTTTGTTAGATAAATATTTTTTTTATTTAAAAATTTTTACAACTCTTAACTCCGATTTTGGGTTTTTGTACATAAAGCAATTTAAAAAAAATCAACGTTTTTCATCTTAAACTATTTTTTGTTGATTAAATATTTATTTTAGCTTTTCGGAGTAATTTTTAATTCCGATTTAAATTTTTCTTTCAATATAAAGAAATTTTATAACATTAACTTTGTTCATTTAATAGTTTCTGTTGGATAAATATTTATTTAAAATTTTCGGAGTAAAACTATTTACCTAAAATTTTGGGAGTACTTTTAAACTCCGATTTACAAATTTTTTCTTATAAACAAATTTTATAACAATGTTTTAGATCTCATGGAAGTTTTTGTTAGATAAATATTTATTTTAAATTTTCGGAGTAGATTTTAACTCCAATTTTAATTTTTTTTTGTATATGTATAAAGAAATTTCAAAACATCCCTGTTCTCATATCACAGAATCTTTGTTATACAAATATTTATTTAAAATTTTCGGAGTAATTTTTAACTCCGATTTAAACATTTTTTTTATAAAAAAAATTTATAACATCAATGTTTTTCATCTCATGGAAATATTTGTTGGATAAATATTTATTTAAATTTTTCGGAGTAGTTTTTAAATCCGAAACAAAATTTTTTTATATAAAGAAATTTTAAAATATCAACGTTTTCATCTTATAGAATCTTTGTTGTACAAATATTTATTTAAAATTTTCGGAGTAAGTAACCTTTAACATAAATTTTATTCTGTATATAAAAAACAAATTTTATAACATCGACGATTTTCATCTCACAGAATTTTATTTTTTTATAAATATTTATTTAAAATATTCGGAATAACTTTGCACTACGATTTTATAGTTTTTCTTAAATATAAAGAAATTAAAAAAATTTTTGTTCGATAAATATTTATTTAAAATTTTCGGAATAATTTTTCATTGCTTTCTCTGTGTAAAGAAATTTCATCTAAAATACATTTAGTTGGATTGATATTTATTTAAACTTTTCGGAGTAATTTGTTTTGTACATAAAAAAATTGCAAGGTTTTTCATCCTATAGGATTATTGAAAGTATAAATATGCATTTAAAATGTTCGGACTAACTTTTAACCTGATTTTCACATCTTTATTGTATATAGAGAAACTTTAGAACATTAACGTTTAGTAATTTTGTTGGATAAATAGTAAAATTTTCGGAGTAACTTTTAATTTCGAAAAAAAAATGTTATATGAAGAAATTTTATTACATCGAAGTTTTTAATTTCATAGAATTTGTGTGGAAAAAATGTTTAATATTTTCGGAGTAATTTTACTCCGATTTTCAATTTGTATAAAAAATACATATGTATAAGGTTTTAGAGCATCAACGTTTTTCATATTTTAGAATTTTGTTTTTTTGGGTAAAAAGTAAAATTTTCGGAGTAAATTTTTTTTTACGAATTTAATTTGATAATATTCAATTTATAGCAACAATCTTTGAAGAAATTTATTGAAAAAAAATTGTTTTCAAGCAGAAATTTTTTCCTATTTACTTGCGTTCTTATTTTTAACTTTGAATTTTCATTCTCATTATTAGATAAAAACTTTTCTTTGTGATGTTTTTCATTTCATTTCCACATTTATGTTGTTCGGTACGTTTAATTTGAAAAAACTTAGAAATTGTAAATTTAATATGACCAGGCATTATTAACACGTTTCTCTTTATTATTAGAATATTGTTTATTTTTTTATTATTTATCTCACGTGTATATTTTTCATGGGAGAACATGTTTTTCTCGCCTCTAAGCCACAAAATTATACAACAGCTATAACGAGAGGATGCCTTAAAAAATTTATGTTGTCTACATGCAACTGAATAATAATGAAAATTAAAATTCAACATAAATTATAAACAATATAAATAATATAAGTATATTTATCTACGTAAATGTAGAAAAAGAGAATGCGAATAAAATACGAGTATTATGCAAGTTCACATACATACATATTTGCAAACGTCAACATTTTTACAAGTTGCTCCAAATGAACAGCGAGACCTTGAATTTGCTGTTCGTATAGAAAAAGTAAATATTAAAGTTGTATGGTATCGTATTAAAAAAATGTGATTATTAAAATTAATTTTAACCTGGTTTAAATAAATTGCTTTAAGAACGGAGTAAGGTATTTATGTCTTCGAAATAAATACCACATTTAAGATTGATATTTGTATAAAACATGAAGTAGACTTTTCTATCCCAAAAAAAAAATCTTATAAATTAAAATTGCTATCCATAATTCAAACGTTTTTTTTAACAAAATTGTTCAGAAAAATGCACATTTTGCTTTTCGAAAAACTATGAATTTGATGCCTTTAAAGTGATTTATTGATTCTGATTGAAACATCGGCCATCAGGGAAGTTTTAAACTGGCTAAAAACTTTTTACTTTCACGAAAAAATTAAAATTCGGAGTAAAAAATTACTCAATGTTTTTAAAGCTAAAAGTTTATTAAACATATTATGCAGTAAAAATATATTGCCGTGCAATAAATAATTTCAATTGGATCCAAATATGTTAATAAATTGTTTGCCAATAATTTTGCCTGCAATATTAAAAATTTATTTCACATAGAGTAAAATTTATTTCAAAATTCGGAATAAAATTAATTTCCTTCCAACTCTAAATTAAAAATTAGTTTAAATTTGCAAGTAAAAAACATAGCGAATTCTGGAAAACATAAAGTGTTTCTAATTTCGGAGTTAAAATTATTCCGAATTTGTTTACGAATGTTTTTAATCGGAGATTATTAGCTTGAATTTTATACAACATTTTATGCAAAACAATAATATAAATAAATAATATAAAATTCGGAATGATATTAATTTCCTTCCAACTCTAAATTAAAATTTAATTAAAATTTGCAAGTAAAAAACATAGCAAATTCTCGAGTGTAAAAACATTTTTTGTTTCGGAGTAAAAATTATTCCGAATTTTTTTACGAATGTTTTTAATCGAAGATTATTAGCTTGAATTTTATACAACATTTTATGAAAAACAATAATATATTGCCATTTAAATTACTGAAATCTTGGGCAAAGAACACTCCGAATTTTTTGATAATAAAATTCAGTCTAACAATATGCATTAAACTTAGGGAATCTAAAGATTTCCCATACACCGGAGCAAAAATTATTCTTTGTTTTGCATTAAAATTCGTTTCGACTTTTGGGAGAAAAAAATACAACGATTTTTATAAACTTTAAATTTGTTTAAAATATTTTATGAAATGAAAGATTTTCCTTAGAGATAAAACAAATATGCTAAAATTTGGGGAAAAAATATTATTCGGAGTTTAAGGGCAAAAGTTTCAATTATTCCGATTTTCGGTTAAATATGCTTAAATGTGCTTAAACCCGTATGAAAGAAATGTGGCATGAAATTAATTTAACGTTCCGGATTAAAAATTGCTTAATATTTTGTAGTAATAATTACTCCGAATTTCCATATTCGGAGTAAAAATCACTCCGAAATTTCTTTTGACCGTAGATTTTTAGTTGTAGTTCTCTGTAACATTTTGTGAAAAAAAAATTATTGCACACTCCGAATTCTTCACAACTAAAAATTTGTTCAACAATATGCATATAAAATTTTGGGAAATGAAACATCTTCCATATATCGTAAAATTACTTCGAATTCCAGAGTAAAAACTACTTCTTATTGAGAATTTAAATTTATTTTGAATTTCGGAGTACAAATCATTCGGAATCCGGCGTAAATATTTTATAGGTAAACCAATTTCTCTAATTTTAAATTTCGGTGTAATAAAATTTTCGAAATTCGGAGTTACAGATATATATACATATATAAGTAGAACATTTCGCATAATATCTTATAAAAATTATTCCGAATTTTTTCATTAATAAAAATGTTTACAACGAAATTTTTTTTGGAAATTTTTAGCTTAAATTTTATTGAAACTGAGATAAATTTATTGTCAACTAAATATATAATCGAGTTGTGAGCAAAAAATATACCGAAATTTTAAAGAGACTAAAAATTTATTCCGAATATGGGAATATAAATAATTCTGCGTTTCATATTAAAATTGACTAAAAATTTCTGGCTTACATTTTATAAAAGTTAGATCTATTTATACTTTAGCAACTACTGAAGTTCGGAGCAAGAAAATACCGAATTTTTTTTTCATAAAATGAAATAAAAGATTACCAATAAGGATTAAAAATTTATTCCGAATTTTGTAATAAAAATTATTGCGGTTGCACGTTAAAATGTATCTTAGATTTCGGGAGTATGGAAACTATGTCGAGAATCGGAGTAAAAATTACTCCGAAAAATTAAAAAAAATTCCTTAAAATTGTATGAAACAGAAAATTGCTCCCAAAATGGATACAATCTACAACTGCTCCGGTCACCAGGATACAAGATTTATTTTTTCGTCTTTTTTTATTTATAAAATTTTTTACTTTTTCCCTTTAATAATTTCCATTTTTCCCTCAAACCAATACAAACTGCTTGTAGATCCTCTCAAAATAAAAAAAACGTGAAGCACATTTATCCCTTTTTCAGATATAGTTTTTTTTTTGCAGGAAAACCTTAACTTGTTTTCATTACCATTTTTTTCTCATCAAAATAAAATCTTCATTTAAAAGCCATCACTTCAAAAAATAAAAAGCAAAAGTGTACGAATATGTTTCACAAATTTGTATTCCCTGAAGGTGAATACAGGTGAATGTGCTTAACATAAGGATGAAAATAAATAAAATATTCTTTTGTTTATCAAAGGATGATAACCTCCATCCTTCTTTTGAAAAGCCAAGACGTAGAATTATATTTGAACAAAAAAAAATTGCATTTCATTAACAAATTAAGGAACCAGTTTATTTAATTCGTTAAGCAACAACGTGTTTAACGTGTTATGAAAAATATTTAGAAGGAAACGGAGTGAAATCAATTTTGTGGACAGAGAAAATGAAAGATACGAATACAAATGGACATTTATGGCGGATTAAAGGCAAATTTTGTTGCAGTATGTTAGATTTTAATTTAAAAAATATGTTTAGGAAATTATTTTTTTCAGTTTACTTTATGACTATCTTTGAAATCTTATAAAGTCGCTATAGCATCAACTATTGTAGCTTTTAGCATATCTTTAGCATACTTGTAGCACACTCATTGCGTCAGTGCACAAGTTAGTCTATTTTTATGACTAAGAGTACATTAACTCAATCTAGAATGGTCTGTCTACGTCGTATATCTCATATCATCGTTGGAGCATAAGCTGTTGTAGCTTTTAGCATATTTTTAGTATACTCTTAGCAAACTCAGAACGTCAGTGAAACAAATGTAATTTGTTGAAGGTTAAAGTGCTTCCTTATTTGGACGACTAGGAGCACTTTAATTCAATCCTGAGTTGTCTGCTTATCTCTGATGTCTTATAGCATCGCTGTAGCATAAGCGGTTATACTTTTTAGCATATTTTTAGCATACTCGTAGCAAACTCATAGCCTCCTTATTTTGACGACCAGGAGTGTTTTAATTCATGCTAGAATGCTCTGCTAATGTTTGATATCTTCTAGCATCACTGTAGCATAAGCTGTTATAGCTTTTAGCATATTTTTAGCATACTTGTAGCAAACTTATACCTTAAGTGCACAAATTTATCTGAGTAAAGGTTAAAGCGCTTCCTTATTTTGACGACTAGAAGCAGTTTAATTCAATTTAGAATCGTCTGATTATCTCTGACATTTTATATCATCGCTGTAACATAGTTATCGCGTTTAGCATATTTTTAGCATACGCGTAGCAAATTTATAACTTCAGTGCACAAATTTGCCTAAATAATGGTTACCCACTTGCTTGTTTTTACAACCAAGAGTATTTGAATTCAATTTTCAATGTTCTGCATATCTCTGATATCTTGTAGCATCGCTATAGCATAATCTGTTACAGCTTTTAGCATATTTTTAGCATACTCGTAGCAAATTTATTTGAGTAAAAGTTAAAGCACTTTCCTATTTGGACGACTAGAAGCACTTTAATTCAATCTAGAGTTGTCTGCTTATCTCTGATGTCTTATAGCATCGCTGTAGCATAAGCTGTTATACTTTTTAGCATATTTTTAGCAAACTCATAGCCTCCTTATTTTGACGACCAGGAGTATTTTAATTCAATCTAGAATGCTCTGCTAATGTTTGATATCTTCTAGCATCGCTGTAGCATAAGCTATTATAGCTTTTAGTATATTTTTAGCATACTCGAAGCAAACTCACACCTTCAGTGCACAAATTTATCTGAGTTCAGGTTTAAGCATTTCCTTATTTTGACGACTAGGAGCACTTTAATTCCATCTGTAATCGTCTGCTTATCTCTGACATCTTATAGCATCGCTGTAGCAGAACCTTTTATAGCGTTTAGCTTATTTTTAGCATACTTGCAGCAAACTCATAGCGTCAGTAAAACAAATGAAGTTTGTTAAAGTTTAGAGCGATTCCTTATTTTGTCGACTAGTAGCACTTTAATTTAATCTGGAATCGTCTGCTTATCTCTGACATCTTATAGCATCGCTGTAGCATAAGCTTTTATAGCGTTTAGCATATTTTTAGCATACTCGTAGCAAACTTATACCTTCAGTGTACAAATTTACCAGAGTAAAGGTTAAAGCATTTCCTTATTTTGTTGACTAGGAGCATCAGTAAAACAAATGAATAGGAGCACTTTAGTTCAACCTAGAAAGTTCTGCCTATCTGTGATATCTTGTAGCATCGCTGTAGCATAAGCTGTTGTAGGTTTTAGCATATTTTTAGCATACTCATAGCAAACTCATATCTTCAGTGCACAATGGTCTGCCTAGCTCTGATGTCTTACAGCATCGCTGTAGCATAAGCTGTTATATATTTTAGCATATTTTTAGCATACTCTTAGCAAACTCATAGCGTCAGTGAAACATATTCACTTTGTTAAAGATTAAAGCGCCACCTTATTTTGATGACACGGAAAACTTTAATGCAATCCAGAATGCTCGAACTATCTCTAATATTTTGTAGCATCACTATGGCATGAAGTATTACAGCTTTTAGCATATTTGTAGCATTAGCACTTCAATTCAAATTATATTTTCTTCAATTTTACAACCACAACTACATTAATATAAGACTGTATGATATATGTATTTATCTCTCACATTTTTTTAGCATTGCAATAGCATGATTCGTTATAGCTTTTAGCATACAATTAGCATCAATTTTTAATATGTCACGAGACTTTAAAATGCAGATAAACAAATTATTCACACATTTTCTGAAAATTTACAAACACAAATTGAGTGTTAACACTAAAATTTTGCCATAACAAATTTTATTAAATATTCACATCAAGTGGCACATCTTTCTTTTCTTCTTTTATTTATAAGGAAATTTTCTTGTTAATGTTCTGACATTACTCTAGAGAATAAACCAAGTTAAACATCAAAGTCCTATATAAAAAAAGCGATGTCAATAAATGTTTGCAGGTTTTTTTAATGCGAAAACATTGTGTTACATATTTGATAAAATATTAAAAAGAAAACTATTTGAATGGCTGCTGTATTTAGGGATGGGAATATTATTTTTAATGTAAAACAACTTAAAGCAAAGACAATCGATTGAAATATTATCAAACGAAATATGTTGAGTATTCCCAAAAGAGGAATAAAGTATTTGCAACAAGGAATTATAAATTTTTCTTTCCAGGTAACTTGAATTTTTTATTTCTTTTTTTGGGTTTCAATAAAAGCGTTATTTAAGGGCCTGTCCCACGATGTCGCAAACGTTATTTAGGGGTGCATTTGAAGGCATGGCATCCTTGTTAAAGCATACTTTTTTGACCAATTTTTCGAAAGGAACAGCAAGGAGTTAGAGAATGAAAATACTCCACAAAAATGTTGCTCGTAAGACTTTACATGAAAGTTTTAAACACATATTGTACCAACACTTTAAGGGTTACGATTCACCACAACAGTCTTGAAAAAAATTAGGAACTTCCAACTCGCTTTTATACAAGGTCCAGGTGTGAACAGGCAAAAATTATTTTATTTTACTGACCCACCAGAATGACTCATTTGTGTTGTACAGTGTAATTTCTAAATACGACTCTCAGATATAAGCAACAGTTCACTTAATTAAATACAACATCAGTCAATGACAATTGATGATGATGTTTACCAGCAAATAGCTTAAAAAATTACTTAACATACTTTTGCTTTCATTAGCAGCTTGTTTTTTTTTGTGTTACCACAAATCATTTTTTACTAGAGCATCGCCAAGTTGAGCTCCTTTTTTTATATGAAACTTTCTTTGGCAAAATGAGCAACAAATCATGCAGCCAGCCAGTCCGAGTCCATTCATCTTAGCAGCGTCAGCTGTTGCAGCATACAACAAACCAACAATAAGTAACAAATCTTGCTAACGTTTTTATAATGAATGCAAAAAAAAAACAATGAACGAGCGCGGGTGGAGATAAAAGGAAATTTGTGTAACTGGGTGAAATGTTTGTTGTTACACTGAATGATGAATTTACTTTTATTTCTCACATTGTGCACATATTTACTCAATTCAAAACCTATTGTATGAGTCGTAGTTCGTACACGAGTTGTTGGTAATTCCAAAAAAAAAAACATTTTTTATAAACAAATGCTTACATAGAAATTAACAAACAATGCGTTGCAACGTTTGTACGAACTACGACTGTTACAATAGGTTGTGAATTGGGCTACTGTTGTTTACAACCAGTCTTTTGTTTTTTTTTAGTAATTGACGTTGTTGTATAATTTTACTGGTTGTTTAAATGAGGGGTATATTTTTTTTTGTTACTTTTATCCGACTAAAAGTTGATTTAAAGTTATTTAAACATTTGCGGTATTCGGTGTTTAATGCAAATGGTCTTGCATAAGTGTAAATGCAAAATATCGTAGCTTTTTCTTTGGATTATGTGTGTATTTTGTTATTGGATTTTAACGCAAAGTTACAATACACAAGATCCTTTGCATCCAAAATACTGAATACCGCCATTGTCGTGGCATTGTTGTTGCCTGTTGCATTTGCAGAGCTATGCTCTTTATGCCACGACATAGGAGCTGGGCCGTGATTTGAGTAACAAAAATAATCAACACTATTACAGTTATAAATTTATTTTTGTTTTGATTTCTTTGTAAAGGGTGGTTTTTTTAGAGTGTCACAACTTTGAGTTGGCATCACAGCTTTATATTCAGTCATTCTTATTGCAAGCCAGGAATAGTGCTTAAGAGATAAATCAACTTTTTTGTTGCCATTCCGAAATTGCCGATTACGAAACAAAATTCCTGAACAATTTAAAAAGTAAATCTGTGTAGCAAGGAATACTTGTACTTATTTAGCAGTTGTTGTTGCTAAAAAAAGAAAGCAATTTTTGTTGCCAGTTTCAAAAGTTATAAAAAAATATCCATAAAAAATATTAGCAAATCTCTGAGTCATCCATTCTTAATGTCGGCCATTAATATTGCTTTAGAAAGAGGGCAACTTTTGTTGCCAGGACCAAATTGCCTATACCACAAAGAAATTCCTGTACAATTAGAAAAAAAAAGTCTAAGTAATATGGAATACATTTAGCCGTCTTTGTTGTTAGTAATTAATATTGCTTAAGAAAGAAGGCAACTTTTGTTGCCAGGACCAAATTGCCTATTACGCAAAGAAATTCCTGTACAATTAAAGCAAAAATTCTAAGTATTATGGAATATATTTAGCCGTCTTTGTTGCCAGTAAGGAATATTGCTTAAGAAAGAAGGCAACTTTTGTTGCCCGTTTTGAAATATATAAAAAAGACCAATACAAAAAATAAACAACTCACTGAACCATAAAACAAACTTGCCAGACAAAATATAATTAAATATCTTTGTTGCCAGTAAGGAATATTCCTCAAGAAAGAAGGCAACTTTTGTTGCCAGCTCGAAATTTCCGATTACCAAACGAAATTCCTGAAAAACTTATAAAAAAAATCTATGTTGCATGGAATATATTTAGAGCCTTATTCAATTAATAATAATTTTTGTTTACAAAATGTTTACAAAATAAATTTCGTATGGAAATTTGTTTGTTAAAGATTTTGCAAACCAAAATTATTATTTTCTGAATAAGGCAGTTAACCTTCTATGCTGCTGAAAGAGGCCAAATTTGTATCTTTTATCGAAAAGTATGAAAAAAGATACATCAGGACAGTTGTGTTTCAGATTTCCGTGAGCACCTGCCAATACGGCCTTATCTCACGGTGTCCTAGACACGGGTGTGGGTTAGACGCCAGACCAACGCCCCCATGCACCCTCTTAGGAATTCACCTATGTTCACTCCACAAAGGCACATAGGTTGCAATCCTTATATATAGTTATCCCTGTACTATATTTAATTA
The DNA here is from genome assembly GCA_944452675.1 of Tachina lurida. NCBI lineage: Eukaryota > Metazoa > Arthropoda > Insecta > Diptera > Tachinidae > Tachina > Tachina lurida. Next base: position 30,133,137 of record OX101752.1, read on the forward strand.
CCTTGCTAAGTCCGTGTCCATAGCAGCTTCTGTTGATTGGCAACAGCACCTAGAATAGTGTCTGGCTGACCGCGTCATACCAACCACTATCATTGATTTAACACTGGGAAGCCAAGACTATTCTCCCAGCGTTTTTGGTATCAACCACAGCCACCACGATAATTCTCTGGCTTCCACGCTAAGGTGTTGTGTATACACTAATAGCGAAGTCCCCAGGAAAATTCCTCAACCATTGCCGGCACAGCTCAACCACCCATCCGAAATGAACCCATGCCTGTGTCGCCAAAAATCCAGTACCTACTCCACACACACCAAAATCATCCCTTAAACCCCGTGGGGTAGGACGAACTCGGCCTTTTAGCAAAGGATCCTGACGACCGCTACATGCACTCAAATTTTCAGAGCAGCTCGACTGTCGGGCAACCGGCACCCGTGGCACCAGAAGTAGCCTCTGGTCAGACCTCGCAGTTCCACCATAAAGGCTTCACTACTACTATCTTTTGAACTCAGGGGCAGTTCTAGGTGATCATGCACCTAACTGACATCAACAGGAATCTGTCCTCCTTTTATAAATATGTGCACATCATTTGATCTGTTGCCAGAGATCGGGTAGTAACACATAAGTTCTATGGGTAATGTACCAAAGGTACGTCAATGGAAAATGCCACATTACACCAGCTGGGGCCCCGGGGTTGCCAAGCCCGTAGTCAAAAATAGACTCCCCTGGGGGACACATCAGGATAAGGAAAAAAGGATTCATATAAGATTTTTCATAATATTTTTTTCATATTTTTCCATGCATTACTAACTTTTTGTTTGTTTAACAGAGCCATGTTAAGATGTCAACAGAAGTATGTTAATAAACAGCTGTTTTGTATTTGAGCTTAGGAATAGCGAAATCTAACTTCATACAGATGTTTTTTTTCTGAAGATTACATTGTACAGGCTCTTATATGAAATATTTGTAGAGACAACAAATATTTTGTATATCTATATATTGATTACACTTGTTCTTCTAAAGGGGGTCAACACAAAATTTACAAAAAAAAATTAAATATATTCTCATATCACTCACATTGAGTTTATATTTTCTTTCAAAGATTCTTACAGTGGGTAGATATGACCACTGTATATCGTTTTCTTGGAAAAAGTGGGAATTAAAAAAATTTTAAGTTGGCCTTCTTTAGAGAAACGAGTGCGATATGTATACATATTTACATACATATGTGCATATATGTACATATGTACATATAAATACATAGAAGTATTTTTTTCAACTCTGAAACTCATTCAAGTTGTATGAGCATGAATTCCTGTGTATGAATAAAATATTTGAACAATTTATTTTTTCCTTTTTTTTCTTACATACAACAGTAGTTAGTTATAGTGTGTAGATAGTTGTTGTAGACTTATTATTGTCATTTGTGTAATTGTGTGCATGTGTGTTGGTGTGTAGCTTAAATTTCCGTTTCCGCTGAACAACCTCAGGCTTCACTTGAGAGCACTTAACTGTTATTTTTGTTGTGGTGTTGGTGTGTGTGTGTGTATTCATTGTATTTCTGGCAACATTTATTTTCCTCAAGATTCTTTTTTCTTACTTTCGCCGCAACGAAATATAGAAACAAGTTCATTTTCTTGTGCCTGTCACTGTTGACATTTAACGACTTTACTGTGTCAAGATGTTTGTTACACTTTCACAGGTACTCTTCATGCCGTGTGTCTTCTTCCTTTCGTTCTTCTTCTTTTTATATTTCTATTTTTTTTTCTTTTTGTCTCTTTAAGCGTTTCACTTTTCAATATTAAAGAATTTTCTTATGTTTCTCGTAAATTGTACGTGTGTCAGAGTAATTTATTTAGAGCTATTTTTGTGTTTGAACTTTAAATACCTTTTTAAGTTTGTTTAGCAAGAGCACAAAAAAAATGTCTTAATCATAAAGGGTCTTGCATTAAGAACTTGCTGTCTTTAAATTAAATGAAAAAAAGTGTCAGATATCACGGAAATTTTGGTACCATTATAGGTTAAAAAGAAATAATTGAAATATATAACTGCGACTTAAGAAAACCCCAGAAGTCTAACGGGATCAAATGGCACGATCTTGGTGGCCAGTTCATATCACCTGCAGGTGAGATCACCAGGCCCTCAAATCGCTCGCGCAGAATGTGCAATGTAGCATGAGTTGTGCGGCATGTAGCGCCGTTCTGTTGAAACAACCATATCATTAAATTCGAAAAAAACGGATCTATAGTGCTTTTCGTCGACTCTGATGGCCTGTCCAAAGTCGTTGGGCCGATGACGGCACCAGCCGCAACAATCTACACCCAACAGAGACTTTTTCAGGATTTTAGGCATTGGACAGTCATCTGAAATTCGACCTTTTTCTCTCTTGACGTACCCATTCATGCTGAAATGATCCTTATCGCTAAACATGATTTTTCGATAAAAATCTTGCTCGAACGGAACCCCCATTTTGATTATTTTATTGAATGCGCCTCTTATGGTACGCTTTATGTGTCCATGGCGGTTTATCAAAACATATTGTCATTTAAGAGCCAATTAACAGATTTGGCATCGACAGCATGGTTGCTCTCTACTGTCAAAGTTTGGAAATCCCTATTGGAAGACTATTTAAAAGTTGTGTGCCATTTTATTAAGTTGTGGAAAAGGAGTTTTGTAAAGTTCCTATTAAAGTTTTTTTGTAAGCAACTCAGCCAAAACTAAAGATAAAAATAAAAGGCAAATTTTTATGAAATTTTTTTTCAAGCTTAGAAGAATACTTATTTATATTGCAGATACTTTCTCTTTATGGACAGAGTTATTCCCTATCAAAATAAAAAAAAGGTTGATTTGAGCCTTAAACATAAGCAAAATTAAAGTTTCTGGCCATTTTTGTGCATGAATGTGATAAATCTGCTCAGGAAACCTTAAAACATTTGGTTTTACACATTCACTAGAAATTAAGCGATCGCAGATATTCGATTTTCATCAAAAAAAAATATGTTCGAAAATTATGTCGCTTAAGATTTTTTGGCGGTTAGGGCACAATTTTTTTCGGTTTGGCGATTTTTTTAATTTTTAAGCGAATTTTTTACATTTGCTAATTTTTTTTTTTTTTTTTAAAGGATTTATTTTGTTTTTGGTGGTACTTTCATTTAAGAGATTTTTCATTTCTGCTTTTTTTTTCAATTTGGGGATTTTTGAGTTTAGCGTTTTCTTTACTTTTTTTGCAAAAATTTTTTTTTATTCTGTGGATTTATTTTATTTTTGTTGATATTTTTCATTTAAGCGGTTTTTTTTTATTTTAGCGATTTTTCGCTTCAGTATATTTTTTTTTAATTTTTGGGATTTTTAATTTTAACGTTTTCTTTACTTTTGATAATTTCTTTTCGCATTTTAGCGATTTATTTTATTTTTAGTGATATTTTTTATTTAAGCGCTTTTTATTTTTTTTTGGATTTCTTTTTTGTTTTAGCGATTTTTTTAATTTTTGGAGTTTTTAGTTTAAGCGTGTTTTTTTTACTTTTGGTGATTTTTTTTGCATTTTAGCGATTTATTTTATTTTTGGTGATATTTTTCATTTAAGCGTTTTTTTCACTTTGGCGCTTTTTTCGTTTTGGCGATTTTTTTAATTTTGGGTTTTTTCAGTTTTAGCATTTTTAAAAATTTTAAGTTTGCCTCCTACGGTTTCCAAGATACTCGTACAGCAAGTTGTCGATATTACTTAGCCAAAATTACATTAACTAATAAAATACCCTTTAATTTTGATTTTTTTTTATTTAATTTCAGTGTTAATTGAACTTTGAATATATATAATTGTCTGTATATTACATTAGGTTTTCAGGATTTTTTCTTGCTTGGCCTGGAACACCCTTTAAATTTTTACTGTCATATATTTGTTGTTGCAGTGGCTAAAGTTTTACATATTCTGTGAATATTTCACAGAATCCGTAGCTCTTAGGGTTCTGGAGAAAACAGCCTCTGAAAGACAGGCAGACAGACTCCTTTGGTATACGCAACTCTAAATATATTGTACTTTACAATTTTAATTTAATTTAAAAATTTTAAGAAAAACATGACATGATAACTTTTTTTAAATAAAAAAAAATAAATAAATAAATAAATTTACTTGGTCATGGGCAATCAGAAAAATTCATACAAAAAAACTAATCGAATTTTTAGCACAAGTTGTAATCAATAAGCCAACAATATTTGCCACTCACAGTTTGTGCTTGCTGTCACTTACACACATGTTGTCAACACGAATAACAACAAAAGTTCAATATATATATTTTAAAATATTTTAGTTTAACATGGAGTTTAGAATTTTTCCTATAACGTTTTTTTTTATTATTATTATTATTATTTTCTTTGAGGATTTTCATTTATTGCTGTTCAAAATGAAATTCACTTATGATGTTGCTTTCAGCGCAACATTTAATAATTTTGTTATTTGTTATTGTAAAATTTTCTTTCGCATTTTCCCCAAAAAAAAAAAAAAAATAAATCCATACAGTTTTGACCGTTTTAAATTTAGAAGCAGCAACGTTGCCTAAAACGTGCACTTGTGCATTCAATATGATTAGACCAGTAGTCTCACATTCATGTTGCTGGGAGGTGTTGCTGCTGCAACAGCCCCACCACTGTTTGTCATTAAGTTGAGTTTTACGAATCCCTTAGAGCGATGGTTGAAAAGGACTTTGGCAGGCCAGCAACCAGCTGCTGCTGGTGTAAAGTATTGTGTTTGTTTTCATTGTAAAATTTCAATGTAGCGCTATTAGTGTTTGCTCTTATTGCTTGGGTAAATGTATATATGTTGCTGTTGCTGTTGCTGTTGCTGTTGTAAAATGTTACGTGCTGTGCATTTTCGATTTAATCGTATTTCATGTTTATAGATATTCGAAATTTGACCATGATGATGCATGCAATGATTAACATCACACTGGAAGTCAGGGTATGACATCTCATCATCAGCATCATCATCATCATCACTCTCATCTTTGGCTACATAACTTTTGGCATTGCCGGCAATATTCATTGAACCACGTTATATATGTACAAACAAGTGCTGTTCAATATGTTAATACTGCTGTTATTGCTGTTAATGTTATTATGGCATGTTGCAAACTTAATTCGTAGCTACCAGCAGTATGTAGTTAAAAAAAATTGCCTGGGCTTATATTGCTTGTTACTTAAATTCCAAGGGATAAAGCAAAAAAATTAAAATATGCAATTTCATAAGCTAGTTAAAAACCTAGCAATATTTGTTGCCAGCAAGTAAGTTGTTAACAACTTTCGTAATTACGAAAGAAATTTTGATCTAACAAAAAATATTAATTTGTCATATATTTAATAAACTATTTTAAAATACATTAAACACAATAAGCTGGAGATAGCATAGACAATGACCAAAATCAAACTTTTAGCTTTTAGCCTTAAAAACTGGCATTATCACTTGGCAACACTTATTGCTAATACCAGCTGTTGCTGCAAGAAAATTTTTAACGGTACCGTTAAGAAAATAACTTTGCATAGGAACACATATAGCTGTGTTAACACAGAATGTTAACACAGAATGTTAACAGAGCTCTGTTAATTTATAAAAAAAAATTAATTAAGACATTTGGAATGGATGTTTCCAGTTAAAATTTATAACCCTTGACACAAACCTTGTGCTTTAACAGAGCTCAGTTAACAAAGAATGTTAACAGATAGTGTTAACAGAGAGTGTTAACAGAGCTCTGTTAATTCATAAAATTTTTATTAATGCATTTTGAATGGACTTTTCCAGCTAAAATGTATAACCCTTGACACAAACCTTGTGTTTTAACAGAGCTCTGCTAACAGAGGGTGTTAACAGAGTTAACAGATAAGTTAAGAAAATTTCATTATAATATGTATTTCGAATGGATTTTTCCAGTAAGAGGAGCCAAGTGAGTATAAAAAAGTGATGCCTCTTTATGGAGAAGGTATTCGTTTATCACACCAGGTTTTTGCCAAGGGTTATAAGTGTTAAAAATTTAACTGCACACACCTCAAATATTTTGCTACAAGCAACAAGAAATTATGGCTAAATTCAAATAATTTTTATTGGGAAAGCCGCAGAAGCAAGGAAAGCTAAATTTTTTTGGATTCTCATATGATTGAATATTTTAAATAAACAAAATTATCTGGTGTTAAATCAGGGCACTCGATATCATACGAAATTGTACAAGTAAGTACAAGTGAGCTTCTGCTCACGTCACGTGCACTCACGATGAAAAATGTTCACTAACGCACATTCAAGAGCTAAAATATTTCTATTTGAAAAACTATTTACAACCATGCAGGCAAATTTATTTAGTTATGTGACTTATGTCATGTCACCTGCACTCACGTAGTAAATTTTGCACTCACTCACATTCAAGTAGCAAAATCTCGCGATTTGCAGGCTTATTTACAATCATAAAGTTAAATGTATGCTGTCATGTGCACTCATATTATGTCACGTGCACTCACGAAGACAAATTTTTATTCACGCAGCACATTCAAGTACCAATACAATACAGCAGCCTTTTTATTAATTTAAAACGTCCTTAATGCTTAAGCATAATAACTTTTCTATTCAAACAGAATATTTTAAAGCCACCAGCCACTTCCAAGTGTCAATGTACTGATGTCACAAAACAACTGATTTACCATACTAAAACATAGTTTATGTGTTATCCCCCAACTAATTCCTTCCATTGCACATCATTTCATAGGAATACAAAAATCATACAGAGTTGCCAAAAACCATCATATAAAAATCCATCATTTGTCATTTGAGGCAAAAGAGCAAAAAATATTTTTTTTTGATAAGGGAAAAGTATTGGCCTGCAAGTCTTTTGCCTGCATCTCACTTGGTGTTTGCAGTAGGCCCATATAAAATAACAAAATATTTTTTTTTTATTTTTCGAGCACGTCATGTTTTACATACGAGACGGTTTTGAGTTGCATTTTTGTTTTGTTTGGTGTTATTGCATCCGAAGTCTATGTATCCTCTTAAATAAATAAAAATGTTTTGAAATGTTTGTTTATTCGTTTGGAAAATCCTCTGACAAATACTGGTTGTTGGTTGGTTGGTTGGTTGCTTTATGATACATTTTCAATGATAGTGTTAAATATGCAGATCCACATTTGCTGGCTGCTCGTAGAGCAAAAAAAATTTTAGGAAAGTATTTTATGATGATCTATATTTCTATGCAGTCATACATTAACAAGTGATGGTGAAAATGGATAAAAGTAGAGTCGTTAAAACATACATAAATATAAATTTTAAGGGCTTAACTGCAGGTTCCAAAAAATACTCTTACATGTACGTATAATTATGAGAGTCAGTGTGGCAACGACAAATTTGTGATTTAAAAAGTTAAAAAAAAAATTAAACAAAAAAATTTAAATTTTATTTTAATTTATATAATTTGACAGGCTTACGTGTGTACTTTTGCTCACGTAACGTACACTCACGAAGTAAACTTTTTACTCACGCACATTCAAGCACCAAAATCTCGCGGTTTTCAGTCTTACTTACAATCATGAATGTAAATGTATTCACTCATGTGCACTCATTTCATATCACGTGCACTCACGAAGTGAACTTTTCACTCACGCACATTCAAGCACCCAAAATCTCGCAATTTGTAGGCTTGTTTACAATCATGAATGTAAATGTATTCCGTCATGTGCACTTATGTCATGTCACGTGCACTCACGAAGAAAAGTGTCTAGTCACGCACATTCAAGTATCAAATCTCGCCATTTGAAGGCTTACTTACAATCATGACGGTAACTGTATTCAGTTTGGTCCACTGATGTCATGTCACGTGCACTCACAAAGAAAAATTTTCACTCACGCACATTCAAGTACCAAAATCTCGCAATTCGCAGGCTTATTTACAACCGTGCAGTTAAAAGTATTCAGTCATGTGCACTTATATCATGTCACATGCAATCACGAAGAAAAATGTCTAGTCACGCACATTCAAGTACCAAAATCTCGCACTTCCCAGGCTTATTTACAACCATAAAGGTAAACGTATTTGGTCATGTGTACTCATGCCTTGTCACGTGCACTCACGAAGACAAATTTCCAGTCACGCACATTCAAGTACCAAAATCTTTCGATTTGAAGGCTTATTTATAAACATGAAGGTAAATGTATTCAGTCAGGTTCAGTCATGTCTTGTCACGTGCACTCACGAATAAAAATTTCCAGTCGCGCACATTCAAGTACCAAAATCTCGCAATTCGCAGGCTTATTTACAACCATGAAGGTAAATGTATTCAGTCATGAGCACTCATGTCTTGCCACGTGCACTCACGAATAAAAATTTCCAGTCACGCACATTCAAGTACCAAAATCTCGCAATTGGCAGGCTTATTTACAACCATGAAGGTAAACGTATTCAGTCATGTGCACTCATGCCCTGTCACGTCCACTCACGCAGTAAAACTTGCACTCACGCATATTGAAGTACCAAAATCTCGCGATTCTCAGGCTTATTTTTCTACCATGACGGTAAATGTACTCACTCAAGTGCACTATTGTGATATCACGTGCACTCACGAAGAAAAATTTTCAGTCACGCGCATTCAAGTACTAAAATTTTGCGGTTCTCAGGCTTATTTACAACCATGAAGATAATGTGTTCAGTCTGGTGCACTCGTGTCACACTCCTTTTCGCTGCAGACAAATTACTGCATCATACATATACATATGGGCATTTCCATGCAACATATCAATTCCATCACTATGCTTTTTATCTTATTAACTTAATTGCTACTCTTATTGTTAGAGCAATTCATCAATTTATATGCATTGCAATGTTCTAATAGAAAAAACAAAACAAACAACAATGATGGTTACGTAATGTAACGGAAGTCACATCAGATCACTTTTATGGAAATGTGCATACACAAACAAACAGAGTTCAAATTTTAGCATGAAAATAGCAATTATTTTGTTTTGAAAAAAAAACTAAATATAAAATGTAAAAATACATTTTTTACACAATTAATTACATATTTGCTGTGCATTTTGCAAAACAACTAAATTATTTCTCACATTCGCCAAAATGGCAAACGAACACACACACAAATTCATAAAAATTAGCACAAATATAGATTTTCATAATAATGTATAAACAAAAAAACACAGTTTGTGTACAGTTTGGCCCTTAGCTGGAAGAATAAGCCGTTTTTAGTAAGAACCGCCTAAGTCCATTTATACAGATTTTGCATTACTAATGTAAAACTTGAATAGAACTAAGTACTTTACGGCAACGGCCACGATGGGGCTCCGATTTAATTTTTTTTTTTTGGATTTAACTTCTGTTAACAGTCCAATTGTTTTTTAGCAATAACAGCGTATGTCACAAACAAGTTATTGTATAATATGAACACTTATGCCCATACGTTGTTATTTACATAACAAGCATAATTTTTTTTTTATACAGTCTCTAACCGAATTATTTTCTTATTTACATATCATATAAAAAAAATTTTCCAGTTTTCTAACCCAATTATATTGATATAATAAGTAAAGCATACGTCCAGTTTCCCTAGAAATCAGATTAAAAATATGTTCAGCATATCTTTAAAAAATATAAATTTATCCAATTCTAAAGAAAATAAATTTAACATGAATATTTTTTTTCAATTATTTGAGGTCATCTCCATATGTTAGCCTCAAGATGAAATTTCTAAAAGTGACAGAAAAATTAAACACTTAAATCAAGTTCATTATTAGCACTCCATTATTTCCATCGTTGGTATTTTAAGCCCTGTTTTCCATTATCCTTTTCATTATAAAATTATTTTCAGTTCCCTACTGCAAACTGAATATCCTTACATACACACATATGTACATATGTGCATATTTATTACTTTTTATTTGGATAGTTTTCATATTTAATATTGCCACTTGTATATGCCACATAATATATCCTTGTAACATTCACTCATGCATTCATCAATCCAATCCAAACCATCTACTCTTGCAGCACAAGTATTTACTACGTATCAATATGGCATAAAATCCCAATGATTATTTTCATTATCTGCTCGATGAGAATGAATGAATGGTCGGTCGGTCGGTCGGCCAATGGGCAAATCAACCAACCCTCATAATATTTCAATAGAGCATATGTCCATATAAGGAATTAATTTAATTGTAGCAAGACCAAATACACCGTGGCCAGTATGATAAAACAAAATTTCCAGGTGTTGAAAATATATTTATATTTCACTAGCTTTTGCCCGCGGGTCCGCTCGCATTCAACTGATATTTGGTTAATGTTAAAAAAAACGATAAAAACCGACAAAAACTGATTAAACAATCAAACCCCAAACGAAAATTACCCTAACCAGCCCGAAAATGTGTTTTTCGGAAAAAATCCGAACTAAGTATAAAAAACATGGTTCCGAACCGGATAAAAAAAAGTTGCGTGACGCTGGTTATGCAGTTTTCCATTGGTGAAAAAAGAATTTTCAAAATCGGTTAAGCGATTTGAAAATCCGTACCAAATAACAAAAACCGGTTCCCAACCGGATAAAAAATATACCATGCTGTTTTACGTTGGTAATGTAGCTTTCAATTACATAATGAAAAAAGTTTCAAAATCGGTTTGGCGGTTTGAAAATCCGTACCAAATAAAAAACCGGTTCTGAACCGGATAAAACAAAAAATTAGGCCATTGTACCTTTCCATTGGTGAAATTTTTTTCAAAATCAGTTAAGCGGTTCGAAAATTCATACCAAATACAAAAACCCGGTTACGAACCGGATAAAACTATAAGATATATTGTCTGACGCCGGTAATGAAGTTTTCCATTTAGGAAAAAAATAATCAAATTCGGTTAAGCGGTTCGAAAATCCATACCAAAGAAAAAAAGCCCGGTTCCGAAACGGATACAAAAATAGTTTCCGTTTGACGCTTGTAATGTACATAGCTTTCCATCGGTGGAAGAATTTTTAAAATCGCTTCAGCGGTTCGAAAATGTATATCAAATATGAAAAAACCGGTTCCGAACCGGAAAAAAATCAGCTTTGTCTGACCATGGTAATGTAGCTTTTCATCGATGAAAGAATTCTCAAAATCGGTTTACCGGTTTGAAAATACGTGACAAATAAAAAAACCCGGTTCAGCAATGGATAAAAAAATAGGCGGTTTGGGCGTGAAAACGCAGCAAACAAAATCACTTTCAGATTTATGATATTAGTAAGGATTTATTGAGTATACAATAAAAAACCCACTTCTCGTATTCTATTTTAGGATTTATTGCGTATACAATAAAATAAACCACTTCTCGTATTCTATTTCATCAAAACATCTTGATTAATCCGGTAAGGTCATTCCCAAGAACTAGTGCGAGTCCCCGGGGAAATGTTGCTAATATATGGGCGGTATATTTTTAATTTAAATTAGTTTAGCTGGAAAAATTTGTTAAAATTCAAATTATTTTATATCTACCGACATACGGAAACTCTGCAGCAAAACAAAATTTATTATAATTTTCTTTTTGGAAACAGTGTAACATTTGCTGTTTCATTTATTCATCAAACCATGATTGACTTGTGTTCATTTTTTGCAGAGATTAATTTTCGTTGTTGGTATTGCTGTTCTTAGCCAATACTTCTAGCAGTTATTATGGCCATTGAAATTGAAGTGTGTGCGTATGTTATTTTTTCTGGCTTCTTCTAATTTATTCATAATAAGGTTCACAACATTTTGACACTCATAGAGGGCTACTTAATACAGAACAATGGACATGATATCCAGCCGTAGCTGCCAAAAAAGCTTAACCGACACATTTTTTGAAACTGGTTTTTTCTTTGACGAAAATCAATAATTTACGACCGCCAATAATCAATTTTTTGCAAAAAAATAAGTTCGAAAATTATGTCGTTTAAGCTTTTTCGGCTGTTATGGCACGATGTATAAGAATTAAATGTGATATTCATAGTATTGAATATTTAACATCCGACTACGGCAAATCAAAACTATAACTAAATTAATTATTGAAAATATTTGATACCAAAATAAAATAAAATTTGTTTTTCCTTTCACTTTTATTATACTCGTATGTGTGTAGTTTTGTCATGGTCACAGCAATAAATAATCAAATTGCAAGACTGCCTGAAATATTATTTTACAGCAAGGATCAAATTACTAGCTCACTATTATTAAAGAATAATTTTAACTATGTTGACTGACAGCTGCCAACAAGATTTTATGATTGTAATTGTAGTTGCATAATCTGCCATGAATGTGCAAATGTTGCAATATTATAATTCTTCTAGGTATTTATTCGAAATGAAATTGATTATCTTATTACTTATCTTATTGTTAATAGTAAGTATAATTTCTTCTCTCAAATATATAATAATTCTTATGTTTTTAAGAGGGCAGTTTAAAAATTCTATAATCATCCGCATAAAGTAAAATCATAAATTTCAATGTATTTTTAATAAAAAATATTTTACTGTATAAATAAAATAATAATTTGGGATTTTTAGTGCATTAACAAATGTTAAACATAAATTGTAACAATTCCCATAAAAAAAACACCAATTATTAACTTGACTGAACCCGCTCAAAAAAATACTTGTGTGGCAACACTCTATTCATGCTAAAGCAATGAATAGTTGTTGTTGTTGTTTTTACAGTTGTTTTCTTTGAATACTTCTTGCACAGTTTGAGCTGGAAAAAAGTATTGCCAATGTAGCAATGGTAAAGTAAACAAATAAAAAATATGTTGATTATTGAGTTCTTGTTTCAACTGTGATATTAAGTTAGTTGAACTTCTCATTTGTTTAAATTGAAGTTTCTAAGAAAGTTTTGGTTAAAGGTTTCCTCATTTTCCATGCATTTTTAATAAAAAAAAAACATTTTACTGAATAAGTAAAATAATAATTGGGGATTATTAGTGGGTTTAACAAATTGTAACAATTCTCCAAAAAAAAAAAACTTAAATAAAAATTGTTTTACAATTTTAGTTCTCAACATAGTCCCATATAAGCTCGATAAATTTAGTCCAGCATTTTTCTGGATTTTTTTTTTGCTATTTCAAAATATTAAGATTTTTCAAAGGCCTCTCAAAGTAGGCGTTCGTTTCAGTGAATATATAAGAAATTTGCAATCAATTCATATCAAGAATGATACGACGATTAAATCTTTAATATTTAATTATTAGAAAACAAAAATTTTTTAAGTTATGTGTTTCTTGCATCAAATGGTAGATAGAATATATGAAATATATAAGCTTGGGATTTTCATAAAAGCTCAGGCAAATTATTGTAACACTTAGTCTAAAATTTAAATGGTGAAAATTTGAGCTGAATCGGACTACTCCAACCCCTGCTCCATTGGGGTGGGGTCAAAAGTTCAAATATTGTAAAATTCGCCTATTTAAGAATAATTCATTAGAAAATCCCCTAGCTTTCCACTGATTCTTCTGAAAAAGGGCGAGCGAGACTAGTCTTTTGAATATTTTTAATTGCATTAAACAAATTTTTGTTGGAAAAATTAACCCTTTGTTGTCATGTGGGTCAAACAAGCGCATTTTTTTTCAAAAATCTATCAATATAATTTTTTCTTTAAATATTTAAAAATATTTTCCAAAAAAAACATTACAAAAATAATTAATTAACGAAAATTTAAAGTTCAAACTCGAATTATTTTTTTTTGCATATAAGGGTTAATTGGCAAGGACTTTCAAAATTTCTAAAAAAACTGAAAAATAATGGCCTGTTTCACAATAACGAAACGAAAATTGCGACTGAAAATTTATATTGAAAACAACAATAAAATATGAAAATTTGTTCTTGTTTTTAATATAAACTTTCAGTCGAAAGTTTCGTTTCGTTATTGTGAAACAGGCCATAAGTGTCATTTTGACTCACCTGACCCACAAGGGTTAATTTACAAAAAAAAAACATTTCGGATATAACATAGATTCATTGACACCAGAGGCGCTGCAACTCTGCATTATTAATAAAAGCAGAGTTGTAAAAGAATGAAGCTCTTCCTTCACTACCTGTCTTCACTATCCCTTTCCTAAAGAAAGTCATAGGTAATAGTCATTGCATGAGCGTTACTTTTCTTAAAAAAAATTATTGCTAACAGAAATGTTTTCGGATTGCGGCTGAATTTTGCCAAACACTCCTTTGAAGTAGCCACACGGTGGCGCTTCTGAACCAATGTGAGCAATCACGGCATCCATCCTGCGAAAAGCGTTTTCATACCCAAATATTCCTGCAAAATGTGACATATGAGCTCACTCGCTTGAAATGCCTACAGACTCAGCCATATCACGCAATTTAATTTTCGGATCGTTCGATATCATTCCACGAATTTTATCGACTATTTCTGGTGTTACGATCTCCTTTGGGCTACCTTAAGATTCTGGCATTACGACCTCTTTTGTGCTATCTTAAGCTTTGTGCTGGTACGAACTCGTAAGATTTTCAGTAAACCTTTTTTAACCATCAAAATCTATAATGCAGAGCCCCTGTAATATCTATCCAGCCTTTCCTTCTCTGACTTCGAAGATGGTTTTTTTTACACAAAATAAAATTTTTTCATTTTCCCTAAAATTAACTATATTTTGCACTTTTAATGGCTGTCAAATAGGCGCAGTTGTCTAGTAATAGATAACAGTTACCCAGGACCAAGTGTTGCATTTTAAGTTACTGAGTTGTCACGCAATTCTAAAACTGCCATCGCATTTCTATTTAGAAATTTTCATTGCTCTTAGAGAAAAATAAAAGCCAAGCAAAGAATAATATAAAATTACTCGTATCCTTGTAAATATTTTATATATAAAATGATATGAAAAGGTATTCTTTGGGCACATTAATTATTAGCACTAAATGACATATTAAGAGAAATTGTATTAAGAGCAAATTTTACCTTTTTTTTTTCAAATACAAAAACATTTTCACCTTTAATAAATGTTATTTATGTTTGGTTAGAATATTTGCAATTAATTAAAAAGTCACAAATATGCCATTCTTATCAAATCAGAGCACAATGTTAAATTATTAATTGCTGGTATACCACGATGTTAACGTTGATGTTTTGGACACAAGACTGTCCTTTCTCAAATATCGGAACGTTTTAACCTTTAAAGAATGTTATTTATGTAAGTTTAGAATATTTGCAGTCAAACTAAAAGGCAAATTTTGTAAATAGATACGTTTTTTCGTTTTGAAATTTGTATGGAAGAAATCTTTTTCGAAACGAATTTCCGTTATTTTTCATACAAATTTGAAACGTTTAGAAACGAAATTTTTTACAAAATCTGCCTATAAAAGTCAATTCTTATCAAATCAGAGCACAATGTTAAGTTAAACAGTGCTGGTATACCACGATGTTAACATTGCTATTCTTTACACAAAGCTAACCGCTTAGAGGATGCATTGCCTCGTTTAGACTTAACATATATATATATATATATATATATTATCTTATTGTCACACAGTGATTTTAAAGCAGGTTGTAATTTCCCCCTTCCCCTTCCATACCCCGCCCTTTACCGCTCGATTAAGACGAAATAACCTAGGATATATTGTCACTATTTCATTTTATGTAGAATATATGTTAAAAACTTTTATCTTCAATCTCACGGAAAGCGTATTTGTGCAACATTTTAACT
Organism: Tachina lurida; assembly: GCA_944452675.1. Taxonomy (NCBI): domain Eukaryota; kingdom Metazoa; phylum Arthropoda; class Insecta; order Diptera; family Tachinidae; genus Tachina; species Tachina lurida. Next base: position 30,148,809 of record OX101752.1, read on the forward strand.
CTCTGACTTTTCTTCGTATGGGTTTCAAATGTTCTGCAAGAATATATATTTTCTGCAAAGTTTTAACATAAGTCATGACATAAATATAACAAAAGTTTAAACAACAGAAATTGCTCAAAAATTTATATGATCTGAACTTTTAGAGCCCTTTGTTTTTTTAGATCGTTATTCGATGTTGAAACGTAATTGAAAATTTAAGTAAGACCTTTTTAACTAAAAGTGAGTGTTCTCTGTATGGAATGATCGGTCAAGCTTTTCCCATATTTTCTTTAGATTTACAGTAAGCAAATTATTCACTTTTATCGATGACTTTTCTTCTCTGATGCTTTACATTGACTATGACCTCCCTCCATCTCCTGCTCCAACTCGTTATAAGTTTTTAAATTCGTTAAAACTTTTATCTATTTACTTTTATATATATTTTTTTTTTATTATTTTACTGCAAAGCAAAAAAAATGTAAGTCGCCGCCAACCGCCGCACAGCCTTTAACTAGTTCACGTTCACAGTTTAAACAAATATTGGCCATAACATTAAAGATTTGTCGGTCTTTTTACTTGTTACTAAATAAAGCTTGTTAAAAGTGTTCCCAACTTAATCCGATTTCCTTTTTCTACGGTTCTTTCCTGCTGCCCACCCACTATTTTTCAGGTTAAAGCGTTTGAGAGAGCAAAAAGTTTTATTTCTTTCTAATTTTCATTGTGCAAATGCAAGTGTTTCTTTTAAAAAAGACTCTGCTCTAGTCGACACAGATATTTCCTCACTTTCAACCGTAAATTGGTGGAATGTTGCCTGCATAGAAACTTTTTTTCTTTAGTTTTAGTTTAAGTTTAAGTGTTTGTGTTTTTTTTTTGTTGGCAGAAAGAAAATCGCCACAGGAGCAAAAGAAAATGCTTAAACTTTTAACCGTTTTTTTTTTGCTTTATTTCTATTTTTCTTTTATTTTCTTATTTTACTTTCTATGTTAATGCCTTAAGCGCCATTTTTTCCACATGCTAAGTTTCATTAAGATTTTCAAAGGGAAAATGTGGGCTTAAAAGCATGAAAACTTGTTAATGAATTTTGTTTTTTTTTTTGAAAACTGAAAAATAGTGAATTAAAATGTTTGTCAGCTCTGTGAAATAATTCTCAGGGAATTAATTTTTTCCCAGCATAATATACTCCTATTCTAAACAGATGGCGAGAGCAATAAAATGCAAGAGAGAATTTCGAATTTTCGAAGTCAGTTATTTTGGTTGTAGATTTTTTTTTTATTTTAACTGAAATCTAACAAATGATTTTTTGAAGATAGAAAACAAGGTATAGCGAAAAAACTTCGAATAAGGAATTTTTATTCAAAATAGGGCCGTGTATTTTTTAACCGACTTCAAAAAAAAGAAATAGGCTTTCAATTCGTCTGTATTTTATTTTTTTGTCATTTTTACTTCATAACTCGGTACAATTTAAACCGATTGTGAGAATTTTTTTGTCTGCAAGGCTATATCTTCCATTTGGTCTTGCTACGCAAAAAGTGGGCGGGACACACCCAAAAAATATTTTATTTTGATTTTACAATATTCTGCTTATACGATTGCTACGAAACTTGCCCAAAAGATTGGGCTTTTGTAACGACGCAATCTCCAAGTTGAAAATATGGACGGAGACACGCCCAATAAAACTTAACATTATATTTCACATGCTTCTATTTGACCGATTTCTAAGAAACTTGGCACACACTGTGACGTTTAAAAAATACACAATCTTGCATTAAAAAAGTGGGCGCGCCACGCCTATTAAACTTTAATACTATATTTTACATGATTGTACTTAAAAAATGTTTACGAAACTTGGCACATATTTTGAGTTCTTAAAAAGACACAATCTTGCTTTCAAAAAAGTGGGCGGGAACACGCCTATTAAATTTTAATATTATATTTTACGTTTCTGCACTTAAAAAATGTTTCCGAAACTTGGAACATCAACTCTGACCTTTGAAAAAGACACCATCTTGCTTTTAAAAAAGTGGGCAGGAATTTATTTCACGAGCTTGTACCTAATCAATTTTTACTAAACTTAACACACACCCTGACCCTTAAAATACACACAATCTTGCATTCAAAAAGTGGGCTGACCATGCCTATTAAATTTTAATACTATATTTCACGTGCTTGTACTTAAACCATTTTCACAAAACTTGGCCAACATCTTGAATTTTAAAAAGACTCAATCTTGTATTCAAAAAAGTGGGCGAGACCACACCCATTACAATTTACTATTGCATTTAAGGTGCTTCTACTTGATCCATTTTTATGAAACCTTTTCACACACCCTGAGCTTTAAAAAATACTTAATCTTGTGTTAAAAAAAAGTGGGCGGGTCTACGCCCATGAAAGGTTACTATTAAATTACATGCACTTCTACTTATCCAATTCCCCCGAAACTTGGCAAAGAGTTTCGGCTCTTAGAATGACATAATTTTTTGCTTAAAGAAGTGGGCGGGGCCATGCCCATTAACTATTAATATTATATTTCACGTGATTCTACCGGACTACTTTTTACGAAACTTGGCACATACCTTGATGTGTAAAAAGGACGCGATGTTTAATTTTTAAAAGTGGGCGGACCCAGCCCCTAAAGATATAAATTTGACAACAAAATTTTAAAATTAAACCGATTTCAAAAATATACACTCACTGAATCTTCATTATTTTTAAATTTGTATTGTTTAGTTTTAAAGTGGGTTTAATTTTTAACCCCCGACCAAAAAAAGGGGTGTTGTAAGTTTGTAGTGTGTGTTGGGTATCTGTGTGTCTGTCCGTGTCCACCCAACCAAGACCAAACCGCTGAACCGATTTTGATCTAGTTTTTTCTGTTTGAAAGGTGACTTGATCGAGGGGATTCATAGCTATGTTTGAAGAAAATTTGTCCAGATGTTTAGAAGATATCATATTTTTTTTTTTAATTTTTATTTTTTTTTTTATTATTATAATTTTTTTTTTTAAAGGTTTGTTTCCTTCACGTTCATCAATCCCATTGTCACATGGTTGTTAGATCTGGCGACAATTGTTGTGCTTTCTCCTACGTTTTATTTGACATATTCGGGTATGTTCTGTACTTCACGTGAAACTAAAAGGAATTGCCATATAATTGTTGTTATAAGCACATATTTCCAACAACAATTCTATGGCAATTCCACACCTTTTAATTTCACGTGGAATATAGAACACAGCCGATTCTGTTCAGGGTGAGGCAATTTCTTTCAATGAACCCAATTGTTGCATTTTTAGTGAACAATATTCACAAAGAAACACGAAAAAAATTGTTAGAAGGTATAGCAGCAGTTTGAATCCATTGTTAAACAAAAGAGAGTATCAATAAGGATTTAAATATATTATATGATATTTAAGAAAATTAAAAATTTACGTCTGAAAGCAAAAAGAAAAATTATAAGTTGCCTGTAAATTGATGACTACATGAGTTATATAGCTGACAAGTCAGATGTAAAACAAAAAACGTGTGAAAGCAGCTTTAACAAATTGCCGCGATTTTGTTTCCAAACATTTCGAATTTCCATCATCTTTCAGATTTAAATTAAAAAATTTTTAATTTAAAAATCATATAATGTTGCCTAGTGGTTGTTAAAAATGCGCAACCTTCAAGAAAAGAAAATCACTTTAAACTTATAGACCCACGTACACGTAACATAATTGAAGCAAAATAAAAGCAATACTTTTAAAAAAATATAATTAAAATACTTTGTTAAGCATGCAATTAAATTATGCAATTTTTTTTTTCTTAATTTATGTTTTTTTTTTAATTTAATGAATGCAAAACAATGAAACAGCAAAAAAAACAAGCATAAAATACATAAAAATAAGAATTTACAATTCAAAGTGGGCAATAAACCAAAAGCAACATTATAATCAGCCCCATTAGCAAATTTTAGATTTTTCTATTATTTTTTTTTTAATTAATTTCTCCTTTCTCGGCTTTTTGTTAATATGTTTGTATTAACAAATCAAGAAAGTCTACAAAAACACTTAAAAACAAGAAAAAAAAACTCAAATTGGCAACGCAGCCACTTGTTGCTGATTAATGATCAAAGTTGCTTGTTTGTTTGGCGTAGAGAAAGAAGTTTATTTTAAATCAACTACGAACACGTACATACATACGATCAGATGTGCATGCAAATCGTTGTTGCTGTTGTTGGCCAAAGTCAGCTGGTTCAAACAAGAGAATAACGTGGTTTCCAATTCAAGTATAATACAATAAATAGAATATCTATTTATATGTATGTATGTAATATAAAGAAGAAATGAACACACTGCAAAAGACACAAGTAAACCTTTAACACCTGATTAGTATTAGACAGCTTGGAGACGCGGAAAAACCAAAACAAACAAACAACTAGACAAACAAGAGTGACATTTACAAAGGCGTAAAAATTATTAGTTTTTTTTTTTTGGTAAGCAGTTCTTCTTTTAAAAGGTTTATGTATGTACATATGTACATATATTTATGGAATAGCTAAAGCCGGCCGGTAAAAGTAAAAGGCAACAAAAACGAAAACTTACATAATTACGTATGCCAAGAGCTAAGCAAATGCTTAAACTGACAGTCCCCCTCCCCCTCAAACACCATCACGAGCACTGTTCTTCTTGCTCTTTAAAACCAGCAGTGGAAAGAAAAACTCTTAAGAAAGAAAGGAAACAAACACAAACAAATACAACTCGAAATATGCAGAGAGATGGGGTAAAAATGTGGAGTCAAGAAGACCTTAAAAAGTAACTTTAAAAAGAGGAGTTAGTACTAAAAAGCAGACAGTCTAGCGGCCTTAACAGTGGGACTGAGGAATTTATTTTTACTCAAAGACCTAGGGCCAAGTTCACGATGTCGACAACGTTCGACTTTTCGCACACATTTATCAGAGGGTTTACTCTGTTTGAAAGCAAAGAAAAACATTTTTCGAGTTCGCACAGTTTTATTTTCATATGGAATTACTACAGCCCAGATTTTATACGGAAATCATTTAGAGGAAAATTCATAACAGCAGTCTACTATTTACTATTAGTTTTCAATGAGGATTATAAATCAATCACAGTTGGATAATGATTATTAGTAACTCCCGGTTCAAACAGGTCAGTTTTAGTTGATGGCTCCCCTCTTCATTATCTTCTCCTCTCTTTTTTTTTATAAAACCAATAGTTGCTTAACTCAATTGATAATATTTTTTTGTAAAAAGATCATTGATGGCATGATCAGGTTTTTTAACAGAAAATTTCATAATTAACTAGCTGATCCGGCACACGTTGTTTTGCCACATAAACTATTTCTAGGGAATTTCTGGCGTAGAAAATAATAACGTAACTCGTTGTAAGTGTGTGAGGATGTGGTATATGAGTGATATTAATTACTTTGTATGAGGGGCACGGTCCTATCCTACTAATATTATGAATTACTTCGCACCTCACTATAGCTTTCAAAATATAAGATATTTCGTTCGTATGGGCATGACCCAGCCCATTTAGGATAGTGAAAAGATTACGACCTATTCTCAGATCCACGGAATACACACACAAAATTTCATAAAAATCGGTCCAGCCGTTTTGGAGGATTTCAATTACAAACACCGTGACACGAGAATTTTTTATACGTATATTCGAGTAGATTTAATTGAATTTAAAGAAGACCGATAATGAATGATGTTTTTCTTTAGTAAAAAATTGCATGCACTGATTATGTTTTTCTATGGCAAAATGCTATTAGAAATCCGGTAATTTTTTTTAATATATATATTTTTTTTATAAAATAAAGTATGTTCCCAAAAAAATATTGTTTTTTTGTTTTGTTTTGCTATATAAAATATAAATACTAACCCCCATATTCATAAAAAATAAAATAAATTTGAAATCCATTTTAGGAAAAATTTTTTATGAAAAATTTTAAATAAAATACATTTCAAATTAATTTTAAATTTTATCAATATGGTGGTAATAGTTTAGAACGTTTGTGGCCTACATTCATAAATGCCTTATTATTGTCTAAATTTGTTGTTTAAGGCTAGGGCTCACTACCCTCCATAATCGTACGACTTTTGATAAATTACAACCTTGATCTAAGGAATCCTTTTTGAGGATTCAAGCTGATATTTTATCAAAAGTCATATGATTTTGTAGAATAATGAATATTAGCCTTTGATATATTTCTTTTATAGAAATCATTTTCTCCACAAATTTTTTTCTAAAGTTAATTTTTGTCAGTGCAAAATTTGCTTTCCACAAAAAATCTCTATTCGTAGAAAATTTTCTCAGTAGTATGTTTAAGACGGTTCTAGACCACTTATTCAGTACAAATACTCAATATTGAATTTCACAGGGTTGTCATACTCCCATCTAGGAATGCTCCATCATTTGTACTTCTCTATAAATTTGTATATAAATTTACTCTGTATCAAGTTTTTTTGCTAATAACATTTTATGAGCATATCGCCCATTTACTTCAACAACGACATAACACAAAAATCACAGCCGAATTAATGATCATATAGTTATGTATAATTTCAACGAAACGCCTCCAGTTTCATTTTTGTACTATTCATCTTGATACGCGTTAAATAAAACTAAAATACATGGTAAAATAAATATTTCATAAATTTTATTTTTGATTTTGGTTTTTGGCCTTGATGTAAAAAGTTAGTCGAAAATCAAAGTGACAACACACTCTGAAGAATATTAAATATGTGTGCCCTTAATTATGAAAGTGGTCTAAATCATATGCAATTTTGCTTCGAAATATTAAATAAATGTGAAAAAAAACTTCAATAAATATTTAATAAATATTAAATACCTACATTTACTTTAATCGAGACTAGCACTTCTATAGAATTTCAAATTAAAATAAATATTTTAGCCAGTCGATGCGGCGTACAGAGGAGTATTTGAGCCAAAAAGCCGGCCAAAAACCCAAAATTAATTTAAAGAAATCGTAAGAGCTAAATACTCAGCTCGATACACAACAAAATTTTTCATCATATTGTAAATTTTGAAGACTAAGTTGTGATTTATAGCTCTGAGATACTTCCAAAGTCAGGAGAGTTAAGAAAATTACGTGAGTTTTTAATGTTTTTTTCCGGTTTCAACATGTTTGTATGATATCTTTTGTGGCTAAATGAATAAAGGTATTACGCTAATTTTTTTTCCGCTGAAAGATTAGATCAAAAGCTATTTTTAGTAAGAACATAAAAAAATTATCTTAAATATTAATGTTGAAACAATTGGTTTAAAAATTAAAAAAAATAATAATAAAAACTCTTTTTTCGCAAACAACAAAATAAATTCAGTAAAGTGCGACTTTGACTCGCGCACGAAGGGTTCCGTACGTTGGGCTTTGAGCATTTTTTAATACAGTGTTTTTTACGTTTTTTCAGCTGAAATAGTGTTTTTTTTATTATTTTCTCTTTTTTCTCGTTTTAACGATTTTTTAAATTTTGGCGATTTTTTTTTAATTTTGGCGATTTTTTTTAATTTTGAAAATTTTTTTCATTTTGGCGATTTTTTTTTCATTTTGGCGATTTTTTCATTTAGGCGATTTTTTTTCATTTTGGCGATTTTTTCATTTTGGCGATTTTTTTTCGGTTTGGCGATTTTATAATTTTGAGATTTTTTTGTTTTACCGTTTTTGAAAATTTCAGGAAGTTTGCTCTTACGGTTTCCAAGATACAGCAAGTTTTCAAAATTACATAGTCGAAATTACATTAACTGATGGTACACCCTTTAATTAAATTTTTTTAAATTTTAGTGTTAGTTGTTGTAGTCTGTATAAAAATACACGAACTTTACAAATTTCAAGTGCATATACATACAATTGTGTGTATATTAGATAGGATTTTAAAATTTTTCGTTGCTCGTTTTGGCACACCCTTTAATTTCCAACTCTCATGTATTTGTTGTTGTAGCGGCCAAGGGTCCCATGTAATATACATACATATAATTGTATGTATATTACATGGGATTTTAAAATTTTTCGTTGCTCGTTTTGGCACACCCTTTAATTTCCAACTCTCATGTATTTGTTGTTGTAGCGGCCAAGGGTCCCATGTAATATACATACATACATACAATTGTATGTATATTACATGGGATTTTAAAACTTTTCGTTGCTCGTTTTGGCACACCCTTTAATTTCCAACTCTCATGTATTTGTTGTTGTAGCGGCCAAGGGTCTCATGTAATATACATATATACAATTGTATGTATATTACATGGGATTTTAAAATTTTTCGTTGCTCGTTTTGGCACACCCTTTAATTTCCAACTCTCATGTATTTGTTGTTGTAGCGGCCAAGGGTCCCATGTAATATACATACATACATACAATTGTATGTATATTACATGGGATTTTAACATTTTTCATTGCTCGTTTTGGCACACCCTTTAACTTCCAACTCTCATGTATTTGTTGTTGTAGCGGCCAAGGGTCTACACACTGTGTCCAAATTTCAGGTCCGTAGCTCTTACGGTTCTCGAGAAAATACCCTGTGACGGACAGACGGACGGACGGACAGACGGACAGACGGACAGACGGACAGACGGACAGCGTAGCGAAAACAATAGGGTTCCATTTTCACCTTTGGTGTACGGAACCCTAAAAACGAAGGTTTTTAAAAGTGAAGTTAGCTACATTTAGAATTATGTTTTATACCATAATAAAATTTATAATCTCTTATTTTAGACGCAAGAAAAAAAGTTTGCGAAAGTTTGCGCCATTTTTTCTGGTGATTTTTTTAAAATTTCACCTTTTTCTGGTTTTTTTCATCTTGCATGGGTAAATATGAGTAAGAAACCTTTTAATCAGTCATAAAATGTTTGGCTTTGAGGATAGTGGTCAAAAGTTTAATATATATGATATTTACATTATTTTTGCAAATAATATTTTTGTCACCGCTTACAAAAGGAAGTGGGGTCAAAAATGACATCTTACGCTTCAAGTTTAGGGTTTTGAACTTTCGCCTACGTTAAAAGTTGCAATTGCTAAATAAAAGTATGAGAAAATTTAAGAAAAAATTTTAATTTTTCAGGACTAGTTATAAGACATATTTCTACCAAGTTTCATTGATCTAGGAGCACTCGGCAACTTCTCACAAGCAAAAAAGGAATGACCAGATTTTTGGCTCGGATTTTTCGTACAGCATTAAAATGTCATATGAGTTAAAAAGTGGATTTAGCAGGTTTACACTCTAAGCCGACGATATATGACTTAAACCACTTGAAAAAGCTTCCAAGTTACTATGATTGTAGTTTTGCAATTCTCAATAATTTATTAAGAGTTTAGTTATTTGTTTTTTTTTTTTAATTGTGGTTGAATTCTGCTGATGAGTTGCTTAAGCAGCCACGAAATGTATCTCGATTCTAAATGTGCTTAAGCAACAACAAATAAATTGTTTAAATTCAATCATAAAATTTTTTCCAATGAAACATTTTTTACTATAGTAAAAAAGCTTCTTCTTATTTGATAGAAATTTTTTTAACAGATTTTTTTAATTGAGAAAAAATATTTTTTCTCATAAAAATTTTTTTTAAAGAAAAAATGTTTTTCCTCATAAAAAATTTTTTTAATAGAGAAAAAGTACTTTTTCTTATAAAAATTTGTATGGAAACAAAATTTTATGTTTAAAAAAATTTCTTAGAAAGAAGAAGAAGCTTTGCTTTACTTTGCAGATTTCCTCTTTGACACAAAAATTTTTTCTTGTACCTATAAAGAATATTTTTTTTAATAGAAACTTTTTGCTACATTTTGTTTCACTGTGCATAATTGCCTTAGTAAAACGAACTTAACACTAAATCACATAAAGATAATATATACATACGTATGCAGTTTCTTTTTCGTGGATGGCTTAACTTTAACCACAAATGCATACATGCATTATTGTTGTGGTTTTAGCCGAGAATGCAGACGACCGTCTGCAGTAACCAATTACCCAAAAAAGTTGAAACGTGTACAGAAATACTAACGATAATCATAATAGCAGCAACAAGCAACAACATCCAACAACAAACGAAAATGCAGGCAAGCAGCCATCATTATTATCATTGCCGGTAGTGCCGTCCGTCATCATTAAATTATTGTTGTTTAATCATTATTAAACAAGATGATGACGTTATAATGTTAAAAAGATACTCTCCCTCTCTCTCTCGCACACACAGTCACGACGACTGCTCACAAACACATGGTAAAGCAAAACAAGCCTCCCAAAACAAATAAAAAAAATTAAATAAAATAAAACTTGGCAATACAATAAAGAACTGGTAGTAAGAAAAATAAAAATAAAACTTTAATGAAGTTTTTTTTTCTGCTGAGCAGAGAGTTGCAAACTTTTTCAGTGGGGAACAGTTGTAATGAAGTGTTAATTTTGTTTTGCAGTTATTTAAGAATTTATTGAATCAATTTTTTTTAAATCTTTTTAAATTAAAAACTCAATTAATTGAAGGGCTGAGCAGGATAAACATTTTGAAATCTTTAGATTTCTCTGTTTCAAAGTTCATTCAGGAAATAGATTTTTTTTTTGTTTATTTCCAGAAATTAAATTGAAAAAAGTATTTTGAATTAAAATATTTTTTTTATATACCTACATAATAGATACATATGTAGTACATTAAAATTCACGTCAGGTTTTAGTGCAACTAAAAGTTTTCTATAAAAATTGGAATGAACCCAAGAAATTAAATTTTCAAGAACAAAGTACAACAATTTTAAATTAATTTAATTTAAATTAAATAAAGAGGAAACTCATACTGCAATGCGAAAATAAAATAAATCATGTATAGATTATAAATAAATTAAGGCATGATGCCACCCCGTACTACTCGTATGATGACTGTCAATTGTCAAATTAATCGAAGGTGCCGGAATAAAAAGGTCGGAGGGAGAAATTGCTTGGCATGAAGAAACACTTTTAATGAAAGTATTCAAAAATATATAAAGTTTAGCCAAATATTAACGGAAAATTTTTACAAAAATAAGTAAAGAGATACATATTTAGATTAATTTTTGTTTTCTTAGCTTGATGTGCTGCTACGTTGCTCAATTTGTGTTAAAAAAAATTTAAAAAAAATAACAATTTTTAAGAAACATTTTTAGCAGACTCTAATTTTATATTCATAAAAAATATATTTGAAATATTTTTTAAGGCCTCTATTAAGAGGCAATCATGAAAAATTATAAAACATAATTCTAAATGTAGCTAACTTCACTTTTAAAAATCTTCTTTTTTTGTTTGCGAAAAAAGAGTTTTTATTATCATTTTTTTTTAATTTTTAAACCAATTGTTTCAACATAAAAAAAATTTTTAGACTATTAAGTCTACAATTTCGATTATCTTTAATGGTCCAGGAAACTGTGTGTTTGGGTCTCTCTGCTTAAAGTAACGAACGACTGCAAAAAAAAAAGTCTTAGAAGTAAACTACCAACGGAAAACAATAATTTTGTTGCAAAACTATAAAAAGAAAATCTCATGCTCATTTCCTAAGGCTCATAGTCGTCTTATAAATAGAAAGAAAAATCTTAAAATAGTTACAAATAGAAAAAAAAACTTTAAACGATTTGGCTAAAAATAAAACTGGATAAACCAGATAAGTTATTCACAAAGGCATTTTCCTCATCATCCTCATCATTGTCATTGTCTCATGATGAAGAAATATTTTTAGAAAACGTTAAAGTACAAGTAGTACGAGTTACTTAAAGGTATTAAAATGCAAAGCTGCCCACTTACCTATGCCTAAGGGTGTACCGATTTTGCCGGAGACATTTAGGAATTTGCTTTCCTTACTTATTACGCTCTTGATGCCGAAGATTGCCAAGTCATTTGATAGTGATGAAAACGATGATTGTGAAGAAGTCTTAGATGAAACCGGAGCTGTTGTTGCGGGAGTTATTGCACTAGTGGCGCCGCCACTAGTTAAACTATTTGCTGCGGCCGGTGTATTTTTGCCTTTGACCGCTGCTGGGGGTGGCGGCGCCCCCCACGTATTGGTGCGAAACGAATTCAGTTTTTCCAACAAAGCCGAACCACTTATATTAGACATTAGAAAACTGGGCATGGCCGTCGAGTGCTGGGGAGCGCCAGTTTGACCGGGATCTGTGGCAGCTGTTGTGCACAACTTGCTAATGCTCAAAATGAAAGTGATGAAAATGAAATTGGTTGAAGTGAAACTGAAACTGATCAGCTGTTGGATTTTGCTTTGATAGTTGGAGCTGCTGCTAAAGAATTTGCTGACTTTCGGTAATTCCTCACAGGATGTTTTACTATTGCAACTGTTTGTTGTGCTGCTGATGTTACTGCTGCTGTTGCTGTTGCTGCTGCTGTTGCTGTTGCTGTTGTTATCGACATTAACTGTATTAAAATTTAATTCGTTGTTTAAAGTGTAATTTATTGGATTCAAAATCAATGTTGCCATTTTCTTTTAAATTTAAATTCTTATGATCTTTTCTATGGCAACTTAATCTTTCTACAAATTTTTTTTTACTTTTTTTTATTTTAATTATAACTTTTATTGGTCTATTTTTATTTAAATTAAGCTGATATATCTTAGAGATTATTTTAACACTTGATCACTTCACTTTTGAATATGTTATATTTATTGCTATTGCAAATTTTATGCAGCACTTTTTTTTTATTAAAATTTCAAACGGAGATTTTATAGATATTGACTGAAAGTGAAAATAAGGAAAAAGAGAAAAAAAAATGTAATTAGTGTCTTTGTTTTTAACGAATATAAGAATATGCTGGCTGTGTCATAAGCAAAGATCAAATTTTTCAAATCCTTGAAAAGAGTTCTAGAACAATCCAGACCGAATTTTAGTTTTATCGAAAACTTGTTGCGATTAAAAAAAAAGATTGGTAAAGAATTTGGTTAAATTCAATGAGAATTCACATAAGGTGACCTTAATTCACCAGCTGACATAACTTCACTGCTGTCAAATCAAAGCAAAACGATAGGAAATATGCTGACAGCAAGAAATTTTACACTAACAAATATACAAAGCGAATACGCAGAGTTGCAAATCGGGACCACCTGGGGCCCATTTTTCAAAGCTACAAATTACAAATCTACAAGTAAAATACACAACACTTTTACAAATTTTATTGTTGTTTTGTTTGCATTTTATTTGTAGTCTTGAGAAACGGGTCCCTGGTATCGATTCGCCTTGGTTAAATTTTAATAAAAACTAATAAGTTTTTATCGAAAATTTTACCCATAAGATATTTGAAAAAATTTTATCGACAAATTTATTGCCCTACAGAATATTAAAAAAACTAGAAATTTAAAAAAAAAAAATGTTTCAACAAAATATTTAAAAAAAACTACGATTTTTGTAAGAATTTTTTTTTAAGTTTTTTTTTTAATTTATAAAAAAAACTTGAAATTTTCTATACAAGATTTTTCTAAACGAAATTTTTTAATTTTGTACATAAAATTTTTGCAGAAAATTTGTGGAAAACTATTTATACACAAGGTCATTTAAAGAAATATGTTTTGACCTATGCATAGAATATATGTCTGAACATATAAAAAATATAGAAAATAAAAAAAATTTATTTAAAAGATACTTCTAAATAAAAATTGTTATAGAAAATTTTTATAGAAAAAAAATTTTGCTACATTTTTTTAAGAATTTGTTTATAGATTTTTACAAAAATAAAACAAAATTTTTATAAGAATTTTGTAAAAAAAAAAATTTATAAAATTTGTTCTTGAAAATTTGTAGAAAAAAAACATTTTTACAGGAAGTTATTTCAAGAAAAATGTTTGCTATGGATTTATAATAGAAAATTTTTTATACAAAATATTTTCTAGAAAATTTGTAGAAAAAAATATTTTTACAGAAAATTATTTTAAGACAAATATTTGTCATGGATTTATGAGTTTTGTTTGAGACTCTTGAGTTTATTATTTTTGTGTGCGTAATTCTCAATAAAATTTTGAGAATTTTTCTTTAAAGGGTGACGTTGGCTGAAGTAGTTAGCACGTTGACTACAAAACCGAGGGTCCTGGGTTCGAGCCCGGTATCCAACAGTCATTAAATAACAACACCGCGCATTTTTCTGATTGCATTAGTGTCCCTTTGTATCAGTTGTTGTAGGAAAAGTTCAAGTGATGAAGGCATAGTCACTGGTCACTGAACTACTCCTGCTTCAGCGGATACTAATCCTAATGTAACATTAGAGCGTCCTTCTTCGTTGTGTAGCAGAATTATCGTCGAAGTAAAATAACCAATAAAATTGCTTAAAAAAAAGAAGAAAAATTAAATACACCTCATTTATCACCAGAGGCGCTGCAACACTGCGTTATTAAAAAAAACGTGCAAAAAGCAGAGTTGTAAAAGAATGAAGTTTTCTTCTATCTCTTCCTTCACCACCTGTCATCTCTATCACTATCCCTTTCCTAAAGAAGGCAAAACCTACAAATAATAGTAGGCATTCATTGCCTAAGTGTTACTTCTCTTTATAAAAAAAAAAATTATTATTTTTTTTTTATTTTTGCAAGAATTTTCTGGTTCAAGTCTGCTGATGAGTTTCACAAGCAGAAACAAATCGCTTCCAGGCAAACGAAAATTTGATACAAATAATTTTTTTCGAAGTATGTGTGACGAAATGTAACGAGAAAATTTTTTATAAAACATTTTTATTATTTTAAGCAAAAAAATATTTTAATTAGGAAGTTTTTATACAAAAATTCTAAAAAAATTCATAGAAAAGTTTTTTGTAGAAAATGTTTACATAAAATATTAAGTATAATTTTTTTACAAAATTTGTATATAAGATAGAAAATTTTTTTCTGTAAATTTTTTTGTTATAAAAAATTTTTCCAGCCGCTTAGAAGATGTCACATCTTTTCTAGATAATTCGGGGGTTTTTAAAATTTTTTTTTTTTTTGTTATATTTGTTTACAACTCTACATTTTTCTAAGATGTTCAAATAAGTTATTATTTTTTATGTGTGCAATTGCATATTTTTGGTTTTCTGAGATATGCAGATATTTTAACATCGTTATTTAAGAAATTAAAGCAATATTTAACAAAGAGAATATTAACAAATTGTTTAATTAGCGCTATAAATCTGTTCCACCTCAGTTAGAAACAAGATAGATTAAAAAATAATGCAGTTTAATAAAAACATATATACATACATACATACATACATATGTATATGTATGTGGTCTAAGTTGTGTGTTTTGAAAGACGTTTTTTATTTTTTAATTTTGACTTAAACCATTTTCATTTTTATGGGCAAATAATTAAAATGTACAAAGACGTAAGACAACCAACCACATATTAGAGCAATTATTATTAATATTAATATGCCACCACATTAGAGCAATTACTTTGAGAAAAAGCATAGAATATAAATTAAATTCTTAGTTATAAATTAAAACATGTGATACGGTTTGGTGTCAAGGGCTTTCAATTTAAATAAAATTATACGTGAATGTGGATATGTATGTATGTATGTATGTATGTCTGTATGTATGTCTGTATGTATGCATATACCCTGCAAATAACGCGACTAGTCCATACATGCATGTAAGGACTACTCCATAAAAGACCACAACTATTATAAAAACTAGTCCAAATGTGTATGGATAAAACATGGTCGATTTAACATTGCGATGTCTTAGGGATGGACAAATTTGCACTACATCGGACCACCAAAAACTCAGATCACATGCACTAAAAGCTACATAAATAATCCTAATTACATACATACACATACATACATATGTACATATTTGTCAAAAATAATTTAACTCGAAAATTTTATGTTTTTGAAAGTCATTGTCAAAATGCATCTTGTGCTAAGTTTCGAGTTATATCAGTAAGTTAATGGACTGATTATATCATATTTTGCAGTGCAGCGCACAGAAATTTTTAACAAAATGTTGCCAAGAAAACATCAATCAAGTACAGAAAAAAAGTAAATTTATCTAAAATCAACAAGTAAAAAGCTGAACACGCATATAAATACAATACATACATACTAGTGATGTAACGAATGTCAATTTTTGATATTCGCGAATACGAATACGAATATTTGAAACGATCACGTCCGTCACAGGCTATTTTCTCCACCACTGTTAGAGCTACGGATCTAAGACACGCTACAACAACAAATATATGACAGTTAAAAATTAAAAGGTGTTTCAAAACGAGCAACAAAAAATGTTAAAAACCCTATGTAATACACATACAATTGTATATAGACACTTGTAATTTGCAAAGTTAGTGTATTTTTATGCAGACTGCAACAATTAACACTAAAATTTAAAAAAAATCTAAATTAAAGGGTGTTCTATCAGTTAAAGTAATTTTGCCAACTTGCAGTATGTTGGAAACCGTAAGAGGCAAACTCTTGAAATTTTCAAAAACGCTAAAACTAAAAAATCGCAAAATTATACAATCGCGAAGCCGAAAAACTCGCCAAAACAAAATGAAAAAAACTGCAAAAAAAACCGAAAAAATCCAACAAACGAAAAAAATTCGAAAACTATATATTATATACATATGTACATACATAGGTTATAGTTCGTATAATATTATGTATCTAGTGTTCGTACGGAACCCTTCAAGCAAGATTGTGTCTGTCTTAGAGCTCAGGTTGTGATCCAAGTTTCGTAGGAATCGGTCAAGTAGAAGTATGTACGTGAAATATAATATTAAATTTTAATGGGTGTTGCGCCGCCCATATTTTCAACTTCGATATTGGGTCATTACGAAAGCCCAATGTATGTGTCCTAAGTTTCGCAGCAATGGAAAAAGTAAAAGATCATAAAATCAATGAACACATTTTTAGGAGTGTTCCTGCCCACTTTTTTGACAATGCGACCAATTGAAGCTATACCATCTGAGACTAGTGGCCAGTTTCACAATAACGAAAGAAAACTTTCGACTGAAAATTTATATTGAAAACAACAATAATAATATGAAAATTTGTTTTTGAAACAGACCATAAAAAAAATTTTATCATTCGGTCTAAAAGTTATCATGAACAAATGGCAATTTTTCTTATCATATTGTTCTTTTCAATAGAAGTTGTCGATCGAACATTTTTCGTCGGCTTTGTGCAACAGGCAATAATATTTCCTTAACTGAACTTTCAAATGGAATTTAACTTTATGATTTTCTTAATAATTACATATTTTAATACTTATTTGCAGTTAATCAGCCCACTGTGAATATTTTTATTATAAAATAATATTTCTGCATAATCTACAAAGTGTTTATGACGTCGGTATGTTTATGACATACATACATATGTACATACATATCTATGCTCATATTCATATCATGCCATAGCCACAAAAAAAAACTTGAGCGACATATTTTTCGAAATAAATTTTTTTGACCAAAATCGATTACTTGCGGTCGCAAATAAGCAATTTTCGTAAAAAAAAAACCAAATCCAAAAATGTGTCGGTTAAGCTTTTTTTGGCGGTTATGGCTCGATATGTATGTATATCACTCATTTACTTGAACATCATAACTTAAGAAATGCTATTTTTCATTAATAATTCAAAATTAATAGGTGCATACGTACCTACTCATATAATTTTTCACATTGTGTAAAAATTTCATACAAATGAATAGGTATCTCGTTTACTCAACTCTTTAGAGAATAACAAATATTAAAACTTTTAAAAACCCCCGATATAAATATCTAGAAAAGATGTGACATCTTCTAAACGGCTGGACCGATTTTCTTCCAACATGGTTAAGAACCATTTCGATCAAGTCACCTTTCAAACAGAGAAAACTAAATAAAAATCGGTCCAGCCGTTTGGGCTGTACGTGGACACCCCTTTTTTTTGGTCGGGGTTTAAAAATAAAATTTTCTTTTTCCATTAAGTTGCGTTAACTAAATTGAAAACTTTCGTTTTCAATAAAACCAGTTTTTCTGAGTTATGACATTATTCTAGCAAATGAGCGATATAGTTAACGTTTTTAAATGCTTGTGTTTGCGTTTTTGGAGGTGGGGAGTAACATAGTGCATAAAAACAAACCGGCATCATGAGTTAGTGCAAAGCAAAACAGCAAAAATAAAAAGGCAAAAACAAAATTTAATGAACACTTATGCATGCATGTATGGGAGGTATGTAAGTATGTATGTACATACACTTGTACTTACAATGTAAGCCTTACATACATACATAATAAAGTCCTGCACAAGACTATTTATAAGACCTTTCAAGACATGCGAAATTTCTTAAACGCTTTACTACAGCGAAATATTCTAAAACAAACTCTAAAAAAAACTGTTGGCAAGACAAAGAAATCAAAAAAAAAAATATTGCCAACAGTGTTGTTCAGCGTTTATTTTAGAATATTTCGCTGTAGTAAAGCGTTTGAAAAATGTCGCATGTCTTGAAAGGTCTTATAAATGGTCTTGTGCAGGTCAATAATACATAACATGACTTGTGGTTTCACATGCATACATACATACATACATACATACATCTGTATGAGTAATGAGACGAGTGGTAACTTTAACACTATTTTTGTAATTAAAATAAAATAAACGGCACTATGACACCATTTACTCAAATTGTACTAGGTATGTACATATACATATGTACAGTATTGTGCAAAACAAAAGCAACAAACTCTGCAAAAATAAATGGAGACGATTATTTCAGAATATACATCATATACAACAAAAACTCTGACCATAATTTATTTGTATTTATATGCCCTATCTATCGTATTAAATAAAATCTTTCTTAAAAAAACTGGGTTTTCAAAAGTTATTTAAAATAGTCCAGACTTTGATATGAAGCTGTGCATAACAAAAGCAACAAATTAATCCTTTTTGTATAATCTTTAGTTTTTTCATAATACGTGCATATCAACGATGGATAAATTCACAAATATTATTTATTATGCATTAAGCAATACATTTTCGCAAAGTTAATGGAATTTTGAAGTATTTGTTGCAATTTAGGATCCATTTTCCGAAAACACTCCTGCGAAATCTTGCAAAGAGGTTTGCAACGGCGTTCAAGAAAGCTGCGTTTGTCGGTAAAGGAAGGATTGGAATTAAATTAATTTTCCTGACTTTTTTGCCCAATCTCCAAGTATATTATGGAATACTACCGCATTGAAACACCCATAAAAGTGTCATATTCCAATCGAAATGCCAAATAATTTTTATTTCAAGGATATTTTTTTTTTAATTTTTGGGAATGGTCTAACTTTATACGTCGGAAGATAAGACATAACCATCACCTAACCGCTGTTATGCTTAAAACTCATTTTAAAATTTCGTGGCGAAAACAGTTTGCTAGGCAAGCGCCGCATTGAAGAGATAATATACCAATTCGATATATGGAACTTGAATTCTGCAATAAGCACATCGGTTTCCGATTTTATTAGGATTCAATTACAGTGTATTTTACTGAAATCCGTTTTAAGCAAAAAAACAATAAAATTGTATGAAATAAATATAAGATTTACCTGGATTTTTTTTTAATCATCTACCTCTTGGTCAACTTTAGTATTTTCTTAATCTGTAACTTTTTTAATTGCCTTCCCTGGCACGGTATCGAGTTGTACAATAATGCACACTCTAATTTCGAGATATTATAACCTCACTAGAAACAACAAACGAGCTTTTGGATTATTTGAAATGCATTTTGCTATGATAAGCTGCGGAAGTTTTTCGTGGTGGTACACAAAACTGCTCAATACGTAATTATTCTGCCGACATATCCATCAGCCAATTAGAAATATATTTTTATCAGGGATCGCAAATAACGATTATTTTCCAAATTTAAAGTAAAAAAATCACAATAATAGAGAAGTGCTACGTGCACAAGGAATATACCAAGATACTCCATGTTACATGGACTACCGGTAGATGCAATGATTTTTATTTTTTTGATTTTTATTTATTCCTCACAAAATAACTCTTATTTTGTGACTTTTATTTATTCCTCAGAAAATAACAGTTATTTCTTGATTTTTATTTATCCCTCACAAAATAAGAGTTATTTTGTGACTTTTATTTATTCCTCACAAAATAACAGTTACTTTCTGATTTTTATTTTTTTGCTCAAAAAAATTTTAACTTTTAAAATTAAAAAATAATAAAAAAGTAAATTTAATTTAACATATAAGAGTTTTTTTTAAAGACTCTGGCGATAAATTCAATTTTAAATCGGTTAATATTCATTTTAACGCAAAAATTACGCTTTCTACATTTTAAAAGTTAAGCAAAAAAATAAAAATCAGAAAGTAACTGTTATTTTGTGACGAATAAATAAAAGTCACAAAATAACTCTTATTTTGTGAGGGATAAATAAAAATCAAGAAATAACTGTTATTTTCTGAGGAATAAATAAAAGTCACAAAATAAGAGTTATTTTGTGAGGGATAAATAAAAATCAAGAAATAATGATTAAAAAGTGATTTTTAAAATAAAAATTATAACCGTTACGGTCCCTGATTTTTATTATACTTTTAAATAATTAACAGCCGCTAATCTAATGTTTTTAGACTCTTAAATTTTTAAAGATTAGAAAATTCAGCAATACCTACTCTTTCCCATTCTTGCTAAGTCAAGCAGCAGCAATAACATTGAGAAAGGCATTTTAATATTTAATATAGGGACTATTAAGTACCCTTAAGCCTGTTGGACTTTGGAATTATAGCGCTATATCAAATATTTTATTGATAATTATACATTTTCCATTTTGTTGCTATTGTTATGCACAATTTCGATACATGGGTTTGAGAATGTTAGTTATTTTATTTTTCAGGAAATATCAATATTGAAAAATTAAAATGCGAATTGGTTTTCTAGTATGAATGCCTACAAAAGTTTGTTAAAAGGGCTGCTTGAAATAATCAAATATTTCAATTTTAAGTCAAATAGGGTTTTTGTTGCTTTTGTTCTGCACAGTACTGTATGTATGTATGTATGTATGTATATAAAATTAATTTAGTAAACATTTCTTTTTTTAAGCAAATTAATTTAGAGAACGAGTCACAAACAAAACTTTCCATATCTCGTTTAACATTTAGTATTTTATTTACCAGATTGTTTGTCCCAAATTTTAATAATTAGACCACGCAGCGGGTTTTAGTCATCTTAAAAAATAATCAACTAATTGTACACACCCACATGAGACAATTTATTAATGTAAACAAAATAAATTCAAGGTGAAATACTACGTAGACGGAATTAAATAGACAAGTTCACATGCATTCATTCCTAAAACAGGCTGTAAAATCAAACACATGGTTTTTAAAACAACTCGTTTTCTTAACAGTTATTTTTCCCATATTTACATACTACATACATACTCATTTTCTTTACTGCATAGATATACATACATACATACATTCATACATATGTACATATGGGGATATTATTATGTATGTATGTATGTACGTATGTACATATATATGTGTGCATAAGCAAACGTTTGTAGCAGTACACATCCATATGTATGTTTGCAAGTTTTCTTCTTTTTTCTCACCTTATTCCTATTCGAAATATCTTTTAAAAAGATCACAGAAAAACACACAAAATTATAGGTAGTATGTGTGTTTGGTAAATTCTTTTCTATTTTATAACAGATACTATTGAGATTTAATTAAATGATTTCATAGATACACACGTTTATACACTTTTCACTATTTCTTTTTTGTATCTAATTATGTACGCAAAGCACTATTTCAGCGTCTACCGGC
Organism: Tachina lurida; assembly: GCA_944452675.1. Lineage (NCBI taxonomy): Eukaryota > Metazoa > Arthropoda > Insecta > Diptera > Tachinidae > Tachina > Tachina lurida. The sequence goes on from OX101752.1 coordinate 30,170,530, forward strand.
GACTGTTTTTAAACACGAGACGCACAACAATCAACTGACTGATACTTCGTATATTTTCTTAAAATTTGTCTAAAAGGCAAAAACGCTATACATACAAACACATGTACATATGTATGTATGTATGTAGGTATCACCGAAAAAAGCCGTTCAATTTGGCTCTTCTTATTGTTCGTTATTATTTTTTTATTTTTTTTCAACCTGCCAAACAAAAACAAAAATTCAGTCCACTTTTTTAAGGTTTCTTTATTTTTAAAGCGCTCTTAAATTAACTTTAGCAACTTATTTTAATGATGAATAGTCTTCAAGTGTTTGTTGTTGACTGTTGCTTTCGTAAGTTAGTAAAGAACTCGTACAATACCTGAATTTTTAACTTATACATATATGTATGTACATATGTATGTATGTATGTACAATATAATAAGCCCGCGTTTCAATAACAACAACAACGACACAATATAAACGAATACACGTCATGTGAGTACTTAATGCATGCGAGTGTATGATCGGCTTCCCCAAAAAATATAAACAACAAACACTCGTTAAAAACTCAACAAGTGGGTTTTGTTGGGGCACTCTCTTTACATCATTTAATTTTTTTTATTTATCATGGTTACCAGACAGCGTTGCCAGAATTGATGATTTATTTCAGGTATTTTTGATGATATTTCAGTGTATGTAGGTAAATATATGAGGAGTCGCAGAACAAAAGGTGCCTTTTCGATTACATATTTCAAAATGTTGGAAAATCAAAGATTATTTTTTGCGCCCGATTATTTTATATCATGAACCCGGAAATTAAAACAAGTTCCTTCCTTATTATAAAATGCAACAGACCACAATAAGTCGCAACAATAAATGTTAGCGCTGTATGTAGGTACGAAATTAAAGGGCTTTTAATATGCACGTTTTGTAAAAATAAAACAAAGAAAAAAGTTCGTTTTGTTTAAAATAAAATGCAAAAAGTACGTTTTGGTATGAGTATTTTCGAAAATATCATACATATGTATATTTGAAATATATATGTATATTAACATACATATTTAAAATAAAATCTTTAATAAAAACCGTCTTGTGTATTTCTTTCTCTTTTTTAAGGCTCTACGACAATCATGTTATTATATAATATAATCTCTAATTAGGTATGTATAATGAAACAAACAGAAAGAAATTTTTATAAAAAACTACGTTTTGTTAAAATAAAAGAAAACAGCACATTTTGTTCTGGGGGGTTATTATGTAATTCGATTCGAAACGAAAACTGTTCGAATTTGTATGTTATTAACATTGCAATTCTAACACATTTCCGTTCGATTCGCATTACATAATAACCCCCCTGCATCAATTTTTTAAATAGGTACCAAATTTTTCTATGAGAAGTGAAGAAATATTATGCAAATAAGATTTTTTCCCATAGAACTTAGCCAAATTAATGAAAATAAATCAAAAATACATATTCTAAAAGAGTGAAAAAAACACGATTTGTTCTGCGACTCCTCATATATTAATTGGTGAGTTTTTATTGCAAGATATCATTTTTATAACCTTAACCAAAAATTGTAAGTTGTATGTTTGTCAATCCGCGTGTAATTTCCACAAAATTGATATGCGACCCCATTAAGTACATATCGATGGTCACAAGTAGAAAAGCCCTAACTCAAATAACTATAACTTTACAGGAGAAGGTAAGAACATAATCATAGACAGCACAACTACTTGTACAAATGCTTTATACAACTGCTTGTAAAAGAGTTATTTTTTACATTACTGCAATAAGTTGTTGTGACAAGATGTATTTGTGTGAAATGTATTGGAGTTAGGGCCTTTCTACTTGTGACCATCGATATGTACATATGGTATCTATAGTCGAATAAGCTATGTCCGTCTGTCGGTTTTCCGAAGCTCTATTCTTTTTAGTTAAACATTCTTACTAATCTTACTTTCACGCCCAAGCCGCTAAACCAATTTAGAAAATTCTTTCACCAACGAAAAACTACATCACCAGCGTCACATATAGAATATTTTTGATCCGGTTCGGAACCGGTTTTTTTATCTTTGGTACGGATATTTTCCGAAAAACACATTTTTCGGTTGGTTAGAGCAATTTTCGTTTCGTTTTTGATTGCTTAAACAGTTTCAAACCGGTTTTTATGTATTTTATAAGCAGATGATCGCGAACGGAGACACGGGTAAAAGCCAATATTTTATATTTTAGATTGATTTGTATTGAAAATCAGCAAAATCCAATAGATGGTGCCAGGGCTGGAAAGTTTAAACTTAAAAGAAAACTTATTTGTTGTTCGTTTTTTATTAAACATATTTTATATTTTAGCAATATCAAGAGTTTTTGATATTCGTAAAATTTTTATATAAAAATCTATTTTAACCATATAATCATACATACATCAGCTTTTGTTGTTCAAATTTTGATTATATTATGAGAAAGAAGAAGACAAAATTACAACTTGCGCATCAAAAATAGATGCATGTTAAACTACGCACTATTAGTCCGTTTTCGTAAATTGTGTGGCCAAAACATGAAGAGCAATTTGTAAATACATGAGACATAAATACATATCGGTATCAATATGGTAAAGGGTGGCAAAATTTTTTAATGGAGTGAATAAATTCTCATCGGAAGGTACTGATCTCTATTAAAGTACTCACTAATTTTTGTTCTCTTCATAGAAAATACTAATAATGGCACAGGTCGCTGTCAGTTACAGTAGAGCAAAAAATAGCTAAGCCAAAACCTATCAATGTAAAGTTTGTGTTGATTTTATGGCGTTCTTAATACCTTTCAACAACGTTTTGAAAGAGTGCGAATTTTCAGATTCTTGTAGTACGGCGTATGAAACTCTATTCTTTGTTCAAAGAAATAGCAGAAGTCAGACTTTTTTTCACAATAAACAATTACAAAATAATGTATGTATGTAAAGGGTGATTTTTTTAGCAACTTTCTTTTGGCAACACTGTATGTTGCAACTCATCTGTTCGTGTCTCATCTTACTGTTAAACATGTTCAGTTTGGTCTATAATTTAACCATGCAAAATATTGCAGCTATGTATATCAACCAGTGTTGTTGATGATCGTCTACTATCGATTCGGCGCCAAAATTAAAGAGCTGGACTTGACTGACATGTGGTTTCAGCAAGACGTAATTGAGAGGCGAGTTCGGTGAACAGTTTATTTCACTTTTGGGGCCGGTCAATTGGCCGCCAAGATCGTGCGATTTATGCCATTGGATTATTTTTTTGTGAGGCTATGTTAAGGCTCATGTCTATAGGGAAAAGCTCGCAGCGTTTGACGCAGTTAGATAATATTGCAGAATTTATGCGTGAGATACCGGGCGATATGTTGTAGAGAGTATGCCAAAATTGGACCCAGCGTATGAAACATTTCACACGTATCCGCGGTCAACATTTACATGAAATCATCATCAAACATTGAATTATATAGATCTTTTTAGCGACTCAAATACAGATTTTATACATTTCTTTAAATTTTATGTGTTTAAAACGTTTACTAAAACGTTTACTAAATTAACTATGTAATTTCAAAGCGAAAATTGAGCGTTTCTTCATTTTTTCCCCTTTTTCTAAGCCTTAAAAAAATTACTCCCTATTACAATAATTTCTATAGTTTTTTCCTGGAGCAATATGGTAACTTTAATTATTCCGAAAATCTCCTTGGTTTAGCGGCTAAAGTTTAGCCACATCTTTACTCAATGTGAATGTCAATATTTTGCCGGTCTCTGTTAACGAATTTAAACAGTTTTGGGGAGCTCTCTGCGATATATTGTCACTTGAGAGAATTTTTTATAAGTTCTCTTAATAAATAAAATACGTACATGCATATTTAATATTATTTATAATTTGGTTGCGTTTTTGCACTTAATGCATCATTTTGGTTTGACTCAAACATGTTTGTTGATTTGGGTTGAATGGATTAAAAATAAAAAAGAAATATTATACTCGTATGCATATACATATGTATGTACATATGTATGTATGTAAATCATAGAAGTAAAAGAAAACAAAATTTTGCATGCTTTTATAAAAGATAAACCGAGAAAAGAAAAATAGTAAATTGCCAGGAAATTTCGTAACAAGAATATTTAACAAGGTCAGCCAGTAGGGGAAATTAATGGACAGAAAACAAAAAGAATAACAGGTTGTGAATACATGCAAGCATATCGTTACCTTAACACAGAAAGGCCCTAACTCATTATTTTGTTGAAATCAATTTTTTTAATATATTTCAATAGAAGAGCATCTAATGTATCGAAAAATACAAAAATTTCGATTTCGAAAAAGTAATTAGTTAGTTCCTTTCTATATTAATTTAATTACAATGCATAACATTTTTAAGTTTACATTATAAAACTGCACAAATATGTATGTATAAGCAAATTAGGTAAATAAAACCTTTCAAATACTTTATGTTAATATTTAAAGTCATATTGAAAAGCTGAAAAGGGGCGTTTCATAAAAAAAACCTGTTTCTACAGAAGGATTGCTTAATACAGATAAACTGTCATTATAAAACACTAATTTATGAAATTACCTACACATACTACATATTTCCAATATTTTAAATATAGTTTTAGTGTAAAATCTAAAAAATATATATAAGTTTGTAAATAGTATTTATTATTGGGGAATTTCATAAAACAAATCAAGAAAATTAAAACAGAACTTCGAAGTTCGTCTAAATCAAGCTCAATGAATTCAAATTATTTCACTTAAAGCCAAAAATTTGCATTTCATTAATATTATTATTTATTATTTTATTTAATTTTAAATTATTATTATTATTTATTTGATTTTTAATTAAACTTTAGGCTTTGCAAGACTATGCTTTGCTATGTAATAGCGGGAATAACACTTCATGTCAAGTTCATTCACAATAGGAATTTTCCTTTTGAGTGGAATGCAAATTGCTCTTAAAATTTTTTACATGCACTGTTAAGTAATAGCGGGAATAACACTTCATGTCAAGTTTATTCACAATAGGAATTTCCTTGTAATTGCATGGGAACAAAAATGTCACTTCTTATTCACAATAGAGATGCTAAAACCCCGTTTATTTCACTTTTGCTCTTAATAAATTGAATTATTATTTTATTTTTTTAATTTTTTCCCTTAGTGAAGCTAAATTTTAGAGAAATTTCAAAAATATATAGAAAATATTATTTGACTTACACTAAGATTTAAAAATATTTTAAATATTTTAAAAATGAACAAAAACACTAATCAGGTAAAATAATAAAAAGATGGTTGTTAAAACAGAATAGCGAATGACACAACGACAGCTCCGAACTCCAGGGCGCTCACCGACAGTATGACTGTGATCGCAAAACTGTTAAAACATAAATCACACACCATTATTATCTTTGGCTAATCGAATTATATGAAACAATAAAAATAATCTCACTACATTGCGGTGGGTAAAATACCAATGAAATACGGAAAAAACGCCAGATTTACGATTATTGACAAGAAGTCATATAATGGAATTTTTAGGCATTTAGGATTAAATTATTTATAAAAACAAAATGATAAAAATAATCTGCTACTAATTTCAAAGCCGCAGCGGGGGGAAAATATATGTGGTCTGCCACGAATTGCGAGGCGACGCAATGCTGACACAACAATTTACCTTTTGCAGCAGTTGAATTTAATTTGAAATTCTATTGCTGATAACTAACTAAGTGATTAGACCACAAGCTAATACAGAAATATATATATACGACTAATATTGAATTCAAGTGGACAGCACTTGAATCTACAAAAAAAAAAATGCGCACTACTAGACTGATAAACGATGAGTATGAGGCGTTACTAATTGCTGGCAAATATCACGCATAAATGTGTTCATAGCCAATTTGTGGAGAACTTTTTTTAGACAATTTTTAAATATAGATAATAGTTAAAATGTAAATGTATACTTGAGCATAAATGAAGCGGTTGTGTATTGAAAAGTAGGTACTTTTGCATTAACAGAAGTGATGCATCATATGAATAGTTCGGTGACATAACAATTGCGTTTAAATTTTGTGCAACTGACAGCTAAATATATAGAAGTACCTAAGCAATAATAAAAATTAATGCCAGTCAATTAAATCTTTAAAATACATACATACTATATATATCAAATGATAAAACTAAACACAAAAGTTATGCAAACAAATTAAAAATATTTTTTCTATAATTTCAATTAAAGTGCAAATGACAGCTGAATATACACAAATAAATTTGATAAATAGCCAAATTTTTATAACCAAAACTTAAAAAAATTCAAATATATTATTAATAAACATGATAAACACTTAATTTAAAAAACAAAACCAATATTTTAAGATTAAATTTAATTTAATTTATCTATAAAATCCACTCGAGCAAGTGAAAAACTGATACTTTGACAAAGCAACATGGAAAACCTCATATTATGCTATAAACACAATTGGGACGAATGACGAACCTCGCATACTTCGAAGAAATACAATTAAATTTGATGAACTAACAGTTCTACTCAAAATCTCGTGTCTTGCTATGGATATTTTTGTAGCCCATGAATAAAAATAAATGCAAAAATCTACTTCAAGTCTTCAACTTGAAAATGTTGAAAATTATTAATATTGGAAACAAGTCGTAAACTAAAATAGATCAGTCTCGCTAAAACTCTAAGGTAAGTCATTAACTCAGCAGAAAGCGCAAAACATTATGAAAATTCGCCAACGCTTGCAAAAATATTCACCCTTATTGTGAATGGCGTCGTCGACGTCACATCAAGACGACAATAAATATTGTCACTTGTCTACTCCTTATCGGCAACAATTGGCTGTTATTGTCAATCTCTTACTAATCTCTCTCTCTCTCTCTCTCTCTTGTTAATTAATGGAACATGTTAATAGTAGTCAATTGTTGTCGACAAAGAGTAGACAAGTTAAAATTTTTACTGTCATCTTGATGTGACGTTGACATCGCGAATTAATTGAAATTAAGTGAAGTGAAAGGAGCATATCACTCATTTACTCACAGAATGTCATAACTCCAAAAAAAAACTAGTTTTCCAGAAATAATTGTATAATTGTAAATTAAAAATGTAATTTTTTACTACATGTCGCTTGCGATTAAATCGAAAACAGGGCTGGATATAATAAGTCTGGAAACGTTTAGGTTAGGACGGGTGGTATTGCAAGACACCTCCACTCGGAGACCCAGTTGGATCCATTGTGATTGGAAACGTTTAAATCAGTGGAAAAATTATTTCGCTGAAAATATTTTTGTCCACAAATTCCCAAAATATAGTATATTATCGACAACTGGTGAGTTTGATTGCATAATCGAATTTCTAAATATAAATAATCTACTCAAGTAGGCCTACTACAATCTTCCGATAGAATTTTTTAAAAGTAATTTTTCACTTGTAAAGAAAACAGCAACAAAAAACATTCTCATTAATCATTTCAATAAATTTTTAAAAAATATTGAGATAATTTGTGCGTTAAGAAATATTGAACTGAAAAACAAAAAATAATTTTTTTGCTGGTATTTCAAAAACGATTTATTATTAAAAAACATTTCGAATAACTTAAATCACGCGTGTTTTCTCTCCTTTTTTTAATACGCCAGATAACATTGAGATACCATTTGACGTAATAAGTTATTTGGTATTCAAAAACAAACATAAAGCACGATTTTTCATTTAATTTTTTCAATAATAACTCATAAGAATTTATTTTACATGGCTGTCGTTTTTTTAAACTTGTGTTCGCACGTGCTTTTGCAGATCTTAAATATTAATATTTTTAATTTATATTATTTATTTTCATAATAGATAAGTATACGAACGAGTACGCACATACATATGTATGTATGTGCGTATTAACATACTAATTTTTTTTTAATTATTTGCTTTAATAACAAACAATAAATATGTAGTATGTATATCAACTCATTTGGACCAAATTGTCATATGCACGTTTTTATAGGAAACTGATTTTTTTATACCAAGATATAATCAGAAAAAATTTTGAGATCCCACTGAATTATTTTATTTATTCAACGTTAATATGTAGTACAATTTATAAAAAAAAAAACTTAAAACAGGGGTCTAATAGTTGCTTTCCATAACGAGCTGATTCGAACACGTTTTGCCAGTTTGACATTATGGCATTCGCTATCGAACAATAAAATAACATGATTCGATAGCAAATGCCATAATCTCAAACTGGAAAAACTTGATCGAATCAGCTCGTTATCGAAAGCGACGATTAGAACCCATCCTTATTAATAGTTCATAAACAAGAAGTTCGAAGAAAATCGTAACAAATCGAACGAATTCGCCTTTGGCTTGTGATATTTTCCGTTTCCGCAAAATTGGTAGCACCGCACTGTGTGTGTAATTCGAAAGCGTTTGCCAGTTTTTCAGCAATATGAGCACCACGATCCATTTTTTTCCTGATAGCAATAAATTCAACCCAAAAATACACTTAGTCGCAAAACTCTACATACGATTTTAGGTATTTCATATCTTTTATTCCTAATTTTTATTTAATGTTTAATTTTTGAAAATATTGTATCTTGAGTATTATATTGGACCCACTTTATAACTTCGAGATAAAAAACATAAAAAATCACTGTTACATTTTTGGTAAAGTAAAAATTGCTGAAAAATGACGCTAAGCCAACGTCGCAGAAGTGTACATACAATATGTGTTAGATTTTGCTTAAATTTTGCTTTGTTTATTAGCAGCAGTTGGAAAAAATGGGGAAAAATAAGGAAATATCAACCAACGTTCGAAAATTCGTCATCAATCTTTCAAATGAAGGGAATTAAATGAGAAAAACCGGACAAACCTTAAATTGTTGTAAATTTACAATCATAATAACTATCATTAAAATTACAAAAGAATCAAAGTTTTCTACGATTGAGACGAATAGCAAGGCTCGATGAAAGAATAAGGCGCAAAATTATGAGAGAAATTGCGAAAACTACAAACGGAAGTAGCACAAAACTAAAAGAGGACCTTAAAAATAATTATGGAATTCTTGTCGATGCTAACACAATTCGCCGTTGCTTAAATAAAGTTGGATTATAGACTTGTATAGCCAGAAAAATTATATACATAAGTCCCATAAACAAAACTAAACGATATACTTATGCTCTGGAGTACAAACACCTCCATCTTAATAAATCTAAGTTTTGGGAAAGAGTTATTTTTACGGGCGAGCGTAAGTAAGTTCAATATATTTGGAAACGAGGGACGACCAAAAACATGGATAAAATGTAATATTGACTTGGATAATAAAATGTATGCAGTGCTGTCAAACATGGTGGGGACTCCGTAACTGTGTGGGAGTGCATAACTGCTGAGGGGGTTGGACAATTAAAATTTTTGATGGAATTATGGATCGTCGTGGTAATTTAGATATTTAAAACTATATTTTTTTATAGAATGTGAACAAATTGCACCTTAAAGATAAATATATATTTATTCATGATAATGACCCCAAGAATAACTTAAGGCTGGTTAAAGAAAGGCTTCTTTATAAAGTAAAACCGAAGCTTTCACATCTTCCACAGTCCCCAGACTTAAATCTGATCGATTATTTATGGGCTTCCTTGAAGTAGAGGCGTCAAAATAGCGGCCATAGTCTCTTATCCCAAATAATTACAATTTTAAAGGAAAAATGGGAAAATGTATCGGCGAAAACAACTAAAGATCTGATTTCTTCGATACCTAAAAGGCTTAGAGAAGCTTTTGATCAAAAAGCGGACACACAAACTTTTAAAATTTAAAAAAAAATTTACACAATATACTCAACAATACATTGTATGTACACTTTTGCAATTGGATAAAATATTGAATTTTATTATTTTTTGCTTGTTTAATATTGTTTAGTGAAATCAAATGTGGTATTTTTATTTAATTTAAATTACTTCTACTTTAAAATAAAAAAAGTTGACAAAATTAATGATTTTCCTTTAAAAAGTAATTTTTTTTTAAATATTAAGTCGTATGTAGAGTTTTGCGACTAAGTGTATATCTGATTAATTGAAAAAAATTTAAAGATTTTTAATTTGTTACGCCTTTAAGAAATTTGTCCCTATTAATTTTTCCGTATTCATTTACTTCTCTTATATATATTTCTAAAAAGCAAAAAAAAAAAAAAATAAAAACACCATGGTTTAAAAAAAAAATGATAATGAAAACCTTCTTTTATGTCTAAACGAATTTGACAGTGAGTTGCATCAATAAAAGTTCAGCACAAAAAACTTTTTGGTATGTTATTCGGAATGATAAGGAAAAAGTACATACCTACATATCTTATTTTTTTTATCTTATCGCCTCACAAAATATAAACTTTCTTTTGAGACACTTTCTTTATGATATTATTCTGCGAAAATTTGTTTGATTGTAATTTTTTTCAAACGTCCCTTTTCACAATTTATGATTAAGAATTAACGTGAACTTTAACTGCAAGTTCTGCATACAAAACTTGCCGTTAAAGTCTCTGTTATTTTTTAAACATATATTGTGAAAAGGTACGAAAGTGTCCTAACGTTCTTATTTGCACGCCAAAGCAAAATTTTACAGTCTGCTATAAAAAATTAATCTGCGGGTATACGATAATTTGGCACAAATGAGTGCCTAGACAAGATAAACTGTAAAATTTACATTATTATGTACATATGTATGTATGTACATGTGTGCTCGTATAATACTTTTCTTTTTACACATTTTTATTTACATTAAAAAAAACAAAACAATTAAACATACTTTTAATAAATTTGTTGCTGTTTTTCACACACTTTACAATGCATGTATGTAGGTATATAAATGTAATGTATGTATTTACAGTATTTTTATTTTTCTTTATTTTTTTCTATATTTTTTTATTTTATCTTCGATTTTTATCGCGCTACCGGACGACACGAACGTTTATTTATAACTGATCTTTTGTTTGTGTTGTCTGCTTTGCTTAGACGACATTCATATTACGATTTTTTCTTTGGGTAAGCAAATTGTTATTGCAGCCTCACTCACGTTTTCTCTTTATTCAATCAATATTTACATTGTAAATTTTACAACAATAATAATAATAATAATAATAATAATAATAATAATAATAATAATAATAATAATAATAATAATAGATCTCTTTCAATTAACAAGAGAGTATACATTAGTTTAAAATGAGTGTTTGTGTGTGTGTGTGTCTATTCATGAAATCCCCTTTAAATAAAGAAAATACAAAAAAAAATTATTACACTTGTATTTTAATTTGTCCTTCATATTCTATTAATTGAGTGGATTTATTTGACTCTTTCTCTTTGAATTGTTGATGATTTTATGCTTTTTGATGGTTTGAGAGTATGTATGGCGCCTTTTTTATGGTAATTTCAAGTGAGTTTTAATTAAAGGAAATTAATCATTTGTTGTTGTTTTTTTAGTTTTAGATGTACGTGTATGTAAGTACGTAGCTAAGTTCATGGGAATTTTTCCATTAATATTGAATTTTAAGCTGTAAAATTTGCTGTTATTTATTTGCAAATAAGATGAATTATTGGTTTAATTGTGGTGGCCTGGTGAGAGATCAAATTGCCTATTAAGATGGCTGGCGACAGCAGTAAAATACAATAAAGATATTGACGTCAAAAGTTGCATTATTGCGGAAAAGAACAAATTTTCAAAAATTTAGCAACAATCACATGGAAAATTATTTTGTATAAGTTATATCCCTTTCGCAAAAAAGAAAATTTTCTTTTTAGGGTTCCTTTTCAGCCTTGGTGTTTTCACTACGATGTCCATTTATCAGTCTGTCACAAGCTGTTTTCTCGAGAACCGTAAGAGCTACGGATCTGAAATGTTCACAGAATATGTTAAACTTTGGCCGCTACAACAACAAGTAGTATGTATTAAAGTCCTGCACAAGACCATTTATAAGAACTTTCAAGACATGAGATATTTTTCAAATGCTTTACTACAGCGAAATATTCTACAACAAACGCTAAACAACACTGTTGGCAACACAAACAACTGAAACAAATCGCTTGCCACCAGCGCTGTTTAGCGTTTGTTTTAGAATATTTCGCTGTAGTAAAGCATTTGAAAAATCTCTCGTCTTGAAAGTTCTTATAAATGGTCTTGTGCACGACTTTAATATGTATGTATATTATGCAAGCCATACACCTTGCGACCGTTGGTACAACACGTTGGATTACCAAGTTGTGTGTTTTGCGCACAAACTATACAACAACGTATACAACATTAGCGTACAACTTCATTTCTTAATTTTTTTTTTTTTGAGTAAACATGACAACGGGTACCATATCGCGTATTGTAGTGGAATATTGTAAAAAAGGACAGAAAAAAATAATTTTATTAAAGGAGTGGTTTATATAAAAAGAAATGTATGCTAACAACAAACTTTTGAAAATATTAAAAGAAAGTGAGAACAAAAATTACACGTGGATGTTAGATGAAGTATTTAATGACCTTTATCAAAGGATCCGATGCATACACAAAGTAAGTTTGAATTCGTGCTCAAAGTTTTTTATATATCAACAACAAAAATACGAACAAAATGAAATGAAGTTGTACAACCAATTCCTAAATTTTACAACCTATCTATACAACTTGCCAAAAAAGCAAATCTTTTTAATCTTTCGTACAACCGAGACACAACTTCACCCGAGGACCCCACACACTTTACAATCTCATATACAACCTGCTCATGTTGTACCAACCGTCGCAAGGCCTGTGACTTCCTTTAAAATTACAATTTGAAGGGTACTCTAAGGCGAGCAACGAATGTCACGTCTTATTGGAACAGGCCTGTGTATGAAATATTTGTTAGCCAGCACTGCAAGACAGGAATATATCATTCTGTGCCATTTTTGAAATAATGACGCCACTTTTGTAAAAATGTTATATGTACTACATACATATATAGAAAAAGACCATCATGGCAATGAATTTCTCATGACTTTCAACTACTAAATGAAGTCTATGTAGTCAAAATAGAGAATTTCTGGCAAGGACAAGTTTATGGCAAAGAATTAAAATTAGAAATTATACACATTTGCACTAATACCGTTTCACAACTTTCGAAACTTATTCGTCTATGTATGTATGTTCTGGCTTCCACATCGTTTTCACATGTCTGCTTGTGAGTTGGGATGTTAAAACACATGCTACAGCTGTTTAAGTTGAAATTTAAATTTAGAAGAAAAACAATCTGGAAATTTAATTTAAAATTTTTTATTTATTTTTTTGTTTTGTTTTGCTTTCACAAGACTGTTAACAAGTGAAAATAATACCAGTTTTTTGCTCAAAAGTGAAAACGAAAAAATCTAAAAGTTTGAAATTGTCCATTTTCAAATTGTTTTCTTCTAAATTTGGATGCTAGAACACTTTAACTTCTTTGGAAGTTCTTTTTTCTACTAAGATAACTATGAAAGTATAAAACTATAAATTTTTACAGGGGCCAAATTACGGAATTCGATAATAAAATTGTATGAAAATTTGTACGATATTAAATGCCGTAATTTGACCCCCGTTTTAGATTAGATACATAAGTAAATTAACATTTTTATAAAAAAAATTCAGTAAATTGTAAATATTATTTGAAATTTTTCTGTGCAGCAGCATAAAACTATACCGAAATTAAAGGCCAACTTTTGTAAATACAAAACGAATTTTTCTTTTTAAAATTTGTATGGAAAAATATTTTTTTAAACGAATTTTCGTTATTTTTCATACAAATTTGAAACGTTTAGAAAGGAAATTTTCTGCAAAATCTGCCTATAAAAAAATTAAATTGTTCTTTTATTTTTTTTTGTTACCAGGCAAACATTACGTTCCTTTTTTAAATTCTTACAAAATTGTTTGTTAGTTTTTCTTTTCTCATAAGTTGTGTTTTTGAAAAATCCTTTATCTACTTGCTTTCTTTATTCTGCACACGAACATGAAACACTTTCACTTTTAAAAAACAGGACAACAATTAAACGACAAGGACCCACCAAAAACTGCAGTTTAAATTTTTTTTAATTTTATTCTTTGGCGCGCACGTTTTTTTTTTTTTGGGATAACGATAACAACAACATTAATAATAATAATAATAGTAAGTGATAAATATTTTCTTTTTTAATTAAAAGAAGACCACAGCGATAATAAAATCCGTTGTATTGTACTTGTATTGTTTAAGTGAAGTAAATGAATGAATGGGTGAATGAATGGAACCAAACAACTGAATTGTTTCACAATTTTTAAATGAATGCGCGTCGTAAATGTAAAAAATGTCAGAGCAAATAATAACAACAACAACAATGACAAAAAAATATATCGAAAAAATCTTAACGGACTAATAATGGTCTAATGCACAAAAAAAAAACACACAAAGATGTAGAAGACAAGGGACAGACACACAGTCACGGCAGCAGTGGCTGCAGTGACAGCAGCAGCGCTTGAGTTGGTTATTCATAAAACCGGCAAAAGGAACATGTGGAGCAGAAGAAGTTAAAAACAAACAAACACACACACACACGTGCAGACGCACACACTCAAACGCACAAAGTTACGGCAACATTAAAAGGAAGAAACGATATAATAAAAACAAAACAAATACATACCAGCATACACACACACATGCACCTGCATACAACCACATACGAATTCATATACAAACAAATGGCTTAAGGTCAACGTTGCCAGATGATATTGGGAATGAAAATCTTTCCAGTCTGTTAAAGCGGCTGTTTTAAGTCACAATTTAAATATGTATGTATGTATGTATATTTAAATGATACATAAGGTATGTCCCATGATGTCAGCAGTTCGATCGACAACTTGTATTGCAAGCAATAACATTAGAATTTTAGAGCTTTAAATGCTTGGAAAATTTCGTAGCAATTGCTCGGGTGGAAGTACATGAAATACCATGATAAAGTTTTAAGGGCATGACACCGCCCATTTTTTTTTTTAAATACAGTTATGTATCATTACGAAATCCTAAGGCTAAGAGCACATAAATACACATGTGTAATACAAAAAAATATTAATGGGCGTACTCCCGCCCACCCTTATAAGTGCAAAATTCTGTTATTTTAAGAGCCCACGCTGTGTTCCAAAGTTTCTTAAGGATCGAATGACTAAAAGTTTGTAAAATTTTATATAAAATTCTTATGGGCGTGAAAACGCCCAGTTTTCAAGCATTACATTATATTAGCAGAGCCGGATGGGTAGAATTAAATATAGTATTATTTTTTAATAGGACCAAATGGCAAGTTTACGCACAACATTTCTGCTTCTTTAACTTCAGATCTCTTAAAAGCAGCAGTCAGTCAAACTTAAAATTTTTGAAAATATCGGCTGTCGAAGTGCTTCGTTGTGTATAAGTTTTCGTTAAGTGCTTGTGATTTGAATGCGACTGTTCGTATTGCAAGAAGCAGAATCATAAGCAACAGTTTGTATTTGGCCAATCAAAAATTGAAAAGTTGAAGCAATAGCACAATTTTACTATTTTTGCTATTGACTGCAGTTTTTTAAACACTGCGCAGTAGGTAATTTGACCCGAAATTTTTGACAAAAATATATTTTTGCACTAACAATAATAATAAGAATATATCAAAGTAAATAACTGCATATTTGGTTTTTGTAAGAAACAAAAAACTCTGAATTAAATTTTCTTTTTGCATTTTGTTAACAAACTGCAAACGCTCAAGTTTAATTCACGTTAAACGTTTACCTTAACAGAAGTCCTATCCAAAGAAGTATAATATATAAAAAAAACATTTTTTAAATTAATTATAAAATTTATGAAACGAATAACTAAAAAAAATTATCCTCAAATTGACGAAAATTTATCAAATCTGGCAAACATGAGCCAGCCATGTGACAGTTGCTCACTACTTACCACTGTTCTCCTGTCGCGGCTTCTGCGGTAACAGTGACAGAGGCTGTTATTGATAATATTTTTCCACTGTCAGCTGAATAACACTGCAGTAGTGTCATTGTTTTGCTAGTGCTTGGAGTTAGTTGTGTAACGAAACGTATGTTTTTATATCCTTTTCATAGCAAGAACTACAGCAAACACAAGTAAGAAAAATTATATTGAACATAAAAATAGACCGGTCTTAAGAGCTGCCAGCTAAAGCAAAAATAAAAGCAACAAAATGATATTCTTATAAAATAACAAATCTGAAAGTCATAAACAACACATTCATCCTCTAACACGCGTTTCAAAGAAACTTCCAAAGCAAACATCCTTACACGAACACACACACACACACACACAAACACTGAAATGAGAATGCTGCTGGTACAATTGCTATCTTTAATGCACTGTCAATAAGATGAAAAATAACACAGTGGTTAAGATGATAAGTAATGAGTTTAAATACGATGATATATTAAATTATCTATTTAAGCACTGCGTAAAGGATTCTTTATAAAACTATTTTCAACCTCACCGATTTCACTTTTAAAGTTTTGCTGCCCTCTTTTAAGATTTTTCATTTCAAACTTATGCCAGTTTTTTGAAATATTCTAATTATAATCACTGTGCCAGGACATTCACTCAATGCCAGTGTGTGTTACAAAATCGAGTAAGTATGTGTGTGTGTGTGCGTGTGTGTGTGCGCATTTCAATTGAAATTGCAAACCAAATATTTGTAACAAACGATTAAATTTAACTGTGACACGCGTTACACTGATACGAACAAACAACACAGTGGAAAGAGCACAACAAAACATGGGAAAAGAGCTAAACAAAACAGAACACTGTGGGCTGGAGCAAAATGAATTCACAACATAAACTGCCTTACTTCGTCATAACATTAAAATTTTGCCACAACCTACATAAATGTTGTGATGAAATTTTCTATTTAAAAAATTATGTCCCAAACTGTGGTAAAAATTAATTAAAAATTGTATCCCGGTTAACGAATACCCTGAAATTATATCATTCGTTAAAACGGGACACCACTGTATTAAAATTTGGTTACAAACTATATTTATTGAAATTATTTTATTAAGATTTCTGCAATATAGTAAAATGTCTTACCTAAAATTTCTGTCCCAAACTATCATAAAAATATTTTGTAAGAAATTTTGTCAAGTTATGTTATTGTAATTTTGTTACAACCTGTACCAAAATGTTTCATAACAAATTCGGTTATGCAATAAAATTTTCTATATAAAAACTTTGTCACAAATAGCGAATAAGTACTGCAAAATAAACTTTTATATTTAGAAATTTTGTCACTAATTGTGCCTAAATTCTCTGTACAAAATTTTTTTTAACATTTTTTTCACAAATTATGCTATAATTTTGTCACAAACTGTACTAAAATGTTCGATAACAAATTGGATAATGTAACAAAATATTCTATATGGAAACTTTGTCACAAATGGTGAACTATTTCTGTAATAAACTTTTATATATTTAGAAATTTTGTCACAAATTGTGCCTAAATTCTTTGTATTTTTTTTTTGTCACAAATTATATTATAATTTTGTACCAAACTGTAAAAAACTATGTCACAAATAGTATATAGGTACTGCAATAAACTTTTATATTCACAACTTTTAGTCACAAATTGTGCCTAAATTCTCTGTACAAACTATTTGTATAAATTTTTTTTCTATGTTATAGTTTTGTCACAAACTGTACTAAAGTGTTCGATAACAAATTTGATAATGTAATAAAACCTTCTATTATTGCAATAAACTTTTATATATTTAGAAATTTTGTCACAAATTGTGCCTAAATTTTTTGTATAAAACTTTTTTATAAAAACTTTTTTCACAAATTATATTAAAATTCTGTGCCAAACTGTAAAAAACTTTGTCACAAATAGTGAATAAGTACTGTAATAAACTTTTATATTTACAAATTATGCCTCAATTCTTTGTATAAAACTTTTTTATAAAAAAATTTGTCATAAATTATTTTATAATTTTGTCACAAATTCTATTATAATGTTTCATAATAAATTTTATAGTGTAATGAAATTTTCTACATAAGAACCTTGTCAAAAATAGTGAATGAGTACTGCAATAAACTTTTATATTTAGAAATTTTCTCACAAATTGTGCCTAAATACTTTGAAAATATTTCTATAAACATTTTTGTCACAACTAATATTATAATTTTTCTATATAGAAAATTTGCCACAAATAGTGAATTAGTGCTGCAATTAGCTTTGATGTTTAGAAATTTCGGCCTAAATTGTGCCTTTCTTTATCCTTTGTATAAAGTGATTTTGAAATTTTTATGCCAGACTTTTTAATAATTTCCAATTTTTGTCATAAAATTTTGTTTAAAAGAATTTCGCCACAAACAGTAATGAGTTTATATTGTTAAAATGTTCGTTATTTTTTTAAAAATAATAAAGTTTAACGTACCGAATGATAGTGTGACCAAATTTTATATGTATAGAAACTTTGTCACAAATAGTGGATAAATATTGTTTTAAGCTACATACTATTGTTATAAGCTGTAATAAATTTTTAAACATAAAGATTTTGCCCCAATTTTGTAAAAATTTTATGTATAAAATTTTTTGTGACAAGGCGATTTTAAAAATTTTAATGCCAGAATTTGTCACGATATGCAATTAAATGTAAATTTTCAATATAAATTTTATCACAATAATGTATTCGCAATAAAAAATTTTGTCATTTCAAAATTAATATTACATATTACTATTTGTGACAAAAATCTTTAATTTAATAATATTTGTGACAACCAATATTAAGTTCTTTTATATTTGCAGTACAAAAAATTTCTAGAAAAATTTTGTAAATTAATTTAATTAACAAAGTATTTTATCTTAATGTCGATTGGATTTGCTTTAAAGAAATTTTTGTCACAAAGCGTGGTAAATATTTTATATAAAATTTTTGTCTCAAACGGTGCTATAGATTTTTATAAAGAAATTTTTTTACAACTGCGATAAGGTTTGCTATATAGAAATTTTGTCACAAATTCTGGGAAATTCTTTATTTTTTCACAAGCCATTTAAAAGTTTTCTTTGAGAATTGTTTCACAAGCCATATACAATTTTTCTTTGAGAACAGATTTTATTACAATTTATAATACAATTTTGCACAATACAAAACTGAGTTTTTATATAATTCCATGAAGGGCTGTGATATTGTCGTTATAACTTGAATAGAAAACTGCTGTATTTAATTAATTTAGTGAAGCCCACTGTGCCTTATTCAATTTTAGAACAAATGTATGAGAGTGTGTAAGAAAAGCAAGTAAAATAAAATTCGCATACCGATAATATTTCTAACAGAATTCACAATTGTATTGTAATGATAATTCTCGGCTCGGTTGTGAATGAACATGATGCTCGCGTACGCTCTGTGACGACGATGCCTGACAATGATGATGTTGATAGAAATAATGTTGGCATCCCAACATCATCATTGACATGATGGTAACATCTCTGCAAATGTTAAAGGCAACATGAAAAAAAAAAATAAAGTGCTACCACCGTTTATGCGCTTAAACAGTCACACTTTGGTGCTTCTATTGTTGGTAAATTTAGAATTATTTCTGCCAGCGTAGCAGTTGCCATCGCTGCTTATGGCAGTCGTCGTTTCGCCAACCGAGCTGCATCAAAATTATTTGCGATTTGTAATCATTGAAGCGTTAGCATACGGTTTTTGTCTGTTGCAAAATAAGACTAAATTTTGCGAGAGAAAAAAAAAATAAACATCATAGGCATAACTAAACAACAAAATGAAGTCTACTACGACAGAGAATTATAAATGAAGGTTTATTAAAATAAAACTAGTAGATAGATGATATTTGTTCACATACGAATGCATATACATACATATACATATGTATGTACACACTCGAATACATATTTAACAATCACACCGTTAGTCAGTCAGACATGAGCTAAACTCGTCAGTCATGTTATCATCAGGGTATTTTTATGTTTAAATTCATGTGTGTGATTGGTGGCGTTTTCAATCCTTTTGTTACGAGTCCAGTCGCTGCTCATCCTGCTTACTTCGTCATAATCATTATGTTTGCTTTTTATTTTTTACAGTTCATTTTATACGTATGATTATGTCACAAATAAAATATAGCAACAACAAACAAATCTTTTATTTTGTCAAAATATTATGACAAGTAGCTTAGGTTATTAAAAGAAAAGTGACATGATATAACTATCACATCTGTGATATTAAAAATGCAAAATGAAACAAAGGTTCTTCGATCCTTTTCTACACAGAATATTTCATAATATGTGAAAAACAAATTCAGATGGCAAAATCTTATTAATTATTGAACTTAAATTTTTTTAATTTTCAATTAATTTTTAAGCTTTACAAACTTTTTTCCGTTTTTTACATTCACTGAGAACTGATGCCAGGTAAAAAGTTAAACGGTAGATTCACAATAGCATTTTTCCCTTCGAAGGAAATAAAAATACCATTTGTTATTCACGATAGTGAATTGTGATTGAATTTTACTGATATCATAATCTGTGATGCAATTTTGACAAAAACGACTATTTACGATCGCAAATAATCGATTTTAGTCAAAAAATTAAGTTTGAAAATTATGTTGCTTAAGCTTTTTGGCAGGATAATTTCTTTTTAACTATGATTGTATATCATAATTAGCCATGGGATTTTCAGTATGGAAAATTTCTATGGATATGGATATTGCATTCAAAGCATGAGCCAAGGCGAGTCAAGACAGAGGGGCATTGCCTTCGTTTTCTTGAAGTAGTATTTTTAAATTACGTTGATCTAAGTTAAGTATTAATCAATCAGTGAGAGATTTTTTCAATACCATCATAGAGGGATTATAGATTTGTGATTGTAAATTAAGTTATATTTTTAAAGAAAAGAACACATACTGTGGCACCTAAAGGATCTGCTGGGTCCTGGATTAACGAACTTAATCCTTGCTCTGCATGATGTTCCTAATGAAGGCCAGTACAGAGGCTGACGTGGTCCGCCCATTATCATATACATAAATATAAAAGTATAGCATGCCTCTTGCTATTCTTCACAGAGCAGATATGATGGTGCTTCGTCTTTTTTCTCAAAAACAGACGATACGTCACTGAAAGAAATCGAGAGTATTTTAGTCTCAAATGAGCAGAGATAAGATAATTTATGTTGATATTGAAAGGGAAGGCTTATTTCTATCAATGCCAAGTACACTCAATGCCCATTACGTCAAATTGTTTCAATAGGGAGGCTTCTTAATCCTTAAATATTTAATTTCGGGTTATTAAAAAATATCTCAAACGATATATAACTCATGTTATCAAAAGTGCCCATAGGAAAATTTTGCACAGGAAAATTTTTGAAACGACATGATGAGGTCTTGCTCTTTGCTTATGGTTTAAGTTCAAGTGGAAGTTAGTCTCTACATCGTTTTCAATAGATTTTAGTATATTTTAGTCTGTTTCCCGTCTTAGGTATACATAATAAGTTGACTTTTCTTCACTTTAAGGAAAAATTAGAGGTTTAGGCTCAGTGTATGAATAGACCATTTAAGCAGTGGCCGAGAAATATCATCCCTGCCAGAACGCAAAAGCCACTTTAATCTTATCTTATGGAAAATAAGCTTGAAAATTTTTTCATCAATTTGATAAAACCCTGGAAAACATATCAGTAAAATTAGCACCAATGGACACTTCGGTTATTTGTATATTTACCATTTGTCTTCTTGAGAAGATCAATTTCAATAATGTAAGGTTACCTTTGACAAAGTCTTGTTAAACTTAGTTTCACTGCTGCACATTTTTAGTTGATTCAATTAAAATTTTTCATTGCTTTAAATTCGTACATTTTTTTAACCGATACTACATTATTTTTTCATTCACCGCTATTGTGAATAAAATGTTAAATTTTTGTTCCCATGAAATTTTCATTCATCAAGAAGGGAAATTTGCTATTGCGAATTTCGTGGGTACGTTTGTTACTGTTATCAATGCATAGTGAATGTAAAAACGGGAAAAAGATTTGTAAAATTCAAAAATTAATTGCAAATCAAAAAAAAATTTTTGTTAAGAAGTAATTGTGGACAATTCCATAATTAACAATAAAAATATGTTGTTGAAAATGTGTTGCCGCTTGGCATAAATTCTTGAAGGAATTTATAACCAAAAAGAGGACGTTAGTGCCGGAAAAAATTTATTCCCTGGTTATAGAACCCTCTCGCTCTGTTCAAAACTTTCAATTAGTTGTCTGTTCATTGTAAATCATCATACATAGTCATTATCACTTCAATGTGCACTACAAAGTCGTGTGCGCATAATATGTGTAACACCTTTTTGTATCTTTTGCCGCATAACAACTGACAGACTGTCTTAATAAAAAGCTGACAGACAGACTATTATCATTTTCATACTCGTGTGTCGTAAAAGAAGGTTGGTTGACTGTTAATTTGCTCCGTTATGGTCTCATTTGAATGCATAAATATATTTTCTTTTTGTTTTCAAGGGATTGTTTAATGCACAAAGACAATAAGGACGATGATAATGATAATGATGATAATGATTATTGTAATGGTGTGTGAAAAATTCCCAATAAAAATGATATGACAAAGAGAATGGCCGTAAGCATGGCCATTTGGTTAGACAAAAATGGAAATAAAATAAAGCAAAAGCCAGCCCGCAACACCCTTTTAGACACGAGCTGTAATATTTAGAGATTTTCTTAAGAACAAGGAAATCTAGCAGATATGTATAAATCTGTTTTTTTTTTCATAAAAAAAAAAGAAAAGCATTTAAACAAGGTGTTGATCAAATTTTCTATTTAAAAAAAAAAGTTTCAAAAAATCTCAATGCTTTTCAAACATTTTCCTTCCTCCGGATGCTTTGGAATAGAAACTTGATTAAATTTTACGCATTTACTGGCCCGTTATTAATTGTTACACACCCGTTGTAACAATTAGTTTACAATTGCTTAGCACACAAAAAAAAATTAAACAATCTGCACCAAATTTTTGGCAATCTAAAAAATAGATAAATTTTGTTTTGTTATTGTCGGGATTTTCAGTGCTTTTTTTATTATTTATTTTTTGTTCATTTACTTGTTTGTTTTAATTTCAGTGTCAATAAGACCCTCATGATATGTGGCGTCGTTTAGAAATAAGTTCAACTTTTTCTTTGTGTGGCTGTTGTGTGAGTGATTTTTAAAAGGATAACACAGCAGCACGAGCGAGTATGCATGAAAACATTAACGTCAAAATGGGGGGGGGGGGGGAGTGGGAAGGAATCAAGCCATGCAAATTTCAGCGGAAACATTTAAAACTGCCAGAAAGTTGTTGGATTTTTTGCAGAAATTTTAATACATAAGCAAAAAAAAAGCATAAATAAAATTTTGCGTTACATAAAGGGTTCGTTGTGGTTGTTGGTGAATGGTTTTTGAAAGCTTAAAATGTTTTAGAATACCAGCATATACATATACACTATGTAACCCGGGCCATTCACTCACTCCTTTCCTCTCTTCTTCATTGAATAAATTCATTGTTGTGCAAATCGCTCGCTCTGTTCTGCGTAAATATGCATGAAAAAAGCAACATTTTAAATGGTGTTTGTGGTCGTTTAAAACATTTTTTTTTTGTTTGTCTTTATAAATGTCGCAAGTATTTGTAATGGCATTTAAGCTCGTGTGGGGGTTAATGTAAGCAGGCCTATATGCAAGAGAAATGATTTTTTTTAATTTGTTATCAATAAACTGTACAGAATGCTGTTGGCTCTTTGTTTTGTTTTGGAAGGCCAAAGAACGAACCGTTACTTTTTTATTCCCACAAAGTGGCAACACATTGTTTTGACAAACAAACGAAAAATTCACAATAAAATGGCGAACTTCATCTAGAGGATATGAAAAATCAACGGCTCGTTAACATCGCCAACTATGAAACAACAACAAAAAGAAGAAAAAAAACTAAACTGGTGTAAATAAAAGAGATAAACCTTTTTTTTTACCATGGAGAATTAAAACAGCCCGGAGAAAGGAAGGATGGGAAATGCTATAAGCAGTCAAGATCTAGGCAGGTTACAGGAAGCTAAAATCAAACTGTTTACTATTTATTAAAAAAGAAACAACTTTACTTTTTTTTGCCATGCAGCCAATTTTTGTAAGTCATTGATTTCCCACCAAGTCGATGCTTGGTTGTAAGCAAAAAAAACACATTTTCCTTCTTTGGTCTTTTGGCCATATGCTGCCAAAGAAAAATAAAATAAAATATAAAAAAAGCACATACAGTCAACGCTTAATAATATGCAACTCGTTAATTTTAATCTGTTTTCCAAGTTCTTTGAAAAACATTCAATAAAAATTCCATCTTATTTGGTACCTTATTTGAACTTTTTCTCTGATACATTGAGTTTTAAATTCACCCCTATCGTGAATATTTTTTCCTTCAAAGTTTTTCCCTTATCCCCTGATGCTACAATCGTGAATAAATTCCCTTTTTCCCTGATGCTACAATCGTGAATAAATTCCCTTTTTTTAATCATGAATAATCACACCTATCGTGAATATTTTTTTCCTCGAAAAGTTTCTCTTTTCCCTAAAGTTACTATCGTGAATTATTAAAAATTGAAAAAACTTGTTTGTTCGAAAAAACATAAGGCATTGCCGATTCTCATTCTCGTGGGATTTCCCCAAAAATTATGGGACTTTTTTCAAAAAAATATTTGATTGTGAATAAAAAAAAGAAAGCACAATGTAAGTACAGGAAAATCCCGGTATAACGAAAAATGCGTTATATCTTAAAGTTTTTTTAAGTGCTATTTTAATTATAATTATTGTAGACAGGATACAATAAAATAATAAACAATAATTCTGCCAAAAAAATAACAACTTCAATGCAAAGATCTGAAAGAACATTTTCGAAAAAAATTTATGGGACCAAAGTGAAAGTAAACTCTTTCAAGCAAAAAATATTTTGAAAATCTGTTGGCTAAGAAGAAGTATGCGAAATAAAAAATTAAATTTAATGGGCGTACCTCCGCCCCTTTTAAATGCCAGATTATGTGTCTTTCAGAACTCAGGGTGTGTGTTAAGTTTTGTAAAAATCCGTAAAGTAGAACCACTTAAAATAAAATATAAAATTTTAATGGACGTGCTTCCGCCCATTTTTTTTAAGTGGAAGATTGTGTCTATTTTAGAGCTCAAGGTAAGTTGGTAAGTTACGTAAAAAACGGTTAAGTAGAAGCACGTGAAATATAATAATAAATTTTAATGGGCGCAGCCCCGCCCATATTTTCAACTTTGAAATTGTGTAATTACAAGGCATTTTCTAGGTTTTGCAGCAATCAAATAAGTAGAATATTATAAAATCAAATTTAAAAAAATTTGGGCGTATCTGGGCCACTTGTTTACAATGAGACCAACTAGAAACTATACCCTCTCAGACAAAAAAATTGCTTACAATCGATCTAAAATGTACCGAGTTATGAAGCAACAATGTCAAAAAAAAAAATTCTTTTGAAGTCGGTTATTAAAAAGAATGACAACAAATTTGTTTTCAAATAAGCTACCAAATACACTATAACCTTTCCACACCTCTTTTTACTGCTGTAGATTTTGTTTAATATTGTTTGCGGCTCGTTATACAGAGTACACATTTGTGTAAACATTCGCTATATAAGACAGTAAATGTTAGAAATGTGTTGCTTTCAAAAAATTTTTTTATTTTATTTTGAAATTTTTTCTTTATCATATGTTATATTCATGAGGTTGTTGATTTGGAAAAATTTTAACGTTGGTTCTGTCGGATTTTCGTTAAAGCGATATTTGTTATAACGAGATTTGCCTGTATGAAGTTTTTTTTTCTTCTATCTTCGAACAACAAATTCACCTCAGACAAAGTTTGTTTTGAATGGTCCCTAAAAGTTCCTCCAACACCCCGCTAAAAGTAGATAGCTAAAAAAATTAATTCACAATAGAATGTTCTACTTGCCAGAGATCTTTATTTAATTCCCTAAAAAATGCACGGGAACTTTTTCACTTTTTCACTTTTCCCCTGGGCTTGTTTACTCTATTTTTGCAGGCGAAATTAATTACATCATGTCATATCCATCTAATTAAATAATTAAGCTAATGGATATTTATTTTTAGGACAAGATCCATAAATAATATTTATAGTTCCCAGTCATAATTTACAAATCGTCGTGGTTATTGGTTTGCCGCAGTAATAATGTATTTTTAATACCAACTAGATATACCAAACGGACGACACAATCGTCCGCATTCTAAACAGAAACAAAATCTCTTTATTAAACCTAATGCAATTTATTGAACTCTCGTCCTATAAGTTTTATGCAGCGTGACCGTTTGACCGACTAAAGTGGCAAATTGCCACTTTTTCGACTGCCTTGCCACTTTTTTTCCCCCTTTTTTAGAGTGAATTATATAATAATACATTAAAAATAAAAAATTTTGTGTAGTTTTCACGTCTTTTTTTAATTTTGCCCCTTTTTTTTTTATAAATCCCCTATTTGGTGCAACTTTTTGAAAAATGTCATCGGCCACCCTGGTTTTATGGCTTTCATACAATAAAAAATAAGAGAAAAAAATGGAATAACATGAAAAATAGTACACAAATACACACACACACATACACAGTGTAAACTAACAAATGAGTGTGTACTATGTTTGCATGTAGTAGTAGCAACTTTAAACGCTTATAGCTCCCAAAATACTAAACCGATTTCAATAAAATATAGATTCTGCACATCTGTGCAGAAATTCCTTTAAAATGACATAAATCTTTTCAAAATCGGTGCAATAGTTCCGGCGTAAAAGGGATTACAAAAAACGTGTTCGCCTATTAATTATATAGATAACCACCCGACGAAATATTATACCTTTTTTTACATTCACTGGCAACTGATAGCATGAAGCATATTTTCCCTTTGAGGGCAATGAAAATATAATGGGAACTAAAATTTCACTTCTTATTCACAATAGAGATAATTATCGAGTATTAACTGTACTAGCACATTACAGGAAAAAACAACAATACCGTCTGTATAAGAGTATGTGTGTGTGTACATGCTCATAATTTTATGATTGTTATTTTAGTTTAAGCTTTTTTCTCGCCTTGTTGTCCTCCGGATAGTTGAGTTGCTCTTGCCCTTTTTTTCAGCATTTACCCTCCGAGAGTGTTAGTTTAATTTTTCTTATTTCTTTTTGGCAATTGTTTAAGGTTATTGGCTTATTTACTCTCTTAATATTTATTAAGGTGTTTACGATTTTCGATTGCCAAGAAAAATAAATCAAACATGAAAATGCCATTGAACGGTATTTTGATGATTTTGTATGACTTCCAAATATCAAGTAAAAAAAAAAACAAGGAAAAGCATTCACATGTGCCAGTATAAAAATTTATGCTTTTGCGTTAACTTGCTAATAGGATTAAGAAATGTTTAAGGACTTCTTTTATAGAGCAATATGTTTGTGCAAATACAAAAAAAAAATACTTAACCCTTTTAAAGCCAAATAGTTAGCTTAACTTCCTCCAAAGTTGTGATGATTATGTTTATATTTTCAGTCGGTTAGGGAAAACTTTAATGTTGAGCTTAGATTAAGGTTAGATTAAGAACTAAAATAAGGCATGGAATTTTTTTCAATCTCCAAAACGAAGATAGTTTTAAAGTTTTTGGCATGAATTAACCCATTACTGTTCAAAAATACTACTACAGTGAAACTTTTATACAACGAATTCCAAGGGGATCCGTAAGCACTTCGTTATAGCCATTAACTCGCTATAAATATAATCAGAAAACCTTGATATTTACAACGAAATTTGAAGAAATACGAAAAAATTTTGTTATAACTATAGTTTTCTTTATTGAAATTTTATTTAACATGAGAATGCTAATTAAAGCTTATATTTCATGAGGTAAATAAAAAATAAAACAGCACACACATTAACACAGGATTCAGACGATGAAATTTATGACGTCTATTTTTCTTGATTCCCTTTGAAGTTTCTACAAAAAATTATTTGCGTTCATACGATGATTATTTTTACATGTCTAATTTTTTTTATTGATTTTGATTTTTTATTGATTTTATTGCTTATACATACATTTACATACCCTGTCGGAGAATGTGTGCTTGACTGCAAAAATAGTTAACTTATAGTTAACT
Source organism: Tachina lurida (assembly GCA_944452675.1). Classification (NCBI taxonomy): domain Eukaryota; kingdom Metazoa; phylum Arthropoda; class Insecta; order Diptera; family Tachinidae; genus Tachina; species Tachina lurida. The sequence continues at coordinate 30,198,696 of OX101752.1, forward strand.
TTTCTTAGACTGACTAAAAGTTAACTTCTTAGGTTGAGTACGTAATCAAATTTGATGAGAGCCAACAAATTTATTCTCAGCTACTTTGAAACTCATTTCAGTTTTATATTAACATTTTGCTGTCGTTATTTTAGATGATACCTTAGCCGAGTGGTAGCGCGTTGAGTACACAACGTGTGATGATACATGTTCGAACCCCGGAAAATTTTTTTTAATTTACTGACTACCAGGTAATTTAAAAAAGTCAACTTTAAGTTAGTTGAAAGTAGTGCAGAGTGAGACAATTGACTAGCACCTAGGACATCGCAATGTTAAAACAGTCATTGAAAGTAATCCAAGTGTCAGTCAGTACTATTTGTGAAACAGTTTTCTTAAAGTTAACCGAATTTCCGACAGGGTACTTTATTAATAAAATTTTCCTTCGAAGAATACACCAATATGAGAATATTAATAATAAAACGTAACAACAGGAACACAAATTTGTGTAAAGAAAAATATGAAAAAAACCATAGAAAACAGAAATCGAGTCATTTTTTCTACCCCTCTTTCTTCTCTACCCCGTTCGCTATCAAACCAAAAATGACGTCGAAAAATAGACTTCATAAAAGTCTTCGTGTGAATTAGGTGTAAGAATTCGTTCTTTTGATAACTAGACTTTACAATTTTGCTATACATAATTTTATTCTTACAAGTATTTCGTTGTATAGAGGCTTTACAAATGCGCTTGTAAATACACTTAGACTTCGGGACTTTACCATTTAGGATTTATTCTGATTTCGTTATATTGAGTCATTTGAAGCAATACTTCGCTATACTATATAGAGGCTTTTTTGCTCAGAATTTGTTCGTTATAGCTATAGTGTATTTTTGTATGAAAAACTTTGCAATAAAGAGATTTTCTCAAGGGATTTACTAAAACATACGTTATATTAAGTTTTTCGTTATAAAGAAGTTCGTTATAACGAAGTTTTACTGTAGTATTATAAATGTGAAAGTGTGTATGTTTGTGCGAAAACGCCTTGGTATATTTGGATGGAGTTCGGTTAAAGCATTTAAGTAATTGTTTTTAATTGATTTACCAGGACCTAATTTTAGTCTGGTAAAAGTAGGGCTCAGTCAAACTTAAAGCGAAGTTAATTAAAGATTAATTAAACATTTATTAAAACCAGTGTTACAGTTTTAATATTATACATACATATGTATATAGCAAAATTAGCTTAAAATTATCTTAGTATAATGTAAAATTAAGTTTAGTTGGAGGTGAAGAGGTTAAGTTGTGTTACGATTGTGCTAAGATTATTAGCAGAGCATTACGAGTGGTAGTTTTATTGACAAAAACTTATTACATATTCACACTTATCGCGAATCTCAAGGCAATAACTTCTAGGTAATAATTTTTTTATTACCATGAACAATAAATTGGCATCGCCAATTGTTAGGGAATTAAATAAACATATCTGGCAAGTTTGATATGCTATTGTGAATTAATTTAGTTTAGTTATCTACTTTTAGCGGGCTGTTGGAGGAATTTTTAGGGATTTTTGAAAACAAACTTTGTCTCAGGTGAATTTGTTGTTCGAATATAGAATTAATTGTAAATTAATGTAATTTTATTTTTTATGCGTATTTTTTATAATTTTCTTAATAAATTGTTATTATTTAGCAAACTGAATAGTATTTAGCTCCGATTTATGTTATTAGAAGAAGAGAAAAAACGTATTGGAAAAAATAAAGAGACGAAGTTTGAGAGATGCATCAAATCCACTGTGTTTATCGGAAGTAATGTATGCAAGTGAAAATGTGAAGAATTATTGGATGATGTAAATACATATGTATGTATGTATGTATGTATATAAATAAATTTATAAAATCAACAAGAAAACTATTTACAATGTGCTTCTTCTTTTTATTCCCCAACAAAAATTTCCCCGGGAATAAAAATTGGCGATGCCATATTTTATTCAAACATGCAAGTTTTTTCAAGTGGAAATAATTCACAATTGCAAATTTAGGGAAAAGGGAATTATTTCGTGGGAAAATATATTCACGATAGGGTGATTATCGGCTGCTGCTTAAGGCCGTTTCACACTATAATACAAGTATTAATACTTTTGACGAAAATGCATCCCTAATCTAATTTCTGTTTCAAAAATTTCAAAAGACAATAACAAATCAACATGTCAGAGTTGCATTTTCCACAAAAGTATTAATACTTGTATTATAGTGTGAAACGGCCTTTAATGTTATGCTTTTTGCATTATTTTTTTTTCATATGCTTAAAGGAATGTTTTAGTTAATCTTACTAAAAACGAATACATATTTATTTATGTAGGAGTAGGAGTATCATTTGTTTATACGTATGTACATACATAAAAAAAATCATAAGACATAAACATAAGGTTTCTTTGATATCCAACAAAATTTATGAAATTCAAACGACATTAGACACTTTCAAATACTTTATCACAAACACGCCATAGTTGGAGTAAAAAATTACATTAGCAAACCATACAAGTAATAATAATAAAAAAATATATGTATTAAGCATGATATAGAAAAAAAAACTTACTTAAGCAAGCAAAAAGTAAAACAAGGATAATATCATCAAAACAATCGCGAAGGGGGTGGGTGGGAAGTACGGGTGACAGCTATGAAAGGCAAAGACTTCGTTTTTTAACAGCAAAAATCAGGAAGTTCAAAGAAGTTCAAACACAACAACAACAACCAGGCAAAAGAATAAATAAAAGAGAAATAACCATGCAATAATAATGAACTTAATCAAGCGCGCATAATACGATTTGCAGAAGGTGTCAAATTGTGGGCGAGCAAGAAAAAAAAAGAAGGGAATGCGAAGCCAAACGAAATGGAGATGATGCTGAGCATTCCTGCTGAAAGTGTTGATGTTGATGTTGATGATGTGGGAAAATACTCAACAAGGATAATATATTACACAGGCTAACATATGTATACATACTTAAATATAAATCAAGCAGAGCCAATACGAGTATTGAAGGCTTGGTTGGTTGCCGCACTCCAGCTGCTGGCAAAAGGTGTTATTTTGGCGTGTGTTAATAAAGTTTGCGTAGGAATGTTGAAGTTAAAATTTAAAATAATCTGCCTGAATTATTGACTGTATTACAAACAACACTGCAATTTATTATTAAGTAGTATCAGTAGTAACGCCTTTTTCTTCCCCCGCCCCCCCCCCCCCCTTTAAAAGTTACTTATTTGTGTGATCTTACAATATTTTTAGTTCTTGATGTGTTGATGTTGTTTTAACACATTGAACACGTATGTATACATTTATTTTAGGCCGGGTTTTGTTATTGTTTGTTGTTCTCTTGCTCTGTGACTTTTAACATTGACATTTTGTTTGACAATTATGTATAATCGCAAGTCGTTGTTGAGTGAAGTAATGTTTTCTTTGCACACATATTGACTTATTGTTACATGTTGCCTTTGGGGTAAGTAAGCGAACCGGCAAAAACTTAGAAATTAAACAAACTCTCATATTGCCTGCATTTCATTTATTTCTACGTACCCACTCTGTTATATTTTTTTTTCTACTTTCAGTGTCAATTGCTTTTAGCGAGTGCTGGCTGCCTCTGCTGCGCGAGTGTGTGTGTTGACTTTTATTGTTTATCTTGTCATGATTTTGCGCATCCCATTTCTTTTGCTGCTTCATCAACGGAGGCCAATCAGAGTACAGAAATTCATACGCCACTTGTTTTATGAATTATTTTTTTGTTTTTTCTCCTTTTTTTTTTTTGCTTAAAAGAACAATTTTTGATTTGATGTTTAAAGGTTTGCAACTGACACCAAATGTCATTAATTATTTTAGCTGCGATACATGTACGAAAGACGAGTTCACGCGATGACACTTTGTCATTTTCAGTCGGGCGGCAGAATTAAGTGATATAGGGATTGAATGAATGTTAAAAGCTGAATAGATTGAATTGGCTATGGCGTTGCCAGAGAGTTCTAATAAAAAAAATTGTATTGCAACCCTTAGAAATGAGCTTATAGTAAGTGAACTAGTTTGCTAATTGTTTATTTTTGTAATGCACTAAACACTCTGACCACACGACTTCAAATGCCGTTTGTCGCTTTGTAGCCAGCTACTTAATTATTTTGGAGAAGTCTGTAGCATCATAAGTCCTAGTTTACACTATGTACGTTTTATTTCTAAGCTGATTAGTTTGTTAGGAGAGATAGAGACGAGGGGAACAGAAACGTCTCTATCTCTCTCTCTCTTTCTCTCCTAACAAACTAATCAGCTTAGCAATAAGACTTGCATAGTGTAAACTAGGACTAAGCAGCTGATATTCATGTATAAATACATATTTCAATGATGCCACCTTTACATATTTCACATTTATAAAAATGAAATTACTATATTATTACGTAAATGAATAATAAATTCAGTAATGTGCGACTTTTACTCGCACACATAGGGTTCTATAGATCGAGCGTTTTGAAATTGCCTAATTTCCAGGAAACAGCTCAATTAAAAAGGTGACCCATTGCAGCTTTTTCATAGGTTTTAATATTTCAGATGCTTAAGACACTAACTGCTAACATTTTTCGGACTTCGTTATTTGGACGAAAATCGACTATTTACGATCGCAAATAATGGATTTTGGTCAAAAACTTAAGTTCGAAAATTATGTCGCTTAAGCTTTTTGGCGGTGATGGCACGATAACGAACTTAACTTCGAATGCACAAATTTGTCCGATCAGCAGAACACTGTCATAAGAATATAGAACACTGTTATTTTTATTTTTTGGAAATCTCAAGATTTCAAAACGTGCGGTTTACAGAACATTCTTGTTCATTTATTTCTTTATTTACTATTCGAACTTTAGCCTATATAATCGAATATCTTACCTGATGGAGGCACTTAAAAAGAAATTAAGTACCTAGTAAATTTTTTTTCGGTTTTTGGTGATTTTTCTTAGTTTTGGCGCTTTTTGTTAATTTTGGCATTTTTTTCGTTTTTGGAATTTTTTTTTGGCATTTTATTTTAGTTTTGTTGTTTTTTTTTCGTTTTAGCGAGCGATTTTTTAGTTTTTGGCAATTTATTTTAGTTTTAGCGATTTTGTCCCAAAATTAAAAATCGCCAAGTCGAAAAAAATTGCCAAAAACCAAAAAAAGTTGCCAAAATTAAAAAATCGCTAAGACTGAAATAAATCTCAAGAAACCGAAAAAAAATCGCCAAGAACCGAAAAAATCGCCAAAACGAAAAAACCGCCAAAAGCTGAAAAAAAATCCCAAAAACGAAAACAAGGCCCAAAAATAAGAAAACGCGCTAAAGCTAAAAATAAAATCGCCAAACTTAAAAAAAGTTTACCGGCTACTTAGATTTTGTCGCAAAATTAAAAATCGATTTCAAAACGCGCGGTTTACAGAACATTCTTGTTCATTTATTTACCATTCGAACTTTAGCCTATACTAGCTGACCCCGGTCCGCGTTGCTGGCCCTAAGCAAACATTAGTGTTGTATATGGCATTGGTGGTACAATATGAAAATTGGATTTTGCCCACGAATAAACTAAATATTGCGCCATCTGCCGGATGAACTTCATACTACACAGAAACGCTCCTCACGCCCCATAGAGCACGTACATAAAGTTTGGTCTAAATCGGTGCAGTAGTTCTTGAGTTACGGTGCAAAAACACAAAAAAAACTAAAAATTGCGCCATCAGTCGGATGAACTTCAAACTACACAGAAACACTACTCACGCCGTAAAGAGCATGTATATGAAGTTTGGTCAAAATCGGTTCAGTAGTTCTTGAGTTACGGTGCAAAAACACACAAAAAACTAAAAATTGCGCCATCTGTCGGACGAATCACTATTTCTGAAAGGGGCGTAGGATTTACCGGGGTAGAATATATATAAAAACACGCGCCGGTCTTTTACAAATATTTTGTGGGGTAGAAGGCGAAAATCTGTTGGGGCATTGAAGAGTTCACCCCTAACAAATAAACGTGTTTTTGATTTTTATATACATTAAGATAATCGAATATCTTGCCTGGAGGCATTTAAAAAAAAAATATTAAGTACCTGGTAAACTTTTTTTTTGGCTTTTTTTATTTAGTTTTGGCGCTTTTTCTTAGTCTTGGCACTTTTTTCTGTTTTTGGAATTTTTTCGGTTTTCGGCATTTTTTTTTTTAGTTTTGCCATTTTGTCCCAAAATTAAAAATCGCCAAAAACCGAAAGAGCCACTAAACCGAAAAAAGTGCCAAACATAAAAAAATCGCTAAGACTAAAATAAGTCGCCAAGGACCGACAAAATCGCCAAGAACCGAAAAATTCGCCAAAACGAAAAAAACGCCAAAAGCCGAAAAAATTACAAAAATTAAAAAAAGGCAAAAAATAAGAAAACACGCCAAAGCTAAAAATAAAATCACCAAACTTTTGCGGTTTTTAGCAAATTATTTTAGTGTTAACGATTTTGGGACAAAATTAGAAATCGCCAAAAACCGAAAAAAGTTGCCAAAATTAAAAAAATGGCTAAGACTAAAATAAATCCCAAATAACCGACAAAATCACCAAGAACCGAAAAAATCGCCAAAAAGAGAAAAAAAAAACGCCAAAAGCCGAAAATAATCCTAAAACGAAAAAAAGCCAAAAAAAAATAAGAAAAAGGTTTTAAAGGAAATGTACTCGTATACTATGCATTGGATTATTTGTTTTCTTTAAAAATTCCTTTATACACCGAGAATTTATCATTCTCTTGGGTTTTTTTTTATATACAAATGAAATCTGCATAAATTTTGTTTCAAAACAGAACAGAGCACAGACTAATTAAGCAAATTCCATGTTATTATATCATCTAAAGACAATGACAGCAACAACAACAAGAATTAGTTTGATAGCATCATAAACAACATTATCATTGTCGTCAACAAAACTCAAGAACATGTATTTATTAATTCAGCACATGTTAAGGAAAATAAATGAATGAATATAAAAAAAACAAATAAAAAACAACCGAAACTGAAAGATAAAAACATTAACAGGATCCATCAATTTAAAGAAGTGCGAAAGAAAATTACCCATAAAACGAAATCATTAATTTAATTAATGATTGGTTTTCAAGTGTTTCGTTGTAAATGAACACACACACACATACAACCACAAGAAAGAAAGAAAAAAATTATTAATGGGTGGGAACGAAAATATTCCAAAATAAGTCATCAATACAAACAGACAGACTATTGAGGAAAATATATTTACATATGTATGTACAATAACAACAACGGCCAGCGATTGATTGACATAATAAACCTCAATTAAATAACAATTTGTAAACAATTTCCAATGAATTTTAAATGCAAATAAAACATTAATATGCGAACATACGCAAAAAATATTAAAGCGTACGCACACATACACACACACACATACACACATACATGCGTACACAGAGAGAAAAAAACCGTTCTAAGATTATTAACGGTTGATATCAAATTGAGAACGGAGAGTGAACAATATTTTGTTAACTTTCGTTATCAAATCCAGCGTAAAGGATCAGTTACCCGACTGTAATGTAACGTAACCTACTTTTCATAAAAAAATATCATAAGTTAAAAAATCAAGATTGATCTATTATAAAATCAAGAACGATCGGTAGATAATAAAATAAGAACAGTGTGCCATCAAAACCAATAAATTCAATAAAGTGCGACTTTGACTCGAACACGAAGGATTCCGTACGGACACTGCATGTGTGATACTAAACGAACTTTAGCCTATATAATCGAATGAATATCTTACCTGTACCTGGATTTTGTAACTTTTTGCGAACCGAAAATCGTAATATTTATCGACATATTTATTCGCTTGCGGTAACGATAATGTGATTATGTAATTTCTTTTCTACGATAGTCTCCAGCTTTATCTAACTCACCATTTAATTCAATATTATGCGATGTCTCTGTATAGATAATGTGAAAATAAGCGAAAGGCACAAAGAATATTAAAGAAAAACTCAATGAATTTGACTTGTGACTTAATTTTTTTTTTTCTCCAACCAATAGCCAATGTCGTTAAAATATGTTACTGAATAGCAAAGTCGGTAAATTTTCGTTATATTTATTATAGCGATACGATTATCGCAATAAAAGTTACTGAATCCAGTTACTGATGTAGACTTTTCTTTTATTATTTTTTGTTTGGCGTTTTTTAGTTAGATTTTTTCGGTTTTTGTGCTTATTTTTATTTTTAGCGATTGGTTTTATGTTTTAGCGCTTTTTTTCGTTTTGGCGATTATTTTTCGGTTTTCGGCGCATTTGTGTTGTTTTTTTTTAGTTTTAGCGTTCTTTTAGTTTTTCACGGTTTTGTTTCATTTTAGCGATTTATTTTATTTTTGATGATATTTTTCATTTAAGCGCTTTGTTCATTTTAGCGATTTTTGTTCGGTTTGGCGATCTTGTTTTTAGTCTTAGCGATTTTTTTTATTTTTATTTATTAAATGTTACAAATAGAATTGCCAATTATATCATAACTTATTTTAAACGATAAGAGTAACAAAGACCTTCACTCGTTGCACTGATATGCTAGCACACTACTCACTAGCCTACCGAGGCACCTAACGTTTTTTTTAGTTTTTAACGCTTTTTATAGTTTTAGCGTTTTTTTTCGTTTTTGGCGATTTTTTCAGCTTTTTGCGATTTTTTTACTTTGGTGATTTTTTTTTTTTTTTTGCATTTTAGATATTTTTTTATTTTATATGATATTTTTCATTTGAGCGCTTTTTTAATTTTGGCGATTTTTTTTTAATTTTGGGATTTTTTAATTTCAGTTTTATTCTGTGAAAATTTCAGGTCCATAGCTCTTACGGTTTTTGAGAACAAAGCCTGTTACAGACAGACAGACAGACGGACGGACATCGTAGCGAAAACAATTGGGAACCCAAGAAACAGACACAGCTAAAACATATCGCCAATATGAAGAAATTCGCCAAATAAAAATATTAGAAAAAATCGCAAACAGGAAACAGAAACATTTAAATAATAAAGAAATCGTCAACGCAGAAAAATCGCCAAATATAAGAAACCGCTATGATAGAACAGTTATAACGACAACAAAAAACGTTAACTCGAAAAAAAAATCAAAATAAAATCACCCCTATCGTGAATAACAAATGGCATTTTTGTTCCCGTTAAATTCTCATTCCCCTCGAAGGGAAAAATACTATCGTGAATCTCCCATACAAAGTTTTCCCGCTATCAGTTCCAGTGAATGTAAAACAGGGAAGAAGGTTTGTTAAAGCTTAAAAGTGAATTGAAAATCAAATAAATTTAAGTTTAGGTTCCAACTGGAATTTTGTTAACTTTTAAGTTGTGTTTTTAAATATTCTTCTCGTAGGTGCAGAGGAAAAAGTGAACAAAATAAAGGGAAAAGTGAAAAAATCCCCTTCAAAAATACTATTCCCGATAAGGGGAATCAAAAATAAGGGAAAACATTTCACAATCGTGAATTTTGTGAAAAGGGGAAATCTTTCGAGGGAAAAAATGCTCACGATAGGGGTGAATAAATCACCAAAAAAGAAAAACAAAGGAAAAACACTAAACAGAAAACAAAACTCTGAAGCATAACAAACAAATCGTTACTTTAAGCAGCCTCTTCAAATGCAATAGCATTTATATTTTGTATGAAAACCACAAGTTTTTATTACTTCATTTAGTCCTTAACAAATCTTAAAGGACCACTCACTCAACCCAAACTAAATTAAATGTTAAGAGTTATTCTAACAGTCTTCGTATTTAAATACGTTATCGCTGGCAAGTAAATGTTTCAAATATTTCACTTGCAACCGTAGAACGAAGAAGAAATTAATATCCTCCCACAAAACTGACAAAAAGATTTATTTTAACTAGACTTTAATACCATGAAATTGTTCAATCCTTTAAACACAAGCCCCGATGTAATTTAAAAACGCGTAAAATTTGAATACTTTGTTGCAGTCTTTGTGTTTCTTTGTGTTGTGGATGAGAAGGGCTTTAAAATTTATGCGCTCTACTGCGTAAAGATAATTGCGGAAAATATTATGTGGCATATATTTTGCAAACAAAATAGAACACAAAAAAATGAGGGGGAAGTTCAAAAAAAAGAAAATAACTTGACTCACATAATCTGCATATGATGGGGGCAAATAATGTATGTTCGTTCTATTTGTTGTTGACGCTGTTGTTGATTTCTAGCCGTTTCAAAAAGGGAAAGTGGCTTTAAAACGATTACAGAAACATAAAAAACTGTAGTAAATAAAATAAAATTAAGTTTGAGAACTTGGAAATAGACAAATGTGAAGAAAGTTTAATAGGAAGTTAATCAAATGAAAAGATTTAATTTATAATATTAAAAAGAACATGCTATATGAACTGAATAGCGAAATACTGAAATTTATAAACGGAATTTGTATTGAATAAAAATTTTAATTCGATTACAAGAAGTGATTTTCACTTGCCAGCAAGTGTATTTTAAATTCGTTAAAATTTCACTTCAAATAATTTCTATAAAAAACTTTTTATTTTCACTTTGAAAATTCAATTTAATTCTATCATATAATACATTAATATGTTCTGCTGGAGATTAGCCAAATTTGTTGAAACATGAAATAAATTTTGCCAAAGGCTTTGGCGGATAAAATGCAAAAAAAAAAAAAAAAAAAGCAGAGTTTTTGGGGTGGCCTGTAATGGCATCATTAAAAGCCTTAAAATATTATCAGTATAGAAATGAATTAGAGATTCAGCAAGTAAATGAGTTTATTTGGAAAATATGTACTATGTATTATTATTTTCCTGACATGGCAAAGGGTCACAGCAAACACACACTCACATGTAAATGAAAAAATAATCATAATAATGTTGGCTTTGAATGTGAATTTGGCGTCTATTATTCTAGAGACAAACAATGCAAATGTTTTACGAATGCACTCATGCGTATTTAATTTGCATGGTTTTTCTCATTTTGCTTCGCTATCTTTTGTGTAAACCTATTTGTTTTAAGGTCTTTTGTATCAGAAATCATTGTTTAATTTATTTTGCTAAATTTAGTTAGTTTTAAGTTACAATTATGTGTTTGCTGAATGTTTATTACTTTTTGATTTGTTTGATTTTATGGCATACAAAATAACCCTAAACAAACGATGCAAGAATTTTTCGCAATATACATATGTACATACATATTTATGTATGTATGTACATAAATTTTTTTTCCATTTCCCTACCAAACAGGAATCATAATTTAGCGCTTTAATAATAAACCATTTAACAGCACAAAATGTTTATTTTATCGTTGTAAATTAAAACGGAAAATATGAGAATAATTAGAAAAATATAAGCTCTGGCGTGGGGAGATTCGTTTAACTCAGTTAGGAAGTCAATCAATATAGCATGAATGTTACATTTATCATAATATTTAATTAGTAGTTGCTATTTACTTTTTCATCTAGCACGTATTTGCATCTTTATGTCAATATACCATAAACATACATATACATATTTGATAAGAAGTGTACAAAGTTATGGGATGGCATATTTCAAAATAAAATTAATCAACATTATTTCGTAACATTTTGTGAAAACGACAAAAAAGCATAGTGAACAAGAGTTAAATTGAAATTTAATGAACAGACATAAAATACTTAAAAAAAAACACAAATTTAAAAAGCACAGTACGGCATTCTGTTTGGTATAAAAATTAAGAAAAATGTTAATATGTCTTGAAAAATTTCGTTATAATATTCCAAATCAATCAAAGCTTAACCAATATTTTTTACATACTCAAAGTTATAACTCCTTTATATTGTACTTTTTATACACTTTTAAAAACAAACATGATTAAGAAATCCCTCACAACTTATTCACATTTTCAAAACCTTATAACGGTAACGGAAAACATTATTCACATCTATAAGATGATTAGCAATGTTGCCAGATGCGAAACAACAACAACATGAAAATTGGTACTGCCAGTATTAATTTTTATCCAGTAGTATATCGTGAATGATATTATCTAAAATGCGACTATAGTGAATGAAACGTACATCAACAGCAAACAGCTGGTAGTCAACAAATCATTCTGCCAAAATCATAAAAAAAATTTCTCGGCACGACTAAAATTTTCAGACGAAGACACCGGCTAGATTAGCCGGTAGTTTTATATTAAAACGGCTTGAGTCGACTTTCAGCCGCCGCCGTAGATTATTTTGCTCAGCCGCCGTCGGTCGACAAACTAGGTCGGCTTCGTTGCCTGGCCAAAATCATAAAAAAAATTTGTCGTGCTGTTTGCGTTTATTAGTAAAATTAACTAAATTTATCAGTAGTGTTGGAAAAACGTTAATAAATAAGAAACTTTGTAATATAAGTAAGTGAAAAATGTCCGGATTTTCGTTTGGCACGGCGACACCAGCCCAACAGCAAGGGGCAACAAGCGGGTTTTCTTTTGGTGCTCCTAAAACAGCTGCACCAGCACAAACGACTGGTTTTGGCACAAGTATGCAAACACCTGCTTTTGGTGCTTCTGCTGCACCAGCATTTGGAGGAAACCAGCAGACTGCAGCTCCTGCCTTTGGTGCCACATCTTTTAATTTTGGAGCTCCTGCATCGGCCGCTCCTGCTACGGCAGGAACAACAAGTTTCGGATTTAGTGCACAACCGGCTGCCAGCAGTGCGGCAGCACCAACGCTAAACTTTGCAGCTTCGTCAACTACTTCGGCAACAGTTACTAACACTGGACCCTCCTTAGGCTTAGGAGGCATAGGCGGTGGGTTGGGTAGTAATTTTTCATTTGCAAGACCTGCAGCCACTACTTCCGCGAGTATAAATTTTGGTACTACTACTACAACCACTTTAGGAGGACAAACAGCTGCTGGAGGTTTATTTGGGAAATCAGCAACCACAACTACCGCTGTACCAGCCACTGCGCCGACACCTTTCGTCGGCTTGGGAGGCTTAGATGTCAGTGCCAATAAGCCCAAGACCGGTGACAGTAAACAGGACATTAAAGTGAAAGAAACACAAGTACCAGATGAAATTTCCAAAACTGTAGATTCCCTCAAAAGTTACATAAAGACCCAAAAGACTCTGTCCTCGGATATAGGGCGTACATCAACCTCTAAACTCAGCAATGTATCGGGTGAAATTATGAACTTGCAGTGGGCCTTACAGGAAATCGCAAATTCAGTGGAAGCCAACTACAATCACATTAAATTGTTGCGTAAAGAAACCTCTAAAACCATACAATCTGTCGAAATGGCCCAACGTACCCAAGACACCCCGGTGGGTTTGCAATTCGAAAACAATGCACCATTTCAGTTCTTTCAGTATTTAATAGCCAAATACGAACAAGACCTCATAAGCTTTCGGCAACAAATCGCCCTCACTGAACGACATATGCACTCTTTAACCCATCCTCAGAACGTCTCACCTGAAGATCTAAAACGTGGTTTTCGTCAAATTAACGAAAGTTTTATATCGCTAGCCGGTCGCTTACATGAAATTCATCAGAAAGTAGAAGCGCAAAAAGATCAATATCTAAACTTGCGTAAATATCGTTTGAGAGATAGTACAAATGTATTTTCTCAATTGGATAATCCTCAAGCTAAAGTAGATACGACACGCATAACAGCAGGACCTACACCATTTTCAAATATTACTGCAGTTAGTAATTTTGGTAAATCGTTTTCGAATTCGGCGGCTTCTAAAGGACAAACAACACAAACCGGAAAATGATAGTGAAATTTCCCTTATTAAAGTTTTGTAAATTATTTTGTAACTTTTTTTAATTGTAATTAAAAAACGATGTACAAAAATTCTCTAATGATTCATATGAAGTTGACCGAATTAAATTTTCTTCTCAATAAATTATGTACATATGTAATCATGATGGTTAAATTTAGCACATGAACAAGTGACTAATTACAAAATATATTACTGAAGGAATAATATATTGTATTTCTAATTATGGCTTGTAATTAGTCGTATTTATGCCGACTTCGAAAACGTCAATTGTTTAGTCTCCAAACAAAGTTGGACTGCCATATTCAGAAAATATAATTTTGATTTACAAAAGGTTTACAAAACAAATTTTGTATGGAAATATGTTTATTAAGTGTTTCGTAAGCCTAAATTATTTCTTTCTGAATAAGGCCTGGAGTGTTTTACGATGTCGTCGGAAAAAAGCAATAGCGAATCTGTTTCAAAGTTGTTGCTCATGGTCACGTTTCGCAACTTTGTATCTGTATGCGATATGAATACCGCATCCGAAAAGTATTAAAACTTTTTATTGATACGTTTTGAAAGCCAGCCTTACTACTTTCTAGTAAAAAAAAATTTTAATTACATTCTATTAATAAAGTTCGCCAACTCATAGATTCTGGGTAATTTTATGGGATATATCTTGGAAAGTTGTCTTTTCTTAATTGTATCACATACCTTAAATCTCAGTTAATTTTTAAGCTTGAAATTCTGCTTCTTTTAAATATTTCGAGACTTGATTGATATATGATGAAATTTTACAGATTGTTAGTTATTAGAAATGGATCTTGCTAAACTGCCAATATTTACGTTTACTATCTCGTCTTGAAAATTTATACATTTTGCTGATTAGAAATGAAAATTAAAAGGATTAATAAATTAACAAATTTAAGTAAATAATCATTTTTACCTATTTTGTATGACGTTTAATAACATTTAATTAAATATTATTTCTTAATCCATGAGTTCCAATTTTTTGTATACATATATAGAAACAGGATAAACGAAAAGATGCTGCTTAGTATTTAACATTTATAAAACGAAACCAGTATATAAAACGCCATTTTTAATAGAAACTATTTTTTTTTCAATATTTAATATTTTTCTGCAATAAAGCCAAGCGCAGGGAAGCCAAAATGAAAGTGTCTTCTCCGAAAGCATGCAGTATACAAAAAATAAAAAATTAAAATTATGCAAAGTTAGGAAATAATGTAATTGGAAACAAGCCGAAAATATGACAGATTAATTCCTCATTTTTTAACAACTTGTATAACATCTTCATCTGCCATTATGTGACTGATGCCCACACGTTGGGGTGAGTATTTGGTAGAAGTACCCCATACTAAGGCATATTTAAATTGAGCAGCTAAAGTACGATGTATAGCATGACAAACATGCTCTACACTAACACCCTGAAAATGTTGAAATATTATTTAATAAAAAATCATGTAATATAATATGTATGTATGTGTATACCCTTCTTAAAATTAAACCATCATCGAAATCCGGAGGTGCACCTGGTTTTTTCGTATAGACCCGAATTAGCTGCAAAGCGTCCCACAGAGCCTCTAGCAAATAATCCAAATTCAATTTCATATTACAACTAACAACTATAGAGTTGGGTTCTCGAGCCAAACGATCTACTTCCTCTATAGATATCTGATCGATTTTATTGTAGACATAGAGGCAAGGCAAATAAACGCGATTAGCTGTAACAACATCAATAAATTCATCTACAGAACAGTCTTCACGGAAAAGCACTTCGGCGTTGAATATCTTGAAGGAGTGTAGTACCGTCTGTACCATTTTTTCATTACAGCTGGTAAGAGAACAAGTGGCATTAAAGCTTAAGCCACCACCTTTTTTTTGTTTGAAATAAATATTTGGTTTACGTTTATTTAAACGTATGCCCACAGACTCCAATTCTCGTTCCAATAAGTCGCGATGAACATTCGGCTTAGTGGCATCCAGCATCATGACTACTAAATCGGCTGTGCGTGCCACAGCAATAACTTGACGACCACGGCCTTTACCCTGTTAGAAAAGAAAAATATTTACATACATGTATTTATATGTGTATATACTTATGCATTTATTAATGCTATGGCAGGCGTCCTCAGAGTAACGCACACGTGAATTTTCCTTTAGATAGTTCTCAACTGTTATTAAAGAATGACTGATATAATTTGGCAGTCTGATTTAAAGGCTATAGCTATTGCGCTTTCCTTATATAATCTACAAACACAACTAATCTAAAATTTTTTTTTTCCACTTTACCTGCGCAGCACCTTCAATGATACCCGGCAAATCCAGCAATTGTATGTTCGCACCCTTGTACTCAATGACTCCCGGAATACAAGTCAACGTTGTAAATTCATAATTGGCAGCTTCTGATTCAGTTTTTGTCAATGTCGATAGCAGTGTAGATTTACCCACCGAAGGGAAACCAATCAACGCAACTCTAGCATCACCACTTTTTAGTACATCAAACCCTTCGCCCTTTTCCCCTTTCTTAGAGGGTTCCAACAATTGTGAACGATACTTGGCTAACTTTGCTTTCAGCAGACCCAAATGATATTCAGTAGCTGTAAAGATATAAATCATATTCAGATTAATATTGACCATTATAACCTTGCTTTAATTGCAGCCACCTCATTTCAGTTTATTTTCATTTACCTTTATTCTTTTGTGTTCTAGCTATTTCTCGTTCGATTTCAGCAATTTTATCTAATATACCCATATTTTTACAATCTTCTTGCGTTATTTACGAACAAAAAGCATAATAATCGTGAACAATTGATTCAAAAAATATTTACCACCAGAAAAGATATTCTCGATGTTAAAAAAAATTCCGGCACAAGCTTGTATAGATAAATGATGTTTTGACAAAAGAGAAACAAGCCGTCTTAAAAAGTCAGCGGCGGTGGCTTAGGAAACAATAGTCGTCGGCGGCTCATAAGCCGGCTTGAGCCGGCTGACACTTACAGCCGCTTCTTATAAGTTTTTTAAGCATATTTCTATAAAAAAAATGCAATACACCATATAATTTCTAAGATTTAGTACAAATTTGCAACTAGAAATTATAATGAGTCATCTGCAATTTTGAGCCGATGCTAGCCGCATGTATTGGCAGCGGTTTGATTTAACATTGAAAGTCGGCGGCGGCTCTTGAGCCGGCTGGGAGCCGATCGGCTTGTTTCTCAGTCAAACTGACAATTACATACTTGCTGCTTTTACTAATGTGCGTGCATTCTCAAGAGAGTGATAGCCCAATAAATCAATCACAATAATTGTTTACAAAAAAGGTACGTTAGAAGATAATTTTTAAAACTAAAGAATCAAAACAGTACCACTGCCAGGTAAAAGACCTGTTGAAGTAGTATAATACATAGGCATAATTCTTAATTATTTTTAATGCTTAGACATTTCAAACTTTTGCATGTAGTTTAATAAATATCAACTTTAATTTAACAATGAAATGCATATAGACAACGCTGAACCACCAGCAAATAAATTTCAAATTTAATTAACGTCGATATATCTTTAGCTCTGCAGAAATGTTTTCCTGTTAAATTCGTTTTATTTGTAGATTAAAACTAATATTTAAAATTAAAATTACTGATTTTAAAATTCTAAGTAAAAAATACGCACATAAAAATACATATCAATCGAAAAAAGTAATTTTAGTTCTAAATTAATAATATGTGGGTATAATATATTTGCAAAACAAAATAATTACATAAATATATATGTATGTATATAAATAAAAACCATCATTGTGCTTTAAAATCATTGAAAATTACTTATTTGTCCATAAAGTATGTTTTCAAATAATTAACATTCTGCAACCTTTCGTGTATGTAAATTTTTACTTTTGTTACATCTTCAAGACCCTTTCTTGTGAATATGTTTTTGAAATTAAAATAGTTTATTTCTTATAAAAACCATCGCCATCATTTCCCATAAATTCAGTCCATTTCTGGTGTTGTATATCATCCAATTCGGAGCATACCTCCCCAGCATGCAGAGAACGGCAGCTGCAAGTGATACCTAAACGGGTGATCACCAATTGAGATTCATATTTAGGCATATCAGAATTCATATTAACCAAGCGCTCATTGAGGCATTGTTTTAGAAATTGTTTGCGCAAAGCTCTTTGATTATCCATAGTGTAACCTTTAGAATTGAAAAATTGTGCATTTATGTACATGTTCTAATCTATTTAAAGAAAATGTTTGGGCAAAAAGTTACTTTTGTAGGCGCTGATTTTTTCCTCCACACAATTCAAGTCTTGTGGCTTAAATAAGGGCGGATACGCCTCAGATTCACGTATATTCAAAACGAAGGCGAAATCTATACTGGAGCGTGTATTATTCAAGGATTTCATCAATACACCCGTTGAGGATATTGAAGCCAAGAACCAGTTATTATCACTTTCATTTAAAACTGTTGTATCATCTCGTCTTTTTCGCTTTTCCGCAGCTACACCTTCAATAATTTCCTCATCTTTTTGTCCTTTTAATGTTGGCTGTTGTTGTAAGTCATAACTTTGTTCTTGTTCTTGTTGTTGTTGTTGTTGTTGTTTCATTGTAGCATCTCTTTCTTCTTTTTCCCTTTCTAAGTCCCATAAACTGAATGGCTCATCTTTCTCGAGTGTATTTTGAGATTCCACTCCTGCAGGTATTATTGTAGTGGAATTGGAATCATCATCAAGGTTGGGTAGGCCACTGCGTATATCCCGATTGCCAGGATATTTGGTACGCAAATGTATGGGATGTTCGTTTGCGGGCACAATCTGAAGCACCTCACTGTCAGTGTAGGCGTTTTCATAGTCATCTGGTGGTAGTCTTTGGGGCTCAATGACATCATAGTCTTTTTGCTTAAAGGTTAAAAGAAATTTTAGTGATTCAAATAACGATTAATTTGTTTTTTTTTTTTTTTTTTTTTTTTTTTTTTAAAGAGAAGTAACACTCAGGCAATTAATGCCTACTACTATTACTAGGTGTTACCTTCTTTTAGGAAAGGGATAGTGAGAGAGAAGACAGGTGGTGAAGGAAGAGATAGAGGAAAGCTTCATTCCTTTACAACTCTGCTTTTTCGCACGTTTTTAATAGTGCAGTGTTGCAGCGCCTCTCTGATGTTAAATGAGGCGTATTAATTTTTTGAAGCTGTGTCTTGTAGCCATTTTATTGATTATTTTACTTCGCCGATGCTTTTGCTACACAACGAAGGAGGGCGCTCCGATGTTACATTAGGACTAGTATCTGCTGCTGTGTAATGCAATTATATATTAATGAATATTCCCCCTTATTGTGAATGGCGTCGTCGACGTCACATTAAGACGACAGTAAACATTGTCGTTTGTCATCTCTTTATCGGCAACAATTGGCTCTTGTTGACAATCTCTTACTAATCTCTAAGGCATTCCCCCTTATTGTGAATGGCGTCGTCGACGTCACATCACAACGACACATGCAACAAAATCAAAAGTTATATGTATAAAACGGAATTCTCGTCCTTCGAAACGAACATCTTCCAATAGGAAGCGTGTTTTCTTATATTAGCTCTTTTTTACTTACAAATTCCCTTAATGTTGGCGCATTAGCACCGTAGCCTCCACCATAATAGGGTGAATTTAGTTGTTTCAAAGCCTCGTAAGCATCAACTGCTGCTGGTGGTGGCTCATTTTTCTCTAAGGCTTCTTGCATTAGTTCAGGAGATAGCAGACGATTTCGTGTTGTTTCTTGTTTAAATTGATTTTTGGAATTTTCCAAATTTTCCAGTTTTTCGGCGGCCACAACTTTTTCCAAAAGCTCTCTATTGGCTAAAAGTTTTTTCAACAGTTTGGGATGTTTTAAAGGAGACTTAGGGCTTTTATGAGCAACCATCAGATTTACATGCTGTGTGCGATTTAAGTGGACTTCCAGGTCATCTGAAAATCATTAAAATTTATCATAAATATCCTTACTTTAATATAGAAATATCCTAACTCATTATAATTTTTAAATCGGGTTTTTTATATATTTTGGTAGAAGAACATCTAATGTCACAAAAAATGCAAAAACATCGTTTTCCAAAAAAAAAAAAAATTAGTTAGGTCCTTTCTATATTAAGATAACGACATTTACTTATGTATAAAAAGATTTAGCTTAAAAAATCAATCACTAGCTGTTTAATTTATTACCTGTGCTAAATAATACCGCTCCTGGTGGTTCGATATGGCGCGCTATGGCATACAATTTCACCACACTTGAGGTATTATACCTCAAGCGACAAGTATCGGCTCGAGCTTGTGATATAATATCACTATCTGCAATAGCAAAATCAAATACAGCTGTGTGAAGTAAAAGCTTTTTAAGGAATTAAAATTTTCATTACCCGGTATAAATTCGTAGGCATCCTTGGCATCATATTTATCCCTGCACTGCATTTGCCAGTGCAAAAAGAAATCTCCGCCAAACGTCTGCGATATTGAAACACCACCCAATAAACTATTCGAGCCACCGGAATCTGTCATCATGGCATCTAATAAGGGTTTTCCAGTTCTACCATCCAAAATGGTAGTTTGCGAATAATAGTATACCGGGAAACCAGGGCCAGTATTGTATTTAACCATAAAATCGGTAATATTGTCATGATTGAAATGGCCCGGCACTATGGCACTAACACTTTCACTCGAGGGAAATGTATAATTCCACAGCATGGAAAAGTTACGGCCATCAAAGGCTATGACAGTGGAATTAAAACAGGACACCACTACATCAGCCACATAATCGTTTGTTATGTCAGTCAATACCGAGGGTGCCATTAAGCCAGAATGTTTGTGTTTGTACAAAGGGGTAAATTCCTTTTCGCTGGTATATTTCATCAGGGACAATAAACGTATGGAATAAACACCACCGGCGGTACTTTGGCCACCGGTTATGATAAGCAGCAGCTCGGTGCCGTCTTCATCGGTAATAATTTGTACTGGCACAAAGACTTCCTCTTTAAACGGTGTCGGTATGCTGCGTATTACTTTGCCCGTCTTACCCGATATTACTTTAATATGGCCCGCTTTAGATTCTTCTCGTTCCTCTAAATGAACAGCCAATATTTCCGAGATTTCATCACCATCCAGATCACGCACTATATTTATCGTATATAGATCCATGACAATAGGAGAGTTGGTTTCTATCTCTATTTCGCGGAACTCCCAAATATTGTTGCCGTTACGCCCATTTATGGCAAAAATCATCTGGAAATTAGAATAAATAGAATTAGCACAGCTGCTCATCAGTTATTTAAAAATAGCAAAAAATCAAAAATCATGGACTTATCATTACAACAACATGCATACAAAATTGTTATAGGATTATTTTTATTTGTATGCCAACAGTTCGGCTTAAGATTTTATGCTATTTTATATGGAGTTTGACGGATGCGGTAAAATCAGCTGCAGATCAGCTGTGCTGATAATACCACTTGGCATTAAAACACTTTGGCTAAAAATGGCTGACAGCTTTCACTGTGCTGGAAATTGATGACTTACCCCCAATCTACCAGCTGCCACACAGTCAGGATAGCCATCCTTATTTATATCCACTGAGCAAAGTAGTGAAAATACATTAGCCACACTCCAAGCTTGCCACAACAAGTCTCCATTGGCACCATTCACAGCTATAACACCACCCTCACAGGGCACCTCATCGCCCTGCACGGGACTTTTACATTTTGGCAAAGGATATCCCTCATACTGGATATTGTCATCCACTCCAAACCCAAATATAATATCCGACACATCGTCGCCATTGAGATCAGCCTTACGCACTGGACTCTCACTGTTCATGCGAGGAAAGGTGCGTGACCATAACTTTTGTACGCTGATTTGTGTACAAGGCACAAATTCACCGCCCATACTGTCACCGTAAAATTTCTGTCCATCATTAAGGCGGCTCAATGGTAGTGAAGATAGATTCCTTTGATGATGAAACCAAAATTTAATCTTTTGCATAGAAACTGGTACCATGGTTAGTATCAAAGCTATCAAGCTGAGCAAAGCTATGACAATCGTCAAGGCAGCTAGACCATAGCAAAAAGGTTCACAACAACGCCAATAGCAGCGACGATGCTTTTTCATTATAGGCACTGCACTGTGGGTCTTACCATCCTTTCGCCTGGGTGCCATTAACGGTCGCTTCAAGCCTTTCTCTTCACTCATCTTAAAAAGACAGACAGAAAATAAAATTCAAACAAAGAGGAATTGCTTGCATTTTAAAATTTAAGTCACACTTGATATAAATACCTTTGATGTTTTTGAATCCTTAATGAACACTTCATCATCCACATCATCACTTATGTCGTCATCAATGGAATCGCGTATAGCGATATGTTTTGAGGGCACATATGGTCGCATGTTTAGCATAACCGGAAAAATATGTTTGTTTTGAGGATTGGAAAAGATTGCTGTTTTTTCTTATAAGTATATTTTTCGCTCTATTATATTCTGTTGTTTGTTGCTGTTTATTATTATGTTTTATTTCCTTTCGGTTTGTTTTTAAAGGCAGCTTGTCTTACGATTTGCATTTAGCCCACAAACTTGAGAAGCTCCTTAACATAGGCTTTATTTTAAAGCAGGCAATTTATTATTATTATTATTGCGTTTTTTTATAATTTATATTTTTCCCTTTTATTCTACGAAGGTTTATTTTTCTTTGTGTTATAGAAAAATCAATATGTATACTTTTTGCTGTTACTTAACAGTGAGTTGTCATTTTTTGTCAAAAAAACACGCGTGCGCCTGAAAACTAGCTATACTTTATTGTTTGAAACACGTGTTGCTTCTATTTTAATGGGTTGTTTATCAACAAATTGTGTGTATGAACATATATGGTTTGTGTGTGTGTGTGTGTGTATGTATGTATGCATGTGTATTTGACGACAACAATAAATAACAAACCGTTGTTTTCTTGGTAATTTCTAGCTGATTTTGGGAAGTTTTCTTTCTTTGTGTGTACCTGTTCGAACTCTCATACTCTCATTTGCTTAATTTTTCATTCATTTCAATTTTATTATGTTTGATTTTGTTAACCCAAAAAAATGGTTCGTTCATTGAACAATTTTATGAATGGTTTTTTTTTTTGGATAAGGGCAAATCAATAATCTTCATTGATATTTATAACATTCACATGTACATACATATCGTCCCTACCACGTCAAACTATCCAATATGCAAATTTGAACTTTTCAGAAGAGCTCAAAGAGTCATCAATTGTGAGTTTAAAGTGGGCGTATTTCCTACCAATGTCAGGATTTAAATATTCCTTATTGAGTTATCTATTGTCTATGAAAATTTCAATATTTTGAAATGAGTCATATCCCAGAAATTAGGGTACCAAGGTAACGAATTTTGCATATTGGATAGTTTGACGTGGTTGGAACGATATGTACATATACATACATATGTGTACATATGTATATACATATGTACATATGTATTCATGTATGCATGCGTTTACACGTGTGCACTTCCATACGAAATTAAATACCGTTAGCTGAAATGCAAAATCATTTAACTACACTTTTTTAAATTTTATAGAAAAGAGAAAAAAACCTAAACGAAATTATTCAAGTGGCTGAAGTAAAATTCGTTTATTTTCATTTTAAAATCCGCTGCCTGCTATGATAGAGGTTTGCTAATTTGTAGGGACTTGTGTTTCGATGTACTACCCCATAATTAATTAAAAATTCAAATTTTAATGTACATTACAGCACCAAAAAAATTTATGGGATGCCGAAAGTATTTATTTGCTCCACCGGCAGTTTCTGGTAGACTGATCATAAAAAATTACTACGTAAAAATTGCACTACACTTTTCATCCAAAAAAAAAACTATAAACACTTTTGGCCCCATAACTTTCAATGCAGCGTTTTTCGGAAAACGTTTTTATAACCATTTTTGTGCAGAATAAATAGCACAACATTTTTCCCATACATAATTTTGCCCTAACTATGGCCTATCATGTTCCGTTCATGAGATGATACTAAGTTTTTTGGGAAAACTTTGTTTCAACGGCTCTCACTATAATCCGTTTTCATTATTTTATAATGTTATATCTGTAGTCTATATATCCCCATTAAATTTGGTCCAAATATATACCATTTCATAACATAATAATAAAAACATCGCATACCACTTTATTAAATGCTTACAAACTTAGTTATGTATTTGGAAATTATCCAATAGCACATGATGCATTGAAAAAAAAGTTTTCCCAAAAAACTTAGTTTCATCACATGAAAGGACCATGATAGGTCATAGTTAGGGCAAAATTATGTATGGGAAAACTGTTGTGCTATTTATTTTGCACAAAAATTGCTTTAACAATTTTTTCCGAAAAACCCCGCATTTGAATGTTATGGGGCCAAAAGTTTTTATAGTTTTTTTATGAAAAGTGCAATGCGCATGGCCGGTTTCCACGCTTTTAGTGCAATTTTCATGTACATGCCATTTTTTAGGACCAGTCTATCAGAAACTGCCGGTGGAATGAATGAAATAAAAACTTTTGGCACATTGGGTGCTCTAGTGTACATATGTATTTATATACATAAGTACTTCAATGTTGAAGAACTAACAATTTTAACTCTTCTGTTTTACATACAGATCTCATTCTCTCATATTTTCGTTATGCTTTGTACGAGCAGTATTGCCAGTTAGAGCTATTTTTTATTGTATTGACAAATATGAAATATACAGTTACAGTATACAAATTGTAAACAAATATATTATGAAAAGAATAGGAACTATTGTATTTTAACAATTTGTTCCTTTATGGCAGCACTGAACGAATAAAAAGCATTGATCAGATTAATATCAAAAGGATGCCTGACTATGGCGACGCGGGACTCAAAAAGAGAATGTAAGCGTTGTCGCAGCTGCGACACCCTTCATGTAAACGGGCTCTTGGTTTAATTTATTTTTACATATGGCAGCCCTAGACAACGGAAAATTTCAGTGATGCTAATATAGTGAACTTTCTGCCTAAATTTATTAAAGCTCTCAATATATTGAATTTTCAAATTATGTAATTGATTTCAGAATTAAATAATTTCAATGCATTTTTTTGTATTTATGTATGTAATTATACCTTAATATTTTGGTTTATTATTGATTTAATTTTTTTTATTTGCCTAAATAATTAACCATATTTCATTTATTCGTTGTTAACACTTACATAATCAACATATTACAGACATACAATACATATATATATTTTTCTATTTATGATAATCTTTAAAATCTTTATGTTATTTACTTATAAATACTTTTTTGAATCACAATGCTATCAAATCTAAAGCTTAGTGGGACTAAGTTGTTTTTTTTTAATAAATTTTTATCAAAATTAAATTTTGTGTCCACAAATCTATGTGATGACAAAAAAATATTCAAGAAATATTTTCTTGATTAAAAAATAATAATAATTCTTTAAGCTAATATGTACATGTTTATTATTTTTATTTTTTTTTTTTGTAGATATTTAACAAATTTTTGTGTTTTAGGGCCTAATTTTTTTAAAAGAAAATTTAAAAATTTTCTATGTATTTTTTTCCATATAAAATTTGTCACTTAGCGTTTTCATTTTACTAAATTAGGCCCTCAATTATTCAAACCCTTCACTTTCATCTCAATGTTGCCATGTAATACATATATAGAAAAAAATTGTTTTTTCTTCTAATTATTACAGAAATTGCTTTTTCAAATAATGTTGTAACAACACAAAAAATATTTACCATCAGCCCAATTCTAAATATTTCCCCGAAAATAATTCTCAGGAAATTAATTTTTTCCCAGAATAAAATCCTTCCATTTTAAACACATGCCGAGAGATATAAAGAGAGAGAGAGAATTTTGAATTTTCCGGTTTTTTCAAATAGAGGAACAAGGAGTAGGGATAAGGCTGTCGAGGAATTATTATTCAGAATAGGGGCTATATGAAAAGGACATAAAAACAATAAGGGATTATTTAAGATATTCTTTTGCAAAATATAACAAAAATTATTTTCTGCTTTATTATTTACAACAAAATTATTAATTTTATATATTGTATATATATAAATTATTTCTTATATTATTAGCCTATTAAAATTACTTATTTACGAGCTTTTGAACATTTTGGTTATGATTTAGGCTTGGAAAAACACAATGTTGTTTAATTAATTTAAATTAAAGTAATATTTATACTCCAATGATGCCATTGTGTTTTTCTCGTTAGTTATTAGTTTGATTTCTTAAATTAGTTTCTCTAAGCAGCTAGACATAAATTGTTTGAGACATTTTTGTGTCCTTAAAGGTATTCATAGAACACTATCCAATAGATGGCGTTAAGAGAGGCAAACAAAGCTGGAAAAGCTACACGAGATGTGCGATCAATGTAAATAGCGCGTTTCAAACGCTCCTGCTGAGGTGTTAATTTAGGTTTTGGTGGTTCAGGCTCAGCGGGCTTGGGTGGTGGAGGCAGAGGTGCTATTGTGGGCGTTAAAATAATGCGAGATTCTTGGCGGGGAATCCAAGGACCATCGGCATCTAGAGGTGGTCGCATTACACGGCGTGTTCCATGACTGTGACACACATGCGACTGAAAATGACAAAATTATAAAAATAAAAATTTAATTTAGATATTCACAAGGCAAAGCCTTAACTTACCCTTTTGTTTTTTGTCATTTCATCGAAAATTTTTTCAATTTTTTCATCGGTTAGCGGGGGATGAGAGGGTGGAGGTGGCGGTTCTGTTTTCGCTTCTTCTTTTTTAGGCTCCTCCGGCTTGGGCTTGGGAGGATAGGCTATAGGCTTTGGAATGGGTGTATCACTTAGAACAATATTTATTAAACAATATTCCATTAGAGCCATAAACACAAACACCGTGCAAACGGACATAAATGCATCTACCGCTTTCAAATATGATACGGGTGGTAGAGATGATTGAGATTTCGCATGTTGCGTTGATAAAGTTAATAGTGAAGTGACACCTAGGGTGACACGTGCTGGTGCAGCTTCTGGCTTAATCCAAAATGAAACCCACGACATGATAACAATCATACAAGTTGGTATATAGGTATTGAAAACATAGTAGACGAGACGTCGTTTCAGCGTGAACACGACCTCTAAGCAAGTAAAGTTACCGGTTGAATACACTTGGGTGCAGTCGGCCGTTTCGTTGTGTATC
Source organism: Tachina lurida (assembly GCA_944452675.1). Classification (NCBI taxonomy): domain Eukaryota; kingdom Metazoa; phylum Arthropoda; class Insecta; order Diptera; family Tachinidae; genus Tachina; species Tachina lurida. Next base: position 30,225,665 of record OX101752.1, read on the forward strand.
AGCGCCACCTGGGGCAATTCAATGTTCTCATCCACCACCAATGGTGTGGTGGGGTCCCATTGAAAAATCATATCATCTGTAGTGTGTGATACTTTGAAGGGGTGGTAAAATATTTTATTAAAGTAACAAACGAACGCTTCATCTTCATACTTACAACTCTCCATCTGTAGCTTGCACTCCTGTGTATCATGTGGATAAATGGCAAAATTCATAATGCAGGACAATTTAAGAGTGAGTTTTACCATATACAATATTGTCTTATCCTTGTACAGCCACATGTAGTGATTTGGTATGGTCATTGTTTGAAATGTTACTGACTTGGCATTTTTGAAAAACGAATCTGGACGCCATAAACGCTTAAGCCAATCCACTTCGAGTAAACGATATTCCTGTGTCATGTTCTCAGGCAGCCGTAAGCGATGGTCTTTCCAGGTCTGGGCAAAAAATATATCGGCCACATAAGTCATAGAGTTTTCGTCGATGGAGTCTAGACCCATGACGGTGACATGAAAGTAGACAATTGTGGGTTGTCCCTCCTTCTTGGGCGGCCTCATTTTGTCGTAACGTTTTATATCTTCGGGCAAAATATCTGTTATTTCTAAACTATGCCTGTTGGAAATAAAATTGGAAAGTTATAGTCGTGAGTTATTAGGACTTTTGGCGAAATTTAAAGTTGTCTTACTGAAATTCTGCTTGCGATAAGTGTTCCAAAGTTGCTGAGAGTATTATAAACAGAATTATTGGGGAATTCATTGCTACAAAAAAAAGATATTTGAATTACATAATCATATAAAAAATGGTTTAAGCGTTGAGTTTTATTCGATTAATTGCATGAACAACGAACAGAAAAGTTTTTTACATTAGTGATGGGAAATTTGAACTTTCATTACAAAAATATCTTTCAGCGAATTATGATACGATGAATTAAAAACAATTCACGCATTACATTCGCACTCAAAAATTTGTAAGCAAAGCTGATGGGTACATTAACAATAAATTAGAATTGAAAATATGGTTTTCGATTTTATTTTCAATAGAAGTAGATGCACAAAAGCTTATTCAGATATTGCATATGTTAAAAATTTAATATGTTAAAACAATATAAATTAAAAAGTAATATTTTCTAAATAATATAAATGAGGCATCTCCAAAATAACTCACACTGTCTTATGTATAAACGGATATTATACGTAACCTACAGAATTGTTGAAAGTAATTCCAATGTGAGGAATTTTGGCTATGCCAGATCTAATTCATTTAGGAATAATGCCAAAGTATTCTGTAGATATTTTAATTCCAGCGTTAAGATCAGCGTGACCATATTAGCTTATTTTGAGCTAAATTTAGCTTATTTGTTTCAGATTTAGCCTTAAAATTTTCATTTAGCTCTTAGCTTATTTTTTAGCTTTTTTTAAAAACTCATTTAGCTTTTTTAGCCTTTTTTTAGTATAAATTGCGTGTTCTCTAAAAATATATTAAAAACATAAACAACTTATAAAAATTATAATTTTTTAGCATTGTAAAATAGTTTACAAAAAATACAAAATGTAAATTATACGACAATTTTATAACAGAAATGGAAAGAAGAAAAATAGTAGATAATGGCAGAATGGTTAGAGTTCCAATGGAAAAAGTTAAATTCATATTAGTGGCCAAAACACTTTTTGAGTTTTTTGGGTATAAAATTATTTGACTTGAGTTGAACGTTCATTCAGCGGCATCAATTAACTTAAAACAAAAACCTGAAATAGCCTTAACCCTGGATAACACTATGTACCGATTTTCGTCGGGCATCCTCAATAAGTCATAAGTAATAAGCTAAAATGGCATTATTACTCAATTAATTCTGGAATAAGTCTATATGGGCTTATTACCAATGCAGTGTGGCGCAATTATGTCCTTGTATTTCAAGTAGTCGATAAATTAGAGCAAAATCTTTACTTATGACTTTATTTCACTGATCTGACGAAACTCGGTACATTGTGCAGATAGTGTGATCCATGCTTTACCTTAAATAGCATTAATTCACTTAAAAAGCTTTCGTATTTTAGTATAAAGGTTTTTACATTTTTAAAAACTTTTTAAGATTATTTTGGGGAAGTTTTTCTTTTGTTCTTCATTAAATCTAAAATATAATAACACTGTGATACACAAAAAATATTCAGGGATTCTAATGTACCAATTCTATTTTGTTGGAGTCCATGGATGACGAAAATACCGTTGGTTTTTTTAGGTCACTTCATAAACTGATTTTATAACGGTAAATGTAGTGAAAAACGGGGTTTCTTAGATTTTCAGTTGTAACTTCTTTGTTTCCCAACGGATTTCTTTTAACTTTTCGTTGGTGAAAAGAATCGAATATTATCTTTCAATAAAGATATAGTTTTTGTAAATCGACTAAGAAATGGCTAAGTTACAGTCGTTGAAGTGTACAAAAAATCCATTAAAAAGTATTCTTTTGTAACTCATAAGCAACTTATAGCCTGAGGAAAACAAAAGAATACTTTTTTAATTGGTTTTTTGTATACTTCAACGACTGTAACTTAGCCATTTCTTAGTCGATTTACAAAAAATATATCTTTATTGAAAGATAATATTCGAGCCTTTTAACCAACGAAAAGTTAAAAGAAATCCGTTGGGAAACAAAGAAGTTACAACTGTTTAAAACTGAAAAGCTAAGAAACCCCGTTTTTTACTACATTTACCGTTATAAAATCACTTTATGAAGTGACCTAAAAAAACCAACGGTATTTTCGTCATCCATGGACTCCAACAAAATAGAATTGGTACATTAGAATCCCTGAATATTTTTTTTCTCAACTTTTGTAGCACAGTGTAATTAATAAATAATTTCATTAAGCAAATATTCTATATGCATAATAAAAAAAATATGTTTGTGTAATATTTAACGTTAGTTTAGCAATAAGAAACTATTGAAAAGTGATCAAAGAAGTGGAAAAAAGTTTAGCTTTATTTTCTAGCCTAAAATGTAACTTTTTAGCTTATTTTAGCTTTTTTTCAAACGTGATTTAGCTTAATATTATTTTAAAATCTGGTCACACTGGTTAAGATGTAAGATTAAATATTTAATAAAACCGTTCTTGTTTTTTCCAAACTCCTAATGAAATATTATATATGTATATTTTATATCGAGAATTTGGTTTCTTAGCACACAAAATATTTTCAAAAAGTATTAATAAACTTTAAAATAATTTAATAATTTTTCATTAGAAAGATCACTAAATTAATTGAACAGTTTACACATGCATACGTATGTGCAATACTTCATCAGTAAATTTAAATATTTCACATACGCCATGGCATTAATTTCAGGTAAACACATCCACACTTAAATAATTTTTCTTCTGTTAGGAACAGTTTAGTTCTTAAATGAATTTATAACAATTTTTACCTTAACAAATAAAACTGCCTTGCCTTTAACATTGAATTTCCTTAAATCCTTGTTTTCTTGTTATTGTTGCATTGCAAGAAAACAGGAAAACACTTACGATTGTAACAATTCACACAAAAAACAGCAATGACAAGATATCATTGTCATTTCTAATTATCTACCTTGACGGTCTGTTGATATCTAAATGCATATAAATTTACATACTCACATCCATATGTATGTATGTACATATGTATGCGTCTATGTATAAATTTCTATTCTCTTGTGTTTTATCATTAAAAACGTTAATGCAAAAGTAGTAACCTAGAATTCTAACACACAGTTTCTTTTATTTTATTTTTCATCTAAATTTGACGTGCAGTCAGTCGTTATGTTTTTATCGTTGTTGTGGTTGTTGTTGTTTTTAGTAATTTTTTTATTTGTCTCCCATCACAATAGCGACTTAATTCACAATTAAAACCTCTTCAAAGCAACCAACAAAAACAGCAACAACAAGAACCGTTAAGTAGCCTGTATGAAGGTATGTGTGAGTAAGCGTACTCTTTTGTGAATTACCACAGAATATTTGAGCAAAAAAGAAATATAAAGTATAAATTGTATCATTTAGTAAAAATAAAAGAAAAACGTATGTACCTGAATAAAAATGTTAGCTCATATACAGAAATGTTCATATGTATGCATTTAGTTTGAAAAAAAGCCGGGTACGAGGTGGAGATTGCAATGGGAATTGAAATCGTTATAATTCTTGTTAGTTTTTCTTATTTTATTTTCAAATGACGTCAGACAAGATTAATCATACATGCATATGTATGTACATATATACATATGTATGTACATACATACTGCATATGTACGTATGCGTCCATAATTATAAAAGTGGTATAAGTTATATTTATATATTATTGCTTTGAAACTAAAAATTCAAAATAAAAACTTAAATAAATAGTTTGGGAGGATTCAAATATAAGTCATAAGGGCCACATTGTCATAATATTCCAAAATTTTAGTTTGAAAGCATAAACAATTATATTTAAATAATTTAAAATATTATGCTTACTGTTTGAATTCCGCAAATATACAAATTTATTTAATTAATATAAAAATATATTTTTTTAATATTCAGATGTAATTTTTTTCGAAGCAAAATACACATGTACGACTGGGACTAATTTCATGATAATAACATGCAAATTATAAACCGAAATACAATTAATGGGTTCCGACTGCTAATAAATTTAATGCGGATAATTAGCTTGGGCTGTCTGCTCGTCTGGTAAGCAAATGTAGAATTTAATTTGTTTATATTTTATTTTAATGATGTCTTCTATTCTCAATATTGTGTTGGTCTTTTTAGTTCTTTAATTTTAAATTGTGTTTTTTGCAGTCGGGGTTTTTATGTACCGATACACTCTTGTGAATAAAATCTGTATTATTTATAAGTGTAAGTCGAGCAAAATATAGCGACAACACAAACAAATTAAAATTAAAATTTTGCGTAAGCGGTTCAACTTTCCAATAGAATTTTTATTGTGTGGTTGATTAATGCCCTAATTCTGTTCGACGAATGTATCGTCTTGTCTATGGACGAAAAAAAGCAGCAGTTTTGATTCTTTAAAACGATTATTATTTATTGTCTATGCTAGAAGGTTCGTGTATTTGCTTTATGATTTTGTTCCACACATTATATCCAACACATATTTTTTCATATATTTTTCAAACTATTGTATAATAATTAAATTGAAATTTTATGTTTTAAAAACATGGCAATACTATTTATATTTTTCATTGTCAAAGACAACAACCATTTTTGAAGAAAATAATTTAGAGACTTCAAAGACAAGAACTCAGAAGCATTTTCAGACAAAAACATCCTAAATCTTCTTACTGAATTAGGGTATAATAAGTAACTTTCTATTTAGTGAGTTACACTCATATGCTAATTTAAATTTCTAAATTTTTCAAAACTTTTATCTACTAGATATTTTATAATAAATTTTAAAATCCCTAAGCTGCTCTTAAAAAATCTACCACTTCTTAAAATCACATGACAAAATTTTACCCCTTGTTTTGCAAAAATTTTTTCAAAAAGTCTTATATACATATATTGTTAAAATCTTAAGCTATTAAAAATTACACATAACTATATAAATTTTGATATATGACATGTTTATCTTTCTCTTTTGAACGAGTAAAATTAATGATAAAATTTTCGTGATAAAATTTGCTTTATTTGCTCTGACAATTATCACGGGCACCGTGGCGTATACTTAATATTCTATTTTTAATATTTTTCCTTAGTCCTCGTCCACACTTGCAATTTTTGTTGCAGCAATTCTTGAGCTTATAGGTGAGTGAGGTGAGAAGATTGGGGAGGGGTATACAGTTTCATGTGCTCGGCAATTCTGTTTTGTTTTGAAATTCTCACATGTTAATTTAAATGTATTTGATGTTTTATTTTATTTTCTTTCTTCAGTTATATTAAAAACACAAAATATAGCAAAAATTAAATAGAATTGTTAATTTTTCAGGGAAATTTATGGTGTAATCGAACTGTTTAATACATAATTGCAAAACTAGAATTTTCTAATGTGGACACTTATGCAATTTCAAAGCATAATTTTAAAAAATTTCAGTCTGGACGAGGACTTAGTGCTATAAAGTTGCAATTTTGCAATATATTGAAAACAAATTTTCTTATTTTATTGTTATTTGCAATACAAGTTGTGGATCGAACGTTTTCTGTGGATACTTTGAGTCACGCCGTTAACTTTGGGATTTTAGATCATATGGAGTAAAATAGCTCGTATTCGATTTCTGCTTAGAGAGGAAAAATCTTATGCGAAAAAATCGATTTGAATTGCATGGTGGGTGGATGTTGCCCGATTTCAATGAAATTTCTCTCGTTGCCAATATTTAATAATTTAGATTCTAGAACCTGAAATCATGATCATGATCTTATTTGATCTGCAGTGTCGTGCGAATTCGAGACCGATGTAAGTATTACAAGTTTATCAATAGCTAAAAGCGCACTATTGCCGTGACCATTTTCCCTTTTTTTTATTCAAATTCTGGATTGAAAATATCATCGAGTTGTTGCTACGACTATGAAATTTTTCTGAATTGCTTAAAATTTATTGACACAAGCAACAATGATTTTCATGATGATGATCTAATTTTTTAACTTAAAAAGTACTTAAAGAAAAATTATTTGATTTAATACTTTTACGGCCTATTCCACGATGTCACCAGAAATCGTTCGATCGAGAACTTCTGTTGCAAACAACAATAACATTGGAAAATTTGTTGTTGTTTGCAATACTCCTGTGAAAAGTGAAGTTACGTCCGTTTTCATTTAAGGTGACGATATGTACATGTGAAGGACACCTGGTGTTCAATCCGCCTTGGTCGTTATTTTATTTTGATTTTGTTTTTAAGTTTATTTTGCATGCAATAAATGTAATGGATCTTATTTTTCTTCTATTAAATATTTCTCTATTTTTTTACATTTTTGAACCCAATCCTTGCTGAATTTGTCGGTGCAACGGGTTCGGGTTCAAAGTCTCTATAAACATCATCATCTTTATAAACCCAAACGGGTTCAGATTCGGGTTCAGTTTCAGTCCCTGCTTTATAGCAAAAACCTCTTATAAATAACTTACAGACCAAATTCTGTACCAATTTTCTTTAAGTATAGGATAGAAGACCTTTCACACGAAAAAAAAAATCTAAATTAATCGGCCTTGTCGTTTGGGAGCTACGGCGTCAGATACACACAGATTCAACAGAATATGTCTAGAAAAGATGTGATATCTTCTAAACGGCTGGACCGATTTTCTTCAAACATACCTAAGAACACTCTCTTTAATTTAAATATTTAATTTTAAGTCTTATAAAACAATGTTCACTTCATTAAGTCACCATTTATATATATTTTATGTGGGCACTTTCTGGAAAAGAAAAACTTTCGGCTTCTTTGGTTTTTTTGCAGAAGGCTGTAAGGTAGTGGTAAGGATTTTAACATCAACATAGTACGTTGGCTAAAGCCAATGAGAATGACTTCCGTTTCACTGAAGAGGTATCAAAAAAGAGAACTTCCCAATGATAACCCTTTGTAAAAATCATTAGAAATTATCCAGATTTGCACTACTTCCGGATCACAATATCGGGATGTTATTGACTTCCTTGGAAGCTCTTTTTTTTTCTGGGAAAATAGAGAAAAATACCTTTAGTGTGAAATCAATAATATGATAATACCATCACGGTAGAGATGGTACTGGAAAAATTGTGTTCCGCAATCGCGGAATGGAATGCATTATGAGACCTATTACTTAAAAATGTTCAATGAATAAATTTATAAAAAAAATATAAATTGAGTAAGTGATGTGTTAAATTTTTGTTGTTGCTTGAACTTCAAAAACAAAAATTATTGCATATCGTTATCTTAATATAGAAAGGTCATAACTCATTATTTATCTGGAAATCAAGATTTTTTCCAATTTTCGATACATTAGATGTTATTCTATCAAAATATAGAAAAAAAAATCGATTTAAAAAATATAATGAGTTGGGGCCTTTCTATATTAAGGCAGCGATATGCAATTTTCGTATACTGCACTAAAAAGTCTTAAATCGAAAATATTTCCTTTTATGAAATTTTTATGCTCACGATCAGGCAGAGGTGCAACAAGAGGCATTCTTAAAACAAAAATAAAATGTTTTTAAATAAATAAATAAATTAATTTTTTTAAATATATTTTTAGATGTAGTTTCCTATACTACCAACAATCAACTTGATAAATCATTTTTATAGAAATCACATAAATAATTAGTGCTTCAAGGATTCTAGAAACGATAACTAACTGTTTGTAATGTTTAGTTAGTTTTCTTTTGCAAAATATTTTGTTCTTTTCAATTTTATTAAACGAAAACTCTATTGAAATATTTTTAAATTCAAATCAATATCGAATGCCATTTGTTTTTTGTATAATTAATTTTGGATTCTGACTTTTTGTGTATTTTTTTTTTTCAATTTAATTATGTATGTATTTTTGATTTGTTCATATTATTGTATTAAAATGATAATTTTTTTGTTAAACTCTATAAAAATTAAAACTTAAATACACTCTCAACAAATGTATTTACAGTTCGAGAAAAAATTTGAAAATGTTTTCTTAAATATTTTGCAAAAACTCAGCTTTTTTTCTATTAAAATAAACATTAAGTTTGTTTAACAACTCACCAATTTTATTTTTAATTTTGTGAAATAATAACACACAAAATTTCTAATTAAAAATATTTAATAATATTTTTTTTTTCTCACAAGGCCAATAAATATTAAATTTGTTAAAACTAAATAGTTTTACATGATTATATCTGTATTACTAAATATTTTTTTTAATAATTTTTTTTTTAATTTTCTTTTTAATACTTTATTATATTTTATTTTTCTTTAAATTAATTTTTCTTAATAATTTTCTCTTAATTTTGCAGAATGTATTTTCATTGCACTTTCTTGAAATGAGTGTCCCTTGGTGGCATTTTTTTGTATCCGTTTTATTTCAAATTTAACAACTAACAACGTTGAATTACCGATACAAACTGACATTTGCTTAAAAACGTTTTGAATTTGAAACCTTTTTGCTGACTTTTTTTTATTATATGTATATTTAATATACATTTTTTTTAATGAGAAACTAGTGAAAAAATTTGTGTGCAGCGCAGTGCAAAAAACCACACACAAAGCAAAAAAAAAATTATAAAGGATTTTATCTACTTTATCCTGCCTCTTCTCTTACCCCAGTGCTGTTAGCACTACTGGAAGATGCTGCAGGAGATGGATGTTTGGTAATAGGACGAAAATAAATCTACTTATTTGAAAACATGCCAAAGGGTGAGAAAATGCAAGCAAAATGACTAGACATCACAAAGAAACAAAAGTAGCATTTTTAACAATATGAAAGGTTAAATTAAATTACAATTTCAAACTTCATCTTTAAGTCCTTAAGAAGACAAGTAGTTCAAAATTTTACTGCAGTCTCTTAACACATTTAAGTTTCTTCCTTTACTATAAACTTACATGTAAGCATACATAGTACATACATACATACATACATACATACATATATGTATAAATATGTATGTATATAAGTATATTAGTAGGCATGTATGTTCATGATAGTGCATGCATGACATTGCCCAATAAAAATTATGCCTTGTGTTAAGTACTTCGTGACATTATGAGACGGATGTATTAGTGACACTTGACAATTGATGTTATTTGGTGGCTCTAATATTATTTTTATTGGCAGTCTGTAGGCTTTTTTTCGGTTATATTTCTTCCCATCTATCACTGATTCACTCTGCTGCTTCTTTTCATTTGCCTCTGCTGCAACTGCAGCAATTCTTAAGAAGCCTTTTTCCTTGCTCTCTGTCTGTTGTTTGAACAAGTTCTTAGAAAATTTATTGTCTAATTCAATGTTAATTTGTAGTTGCTGTAATTTTCCCCCCATAAAAACATACATACATACCTACATAATTTTCTATTAATTATTGATTATTAAGACACTTGAGGGCAGAAATCTTTTCATCTTCTAAATAATGTTGATTTGTTTCAGTGTCCTTTAAAAATACATATGCCCATAAATATGTATACACATATATATACATACATATGTACATATGTATGCATGTACATATATTACTTTTTTTCTAAATATTGCTAAGTATGGGAACAACTGTCTAAAATTAGCTGAAACTATGAAATATTTTTTAAAGAATAATATTGATTTTCTAGAAAAATAATAAAATATGTACATAAGTGGAACATTTGCATTTTGAAGGTTGCAGAAATATATGATTAAACACACACACTGTTTGAAATTACAGAATTGACGGATTCGGGGCTATTTTGCCAAAACATCATTGTATATGGCCTCTCCGATCCATATGCATGTGTATATGTATGTATGTATTGTAATTATCGTTTAGGGAATTTATCTACAATTGGGAATTTTTAATGTCATGGGGATGAAAATAATTGGTTTTGGGAATTGGGGAATTCGTGGAGGATATTTCTTATATATATATGGGATTGTTTGGATATTTTAATTTTACGAGAGATTTTATCATTTATTTTAGCATATTTTTTTATTTTATTTATAAATAATAGCAAAAATATTGGCCCTTATTATGTATGAGTTGCGTTCGATTTCCGATCTTCGCTGGCTATCGAACATCGAAAATCGCATGTTTAATTTCTATTATGAGCATCGAAAATTTCGTGGAGCAACGAATTTTCTATCGAACAGAATTTAGCATTCGATGAAGTATTTTAGTATAAAATATTATTTTAAACGATTGTTTTTTATTTTTAGGCAAAGTTGTTGAAAATTTTTAAAATCACTTTGTGTGACATTCACAATAAGGACATTATTTTTCGAATGCTCGTTATAATTCGAAATGCAAATTCGTTCGATCAGTAGTTTCGACTACAGTCGAAGATCGAAAGTAGCTCATAATAAGGGTCATTGTCCTTCGTTAAACTTTGTACCCCATAGAGCAATTCTTTTGTACAACAATTTTTTTCAACAATATAAAGTTAAAAAATACCAAAATAATTGATCCAACACAAGAAAAATATTTCCAATTGAAAGTAAAAATATTTTCAATTCAAAGGCAAAAGACGATTTGAGCTTTTTTCTTACTCAACATAGAAGGTGCTAGAAAAATATTATATTTTAAATAAACCCCGGATTTTTACATATTTCTTGCAGTTAAATAAGTTGAGATGAAAAAATCCCCTTTCCACCCATAGGCAACTACACAATTTTCCAAGTGAAATGGCGGACTTAGAGTGTGCCCAGGAGAGGAATTTTTTTCACAGGCCATATATGTATAACGAAAATATAACAAGAAAAGCAAATCGCTTCAGTAAAAAATGTTTGGTCTTCAAAGGATTAAGGCGGTTGCAAATATTCGGACTCTTTTTGTAATTCTATATAATTTTATATCAACTATTAATTTAATTTTCCGGTATTTGAAAATTTTCAAAAATTGTTCGCTTCTTTTTCTCAGGGGCTGCAATTAATTTAAAACCAAATATATTTATTTTTTCATTATTAGAGAAATTTTTTTTGGATTTTAACTTATTTTTAAGCTTTGCAAATAGAAAGCGACCTTCTTTACAATCGCGATTGGGGGATTATTGCCTATTTTGTGACACTTTCAATTATTTTGAACAGTTTTTGATGCAAACGTTGCAAATAAGTGCAAAAATTCATGCTTGCAAATATAGGTAAATAATAACATATGACACATCGGCCGCCATAGTTTTATTTATAAAAAAGGACAATTTTAATAAAAAAAACTATTTTTTGATCAATTTTGGGCATCTTTATTATTAATTTATTTGCAATATTGTGTATTTTTGTGTCAAATGAATAACTTTTGACAGTGCTGTTGGAACTTTTAAAGACTTGCCAGATTTTTTTTACGCAAATTAAATGCTTTTCACAAAGATACAATAATATTTAAAAAGTACGTTCACGAACCACCTCGAAATGCCAATTTGAATCGCTTAATAAAATTACTAAATCAAATATACTTTCAAGGAAATATATTTCAATAAATATTAGAGCTATTCGAGTGGTAGGAGTTATCTATATACATATATAAAACAGGATGTGTGTATGTATGTATGTATGTATGTAACGTATGGACTCCAAAACGGCTGGGCCGATTTTGATGAAATTTTCAGGGAATCTTCAGAATATTCAGGCGCGTGACACTGTGGAGTCTGATTTTTGATTTTCGGTCTGCGGGCGGAGGGGCGTGGCAAAATCCAATTTTCATATTGCACCACCAATGCCATATATACATATATATTTATTTTTTTGCGGGGAGGGGAGGGAAGGGGTAGAGAAGCACACCGGCTTAAGCTAGTTTGCATATAAAAATATAAAACTTCCGAATTGATTAATTCCATACTCGAACAAAATCAAAAGTCAAATAATTGGAGAGTCTCCAGTGATCCAGTGGTCGGCAATAGGTGGTTTTATAAAAATCAAAACTATGTTTTATGAATAAGACCCTTTAGAGTAAAAAATATGTACTTAGAACTAATAGGCAGATTATGTAAAAAATTTCGTTTCCAAATGTTTCCAATTTATATGAAAAATAACGAAAATTCGTTAAAAATATTTTTTCCATACAAAACTTCAAAACGAAAAAAGCGTTTGTATTTACAATATCTACTCTGAAATTAAAAAATAAATTCAGTAAAGTGCGACTTTGACTCGCGCACGAAGGGTTCCGTACGTTGGCTTTGAGCATTTTTTTAATAGTGTTGTTTTTACGTTTTTTCAGCTGAAATAATTTTTTTTTATTATTTTTTTTCTCGTTTTGGCGATTTTTTTCATTCTGGCGATTTTTTCATTTTGGCGATTTTTTTTTTATTTTGGCAATTTTTTTTCATTTTGGCGATTTTTTTAATTTTGGCGATTTTTTCATTTTGGCGATTTTTTTTCATTTTGGCGATTTTTTCATTTTGGCGATTTTTCCGGTTTTTTGCGATTTATTTTCGATTTAGAATTTTTTTTTAATTTGGTGCTTTTTTTCGTTTTGGCGATTTTTTTTTTTATTTTGGCGATTTTTTTCGGTTTGGCGATTTTATAATTTTGAGATTTTTTTGATTTACCGGTTTTGAAAATTTCAAGAAGTTTGCTCTTACGGTTTCCAAGATACAGCAAGTTATCAAAATTACATAGTCGAAATTACAATAACTGATGGTACACCCTTTAATTAAATTTTTTTAAATTTTAGTGTTAGTTGTTGTAGTCTGTATAAAAATACACGAACTTTACAAATTTCAAGTGCATATACATCCAATTGTGTGTATATTAGATGAAATTTTAAAATTTTTCGTTGCTCGTTTTGGCACACCCTTTAATTTCCAACTCTCATGTATTTGTTGTTGTAGCGGCCAAGGGTCCCATGTAATATACATACATACATACAATTGTATGTATATTACATGGGATTTTAAAATTTTTCGTTGCTCGTTTTGGCACACCCTTTAATTTCCAACTCTCATGTATTTGTTGTTGTAGCGGCCAAGGGTCTACACACTCTGTCCAAATTTCAGGTCCGTAGCTCTTACGGTTCTCGAGAAAATACCCTGTGACGGACAGACGGACAGACGGACAGACGGCCAGACGGACAGACGGACAGACGGACAGACAATAGGGTTCCTTTTTCACCTTTGGTGTACGGAACCCTAAAAAGGATAGGACATTTAAAAATTAACATGCACATGCAAGACACATGATATTAAGTAGTAAGCATGCTTTTGCATGCTTTTTCATGTCATAGCATTTAAATGTATTTTGCTTTACTCTAATTTTCATTTTAAAAGAAAATAAATTCAGTAAAGTGCGACTTTGACTCGCTCACGAAGGGTTCCGTACGTTGGGCTTTGAGCATTTTTTAATGTTTTTTACGTTTTTTCAGCTGAAATAGTGTTTTTTTTATTATTTTTCTCTTTTTTCTCGTTTTAACGATTTTTTAAATTTTGGCGATTTTTTTTTAATTTTGGTGATTTTTTTTTTAATTTTGACAATTTATTTCATTTTGGCGATTTTTTTTTCATTTTGGCGGTTTTTTTCATTTTGGCGATTTTTTTTTCATTTTGGCGATTTTTTCATTTAGGCGATTTTTTTTCATTTTGGCGATTTTTTCATTTTGGCGATTTTTTCGGTTTTTCGCGATTTATTTTCGATTTAGAAATTTTTTTTAATTTGGTGCTTTATTTTCGTTTTGGCGATTTTTTTTTTTGATTTTAACGATTTTTTTTCGGTTTGGCAATTTTATAATTTTGAGATTTTTTTGTTTTACCGTTTTTGAAAATTTCAGGAAGTTTGCTCTTACGGTTTCCAAGATACAGCAAGTTTTCAAAATTACATAGTCGAAATTACATTAACTGATGGTACACCCTTTAATTAAATTTTTTTAAATTTTAGTGTTAGTTGTTGTAGTCTGTATAAAAATACACGAACTTTACAAATTTCAAGTGCATATACATACAATTGTGTGTATATTAGATAGGATTTTAAAATTTTTCGTTGCTCGTTTTGGCACACCCTTTAATTTCCAACTCTCATGTATTTGTTGTTGTAGCGGCCAAGGGTCCCATGTAATATACATACATATAATTGTATGTATATTACATGGGATTTTAAAATTTTTCGTTGCTCGTTTTGGCACACCCTTTAATTTCCAACTCTCATGTATTTGTTGTTGTAGCGGCCAAGGGTCCCATGTAATATACATACATACATACAGTTGTATGTATATTACATGGGATTTTAAAATTTTTCGTTGCTCGTTTTGGCACACCCTTTAATTTCCAACTCTCATGTATTTGTTGTTGTAGCGGCCAAGGGTCCCATGTAATATACATACATACATACAATTGTATGTATATTACATGGGATTTTAAAATTTTTCGTTGCTCGTTTTGGCACACCCTTTAATTTCCAACTCTCATGTATTTGTTGTTGTAGCGGCCAAGGGTCCCATGTAATATACATACATACATACAATTGTATGTATATTACATGGGATTTTAAAATTTTTCGTTGCTCGTTTTGGCACACCCTTTAATTTCCAACTCTCATGTATTTGTTGTTGTAGCGGCCAAGGGTCCCATGTAATATACATACATACAATTGTATGTATATTACATGGGATTTTAACATTTTTCGTTGCTCGTTTTGGCACACCCTTTAATTTCCAACTCTCATGTATTTGTTGTTGTAGCGGCCAAGGGTCTACACACTCTGTCCAAATTTCAGGTCCGTAGCTCTTACGGTTCTCGAGAAAATACCCTGTGACGGACAGACGGACAGACGGACAGACGGCCAGACGGACAGACGGACAGACGGACAGACGGACAGACGGACAGACGGACAGACGGACAGACGGCCAGACGGCCAGACGGCCAGACGGACAGACGGACAGACGGACAGACGGACAGACGGACAGACGGACAGCGTAGCGAAAACAATAGGGTTCCTTTTTCACCTTTGGTGTACGGAACCCTAAAAATGTTTATGTGAACTGATTTTTTAATATTTGCTTATATTATTTTACAACTGATTTTTTATGCTTTAACAAGCATTCGAACCCATGATGTCTCAAGATTTGTGAGCTTCGCTCATAAGGCCAGCGCTTAAAAGTCATATTAAAAAATATTCGTTTGAGTAACCACAAGAACTCTTACAAATATTTATGACTTATTATTAATTCTTTTAAATTTTTATTAAGTGTTTGTAAGTGCAGTGTAGTAATTTATGGAAATTTATAAATTTTTTTTTTAATTTTTCCTAACATGTCCTTCTTTTAAACAAACATAACGTACATATACATACATACATACACACATACATACAGTTACATATTATTATTTTTAATTCCATTTTAATGATTACATTAATAGTTTGTTTTTACAGTTATTTGCTTTTAATCGCATTAAAATTTTTTTTTGTAACTCAAATCAAGGTTAAAATCTGATTAAATGCTGTTTTATTAATATAAATTTTTTAATGCATATACATACATATAAATGTAAGTATGTGCATCGCAGGCTGATATTCTAAAAATAGTCTCTTAAGTGGTTTATGACGTCAAGAAATAAAAGCACTAGTGACATACATACATATATTACTATTTTTGTGCAATATATTATATAACAATTTTATTTCAACACTAAAATTCAAATGTCAGAAAAATGATAATAATGAAACGATAAGAGCAACAGTACAGAAGTTCAGTACAAGCACTGAACTTCATTTCTACCATCCCTGGAAACATATACGCAATGTTTCGCCTTTGAAACAAAGTTACCGGACTATTTGTTTTAAACTAGCTAAATTAATTGCCATTAGTCAGATAATTACATTTATACATATGTACATAAATACATATAAACATACAGACATACATATTTGTATAAGTAAACTTGTCTTTTAAACACATGATCAGCGTGACCGTTTCACCGACTAAAGTGGCAAATTGCCATTTTTTCGACTGCCTTGCCACTTTTTTCCCTTTTTGTCCCCTTTTTTTAAGTGAATTATATAATAATACATTAAAAATAAGAAGTTTAGTGTAGTTTTCTCGTTGTTTTTTAAATTTGCCCCTTTTTTTATAAATCCCCTATTTGGTGCCACTTTTTGAAAAATGTCAACGGTCATCCTTCACATGATCGCACGCTGCTGTAACGAATGTGAGTACATTTCCAGTCGAAAATTTTTCATCATTCTGTGAAACGTTTTTTTCTTGTAAGGAAAGAGGTTCAACTAATAATTGTTTAATTTTTCTCGATGTAAAAACTTCTCACAAGTTACACAAATGAGACACGGAAAGTGAGTGTAAAACATTTTGATATCAGTTAGCGTACTTGATCAGAATTTTGGCGTAATTTTTGTTCCTAATATAAAATATATACATATTTTACGCTAGTTTAAATATGTATTTCAGACATTTTTATTCAGAAAATGATTATGAGTATATCCCTCTTAAGATTTGTGCAACACAACACTAAAACTATAATAAATTCAGTAAAGTGCGACTTTGACTACGGCACGAAGGGTTCCGTACGTTGGGTTTTGTGCACTTTTTTTAATATGGAGTTTTTTCGCGTTTTTTACGTTTACGTTTTTTCAGTTGAAACGATTTTTTCGCTTTTTCTCGTTTTGGGTGATTTTTTACAGTTTTTGGCGTTTTTTCCCATTTTGGCAATTTTTTTTAATTTTAGTGATTTTATTTCATTTCGGCGATTTTTTTCATTTTGGCGTTTTTTTCATTTTGGATTTTTCCGGTTTTTCGCGATTTATTTTAGTTTTAGAATTTTTTTTTTTAATTTGGCGCTTCTTTCGTTTTGGCGATTTTTTTTTTTTTGGTTTTTGGCGATTTTTTTTTCGTTTTGGCGATTTTATAATTTTGGGATTTTTTTGTTTTGCCGGTTTTGAAAATTTCAAGAGTTTAGCTCTTACGGTTTCCAAGATAAAGCAAAATTTCATTAACTGATAGGACACCCTTTAATTTATTTTTTTTTTGAAATTTTAGTGTTAATTGTTGTGGTCTGTATAAAAATGCACTAACCTTACAAGTTTCAAGTATATATACATACATACAATTGTATGCATATTACATGGGATTTTAACATTTTTTGTTGCTAGTTTTGGAACACCCTTTAATTTTTATCTCTCACGTATTTGTTGTTGCAGCGGTCTACACACTCTGTCTAAATTTCAGGTTCGTAGCTCTTACGGCTCTCGAGAAAATAGGCTGTGACGGACAGACGGACAGCGTAGCGAAAACAATAGGGTTCCTTTTCACCTTTGCTGTACGAAACCCTAAAAATTTTCTAAAAAGTGATCAACCCTATTCTAAATATTTGCGCGGGGAAATAATTGCCAGGAATTATAAATAAATAAATTCCCCATGAGATAGAATCTCGAAATTTTCGATGTCAGCTATTTTGTTTCTAAGTTTTCAAGAATGGTACACTATACTCGTGAACAATGAATTTTAATTGTAAATATTTACTATGGAAATTGGGTTCAAAAACACACTGCATGCAAAGTATGATGCTGTTTGCGGTCCGCACTGCACCGTCATAGCATTAAAATTAACAGAGTAATAATTTTTTTAAGTGTGGCCACAATGGGCAAACAACGATAATCTAACCCTCATACCTAAATAAGAGCGGCAAGCGTCGCGTTAGCAGCAGGGTATGTATTTTCAGTACAATCAAATAATATTTTCACATTTAAATGTACTGAAAATGCGTACCCTGCTGCTAACGCAAAGCTTGCTGCTCTTATTTAGGTATGAGGGTAAGCTTTTTTGCTATATTATAAAATATTTTGTTATTAATTCCCATATTTCATATTGATATACATATATAGAAATGATTCTTAAATTTATCAAAATTGCATTTTTTTTCACATGATTTTTCCCGTTGCGTTAAAAAAGTACTCAAGTTCGTCATAGCTGAACTTTTGATATGGCAACTCAGAAATTGTTTTTCCATTATCTTGCCATTCGAGTGCATCATTAGTAGTTTACCGTTATCCACTTTTAATCTTGCTTGTATGACTTTGTTTTTGTTGCACTACTACTCGTAGTACTCTTGAGAATAAAATCTCAACATTATTTTCCCACTGAAGCCAAACACTTGCACTAACTTTGTCTCTGCAATGTTTTATTTCAAAATTTTAACAAGTAAATTGATTGGAAAAATGTTTGAAGTTTTTTTTATATGTAAGAGGAATAATTTCTATCACATGATGTATTTCATGATTTCGTGCCATAACCGCCAAAAAAGCTTAAGCGACATAATTTTAGAACTTAATTTTTTGACCAAAATCGATTATTTGCGATCGTAAATAGTCATTTCATCAAAATAACGAAGTCCAAAAAATCTGTCGCATAAGCTATTTTAGCGGTTATGGCTCGATTTATCTTTTATAGAAGGTAAAAGTAAAGTGTTGTTGAGAAATTGGCAAAGCGTGAATTTTCAAAATATTTTTAGAAATGTTTACTTGTATCAAGTATGTTTAAAAATTTTTTTATATTAAATCTTTGTGTAGAACACTTTAGTCAGTCAGATCCTCGTTTAAGGGAACTTATTCGATGGAAGAGGAAGGGAGATGGGGGCTTAAACCCCCCTTTAAAGCCGTTAAGACCTTGTTATTTTGAAAAAAAAAGTTGATTTTGTTGGACAGTGTAATCAAAATTGTATACAGGACATTTTTTCTTTTGTTATTAAAGCCATTATTTATAGACGCAAGGGTCTGAAATTTTCCCTGGAAATATGTACATACATAAGTATGTATGTATATGAAAAAAGAAAATCACAATTTTACAATTATGCTTAGTGTGCTTTTCATGATCACATTTAAGTTAGATTTTGTAGCAAACATAATTTTTTAAAGATTCTATCGTATTTAAACATATTTAAAAATTTATTGAAGTGAGTTTAATGTTAAACAATTTACTGATAACAACGCACGCTTTGACAAACCTCTGCTTGGAGGATAGAAATTGTTGTTTCAAACCAAACATACGAATGTACTTATTCTTCCAAGCTATCAAGGTTATAAAAACCGAAATCAACGACATATAATCTTACATGCAGTGTTTACTTATTGCATGAACTAAGTATAAGTACATTAATACACATGCATGGGTAGTTCCATACTGCACAAATTAATAAAGAAAAATTCTTGCTTTATAATTAATCAGCCATGTCACAGAGTTCAATTCCGTTCGGAAACGGAATTCAATCCACCTTAAAACGTCAAGCCCTATTCGTAGCGTACCCCAGCATACCAGCGCCACCATACATACACACACCTGACAAATTTCCGTATTTCAGCTTTATTTTTTATCGTAGGTACAGACTTAAGCTATGTACAGACGGTTGTCAGATCTTACAATATTGCCAGTAAAATGTGCTCAAAATTTCTTACAACCGTGTGAACTGGCAATTTTTGTCAGACGTCGTTGCCAGAAAAATCATTGTCAGTCCATTGCAAGACTAGCAGCTGACAACAAATTGTCAGACATCTTACAATCGTGTGAACACATTGTAAAATTATTGCCAGCTATTTGTCAGACATTTTAATATTGTCAGATGCGCGAAGTTCGTGCATCTGACAATGGCGTCATTGTAAGAGAATTATTTCTATGGGCAACACTGTACACGCTTGATTTTAAAGAAAATATATTTAATAAAATATATGCAGCCAAAATCATTGCAGTTGCTTCTTTATGGTCCATAATAATTAATATTGTTACGGAAATGGCCGTCGACAAGATTAATAAGTGTTACGCAAGAATATTTGAACAGGGCCAATATAAAGAAACATCCAGAAGTATTTAAATAGATAACTAAACGTACACTCGTATTCACATACAAGCACTATAGCATACAACTATATACACATGCGTAGCACATACATACGTGATTAAACGTAAACAAGCAACAACAACTACAAGGGTCTGCTTATTAAGAAGGTATACATAGCTACATGCATACATACATACATGCCTGACAATTCCAACTAAAGGCAGAAATAAAAGTAAACAACCACTTAATGATGTATGCATATACACACGTATGTACATAGTTACCACACCAACTTAATTACGCGCTTTGTAAACAACATTGAAGATAATGATGATTCGGTCTAGACTTTGCATGAAAATTCTAGTGGTTGTTGTGCGAAGTATAAAAAGGGGTTGACGCATCCAACAGCAGTTCAGTCGCGATCAAAAGTTAGTTGGGAATAAGTCAGTTGCGGAGAAGCTCAGTTGCGAATAAGTGCAGTTGCTAATAAGAAGTCTGTTGTTAATCAAGTGAGTTGACAATTAATTTGTGCGCAGTCCGTGATTTGTGATACAACGTGAGTTGATATTTGAGTCTGTGCTTTACAATACGTGAGTTGGAAATTGAAGAGACTATAGTACAGTCTATAGTGACAGTTAGAGTCTGTCGTGATTTGAGTTTATTGTGGAGTCCCTTAAGTAAAGAGTAAGGGAGCAGTGGAAGCTGATAAACGTGTGTAAGTGAAGCCAGCGAGTCCTGATTAGTGTATCAACTGTGAGAGTCTGCCATAGAGTTGTTATTGGTGTATCAACTGGAAGTGTCGGCAGAGTGAGTCTTGTGTGTGACGAGCAACAGAGAAAGCAGAATTGTGTCAACACTAGCGCAGCCAGTGGTCTAAGACGTGTATATACAACAGCAAAGAAGGTGTAGTGGTAACCAGTTGTGAATATTTGAATAATATTTGTGTTTGTATTTAAGCTCTTGGATTAGATTTAGATTAGTGATATTTATTAATTAATAAAGAGTGTATCATTCTTAACCCTAATTAGTACACTGGGGTCTTTTATTTATTGCAAATCTTCGAATCTACGGAAAAGCGTTTTTAAAGAGAATAAAAACGTAACAATATTTTCACTTTTTACATTTAACACCACCACAAACGATTGATATTTAACAATTTCTAACAAGCGCTTTGAGTCTGGTAACGCATAATAATGTCTGGAAATTTTTGCATATGACAACCGTGTGAACTTACAATTTTTTTGCTGACGATTTTGTCAGCTGATTTTATTGTCATACAATCATCTAGCAATAAATTGTAAGATTTCCTGACAAATTTGATACAACCGTGTGAACTGTCAATCTGCCACACACTTGCAATTTTTTATTGTCAGTACAATGTCAGCACATTGCCAGATCTAACAATATTGTAAGATCTGACAACCGTGTGTACATAGCTTTAGCAACGTGTTTATGCAACCAGGCAGGTTGCATTGTCGGTCGCATAGTCAGTAGTCTTGTTTATGGTTGCGTTCGAAGTTGCATTCGAAGTTTCGAAAATATCAAAATGTTTTGATGTTTATGGGGGGCATTGCCGGTTGCATTGTAGGTTGCAGTGTCTGTGTCATAATATTCGAAAACGTGTTGCGTAAGCAAGTTGCAATGTCTGTACCTACCATTAGACACCATCTCCTGTGACATGGCCGATTATTAGTTAGTTTTAGAATTTGTGTTTTAAATACTGCTTTCCGTTTTATTTTATTTTTTGACTTTTGTATTTTCTTGAAAATTCGAACATAGTTTTAAATCTTCGAAAATTAGTTTTGAGCACATATAATACAATTAAATGATTTTTTAATGCTAAAAAGTGAAATCCTCAATATTTTAAATACATATGTTCGAATTTTCGAATATATTTTCGAATTTCTTAATTTTGGGTGGATATCATGTATTATATAACCTAAGCACAACTGTTGATAATAAAAAAACAGGATTTCGCATATTTTGAGCTTACGCTATGCAACCATCCATACATTTATAACGTTTTTTCTTAACTTTTTTTTTTCTTTTCTTGTAATACATATTTCCACACAATAAATGTTGAATTTACTCTCACCCTTAATACTCGTATAAGAAAAATTTCACACGTTTTCTTTGAAACCCCATGAACAAGAAACTGTCCTTCTTTCCCTAAACGTTTCTTTACCCTTTCTGCTCTCCTTTGTGTTTACAGCAGTCCTTTGAATCATACATTTTTAAAACAGTTTTTTTATTTCTTCTTCCCATATATTCATAAAACAGAACTGAGGTTGTTATTAAATTATCTCTGATGCGATAATAACACACTTGAGATATTGCACTTTAAAAATCATCTTCATCATGTTAAACTTTTTTTGGTTTCTTTTATTTTCTATAAATTTCTATATTTTCTATAGTTTATTTTGGTTTAGTTTAAAGAGGAACAAGACTTAAGGAACTTTTTTTCGTTTAATGTAGGCATTAATATATATATACATATGTATATATGTATATATATATATGTTTGTATTAGTAAAAAGAGATAGAAAGTTTTCTTTTTGTAATAAATAAAAATGTTTGTATACGTTTCATACAAAATTTATTTATTTCAATTTATTCTATATACCTAGCAAGTGAATTTATTTTGCTAGTTCTATTATATTCGTCTATTCAAATTCTATTTTTTCGCTTCTATTCAAAATTATTTAACCGTAGTGTTTCGTAAGTGTTGGTAAGTAGTAGAAGTAAAATTTTCAGTAGCTCTGCTGGTTGTTGCTGCTTGTAACTAAGTTTCCTTTTCCTTTTCAATACAAATTAAACTATATACTTAGTTACTCAAACTCATATTTATATATAGTTTTAATAGTATAGTCTACAGTTTATTATATAACTAGGAATACAGCAAATTTTGTTATAATAAAAGACTGTAATTTGCTTAAAAATTAGCGTGCTTTAGCAAGTATTATTAAAACAAAACATTTAAAACCTTAATCACTTCTCCTGCATCCATCACAGCCTACCAACCAACGCTGGAGGATCGAATTAAAAATTTAGTTTCCTCACACATAGAATTCAGCAGAATCTTGCTTAGATTATATGTACATATATCGAATTTGCAATTAATCCTACAAAATCGAATCCTACTTATTTCTAAGTGTTTCAATTATTCCCCACACGCACTTAGGTACATGAATTAATCTATATTAGTATTCTTAGATATAAGACTGAATTAAGAATTAAAAAAAATTTAAAGTTTGCGTCCTAGCATGAAATGTTTGTGAAATGTTTCATTTGTTTTCTTTCCCTCTCTGGTTTTAAGTAGGAAAGGGAAGGTGTTATTGTGAATAGATTTAAATAAATGAAAATGTTTTGCGCATACTTTCAGGAGCAAGTAAGACATATTAGCTGCTTCAATTCGTTTTTCATACAAATTTCAACATATTTTAATTTTATTTTTGCATAGATGTATACTTATTTTATTAATACACTGTATGCCAGTGCAAAGAATTATGCACATATACGAGGGCGGTTCGGAAACTTCTTAGCCTATCAATGAAAGAGAATAGTTAGTTTTTCAAAAATATTTTTATTTTTCAATATAATCTCCTGAAACTTCAATACACTTAGTCCAACGCTTTTCTAGCAATTCTATCCCTTGATTAAAATAGTTTTCCTCAAGGTCTTCAAAATAGTGGTTTACAACTGTAATTGCATCTTCATTTGAGGTAAAACGCTTGCCAGCAAGGATTTTTTTTAGATTTTGGAACAGGTAAAAGTCACTGGTAGCCAAATCAGGAGAATAAGGTGGGTGGTCAAGCAACTCGTACTTTAATTCGTTGATTTTAGCCATTGTTAAAACACTCTTGTGCACTGGTGCGTTGTCTTGATGAAAAATAATTTTTTTGTGTTGTAAGCCAGAACGTTTTTCTCGAATTTGTACATTTAATTGATCCAAATGGTTGCAATAGTACTCTGAATTTATTGTTTTACAGTTTTGCAGATAGTCAATCAATAAAATACCTTTGAAGTCCCAAAAAACCGTTGCCATAACCTTACCAGCCGATTGAATTGTGCCCTCTTTGGGGCACTTCCTCCAGCTTCAGTCCATTGTTTGGATTGTTCTTTTGTCTCTGGAGTATAGTGGTGAATCCATGTCTCATCAACAGTTATGAAACGACGCTTAAAATCCATTTTATTTCGCTTAAAACGATCCAAACAAGCTTGAGAAATGTTCATTCTTATGCGTTTTTGGTCGACTGTTAACAAATGCGGCACCCATCTTGCAGAAAGCTTTTTCATCTGTAGTTCTTCATGCAAAATTAAATGGACTCGATCATTTGAGATGCCCATGATATTAGCTATTTCACGCACTTTTATTCGTCGATCATTTAATACCATATCATGCACTTTGGCTACAATTTCTGTTGTTGTTGCTGTTTTTGGACGTCCATTACGTGGTTCATCTTCAATGCTTGTACGACCACGTTTAAATTCAGCAACCCAATTTTTTACTGTTGCATATGAAGGAGCACTTTCACCTAACACATTCACCATATCATTATGAATTTCTTGTCCCGATAAACCTTCTTTATGTAAATATTAAATGACACCACGCATTTCTAATTTTTCCATTGTTAAAAAATCGCGGATGCGTCTTTTGTGAACACCTGTTTCTATATGAAGGAGTAGCCAGATCGAAACAAAATTGAACATGTGTTCATAGCAGAGATGGAAGTTTGCAAAACACGTAACTTTTTTCTGTTTATACCGCCCTTTTTGTGCTAGGCTAAGAAGTTTCCGAACCGCCCTCGTACATATAATTATAATTATGTATGTATGTATGCTTATGGTTGTGTGTCTCGTGAATATGTACGTTATTTTATTTTTTGAAGAAAAAAATCTATATCCTTTTATAGATTGAGATACTGATGAGATGAGGTTAAGTACAAGTACTTAAATAATTTTTTTTTTATTTTCCTTATCTTATATTAATATGAAAATGAAAAGTGAAAAGTGAAACATATTTTTATATATTTAGCTGCAAAGGGGATAGAAGGACTTAATGATGACGTCAATTAATTTGTAGAGGCTTCGAGAAATTTTCATATACATACATAGATACATATATACATACATACATACATACTAATAATTATAAGAATAAACGATGCTTGTGTAAATAAATATTTTTGTAATTTATATAGTTAATTGGAAAATAAGATTTTTATGTACGTATGTATGTCCCCCAAAACGGTTCGGTTTTATGTAAAAAAAATACAAAAAAATTTCATAGCCATAAGTTGTGTTTTAGGGGGTAAGTCCCCCTCAAATTTGGCCTTCAAACCCATTTTTCAATGTAATTGTTTGCATATAACTATCTTTTTAAAAAATAATTTTACAAGAATATGATATATGGCAATATTTTATCTCTTAGAGTCAACAACATTAGTATCAAAGAAATTTTTTGGCTAAAAATAATATTTTAAAAAATAATGAGGAAAATAACCAACAAAATACCAAAAAATTTATATAATAAAGTTATATTTATATGGAAATTTTTTATATTAAGTATTCTTTTATCTAATTTTTCGACCTTTTTTTTATATATTTAATTAAACTATTTTTTTGAGCAAATAGACCTAAAGCTCAAAAAAATAGTTTAATTAAATTATATTAAGTATGTACAATAAGGGCTTATATATTAAATTATTTCATATATACATACATATACTCAAAAGAAAACTAAACAAAACAAAATTACATTCCATAAATGGGCTTGGAGGCCAACTTTGATGGGCGGACGCCCTCTCCCCCCCCCCCCCCCCACCTAAGACACAACTTATCGATATGAATTAGTTTTGTAATTTGTTTTACATAACACTGAACCGATTAGAAATCAAAAAAAAAATTTCCATACAATTAACGGCCATTCTAATGTACATACAATGTGTACGTATGTATGTATGTATAAAAATATGTACATACATATGTACGTGCTGGCATTTTCGATGTGCAGAAAACAATCGTCTAAAACTCTTTTATTCCCATTATTATTTTCGAGGATGTGCCGAAAGAATCGTGTAAGATTATTTTTCCTACTTCAAATGAGTATTGAAACGATCGCCAAGAATACCACTTGTCTCAGATTTATTGAAAATACACTTTTATTGCTATACAGTTTATAATTTCATTAGATTACAAAAGAAAAATATTTAGTTCGAGAACAGTATGTATGTATGTATGTATGTATGTAAGTATGTATGTATGTATGTATATATGTCATTAATTATGGCCGATATTAATATTTTTGTTTAATATTAGTTCACAACTTGCGCTAGCACAGCCAGCCTTCATTTAAATCGAAGAGAGCGAAATAAATATTATCAACGGATTTCTCAGTTTCAACCAAGGTGACCCACGGCAGCAATAGCGTTAAAAAGCACTCTTATTCTTAATCAAAGCGAGTTAATACCAAGTGGCCTTATTATTGAGCTAAAGTCAACTGATGATCAGCTAGACTGATAAGCCAACCTGGTACTGCCTTCGCATTGTACGTAACAAGGCGCATTTATTAGGTGGCATCACAACACCAGCTGACTAATGTCATTATACCAAGCCAAGTGTCAAATTTAAATTGTGTAGGTATAAGCCTAAAAACATGCTTTTATATGGGTTATCCTCAAACACCTAACGAATATTCAGTTTTGTATGCTGTTTGACATTTCCTATAAGAAACTTACACTGACGATGCTACCCTGTTTTGAAAAGTAAGATGGTAATCAAGGCGCATTTATTAGGTGGCAGCATTACACCGGGTGACTAATGTCATTATACCAATCCAAATGTCAAATTAGGATTGTGTAGTTATAAGCCTAAAAATATGCTTTTATTTGGGTATCCATAATAACCTAACGAATATTCAGTTTTGTATGGTGTTTGACATTTCCTATAGTAAACACAATCTAACGATGCTACCCTGTTTTGAAAAGTATGATGGTAATTTATAGCCACAAAGTACATGTGGTTATTGCTATTGTAATATTTGTTGTAGAAATGCGGGTACCTGATTGATGTGCCTTGATGGTAATTTATACCAACAAAGTACATGTCAAGGCACATTCACAAGGTAGTAGCGGAAATGCAGCTGAGCTATTTTTTTCAAATTAAAGTTCATCAGAAACTTCAAAAATTTTTTACGAAAGAGAAATTAAAAGAAAATGTTAAAAAATTTCAGTATGAAAAATATTTTATTAAAATAAATTCTGTGAAAGCAAATTTAAAAATATGAAAAAACTATTAAAAAATTGTGAGAAGTGCTAAACCTTGCAAATTTTGTTAGTGGTAGCTGCCGTGGAGAAATATTTTCAAATTTATGTGAATCAATTTTATTATTATTGTGTTAAACAAATTCTATTTTTGAAGTTTTGGATGAACTAAAACCCATGTTGTTTTTTTCATTGTTGTATTTTTTCATTGTTTTTGTAATCCTGATATTACCTGGAAATGATTGCCTTGGTACATTTGGTTATTGCCAAGGCACATTCACAAGGTAGTAGCGGAAATTCAGCTGAGCTATTTTTTTTTCAAATTAAAGTTCATCGGAAACTTCAAAAATTTTTTACGAAAAAGAAATTAAAAGAAAATGTTAAAAAAATTCAATATGAAAAATATTTTATTAAAAAAAATTCTGTGAAAACAAATTTATAAATATGAAAAAACTATTAAAAAATTGTGAGAAGTGCTAAACGTTGCAAATGTTCTTAGTGGTAGCTGCCGCGGAGAAATATTTTCAAAGTTATGTGAATAATTTTTATTATTGTTATGTTAAACAAATTCTATTTTTGAAGTTTTTGATGAACTACAATCCATGTTGTTTTTTTCATTGTTGTATTTTTTCATTGTTTTTGTAATCCTGATACTACCTGGAAATGATTGCCTTGGTACATGTGGTTATTGCTGTTATTATATTTGTTGTAGTAATGAGGTTACCTGATTGATGTGCCTTGGTACGCAATGAACACAGCTTTTACAGAGCTGTCACTGCGAAGACAATATTCCGACATCAGAACGGCCATATGGATAATATAGCTACTAGATTTTAGATAATATGTACAAAAAATTTACTTAATTAATTCTACTGTAAATATAACAGTTTATATACATTGTGGGTACTATTAATTTAATATTTTTCGCATTGCATCTAGTTTATATAAATGGCATTGCCTATTTTGAGGAGTTGCTATAAATGAAAACTCCGAAGAGGCATATGACATTTTAGTTTGACACTTGCTGTCAGTTTTACACAATTTTTGTCTGGCAATACTGCCTTACCTAACCTTCCTTTTTACCATAATTTCTGTGCGGTGTACACGTGTTTTCTGATATGGCACCCGTTGAAAAAGCTAAAAAAGCCGTTAAATCGGGCAAAAAACCCAACAAACATCCCTTAAATACTTACCTCCGGGGCGGAGTCTTGCGTTACTCCAAGAGCCAGGTAAAAATTCATGGAGTTATTCACAAAAAATGTTTCCAAAAAGTTGCTTTCAAGAAAACGAATGTGTGTGTATCCAAGCAAAGCAAATGTACTTGCAGAATGAAGAAACAACATGGCGTAAATAAATGAAAAAAAATTATTGAAATCATTAAATTATGTATTTGTAACGCCGTATTGAAAAAGTTAAAAATTTATGATGGCTGGAAAGGCCTTGAAATGCAACAAAAACACAAATTTTTTAAATTCCTCGTCTTATTGGAAATGTTTTTTCTTTCAAGTAGTAAACGTGTTTTTGTGTTTATATTGAAATGCTTTTTATGTTTGTCAATTATTTTTTTATAATGAAACAATTATCATTGATTCTTGTAGATGTATAAACGCCGTGCCCAATGGCGTTTGAAAGGTACCAAACGACCAGTTGTAAAGACTGCTAAGACCGAAATCAAGAAGGTTAAGAAAATTGGTGGTCCCAAGAACGGCGGTGAACGAGTTGTCTACAAGAAGAAATCAAAGGCCAACTACCCCACAAAGAAATTTGTAGCGAAGCGTCCCGCCAAGGATTATTTCAGCCAACACAAACGCAACGTTCGCCGTAACCTTAAGCCCGGAACCGTACTCATTTTGTTGGCTGGTCGTCATCAAGGCAAGCGTGTTGTTTTGTTGAAAGCATTATCTTCTGGTCTCTTGTTAGTCACCGGACCCTTCTGCTTGAACTCCTGTCCACTACGTCGCGTTTCTCAACGCTTCGTTATCGGCACTTCCACCCGCGTCGATTTGGGTAACTACAAAGTACCTGAACGTCTGGATGATTCCTACTTCCGTCGCTTGAAGGTCAAGAAGGAAAAGAAATCTGGCGAAGGTGACATCTTCGCTGCCAAAAAGGAGCGTTTTGTTCCCAACGAAGCCCGCAAGAGGGACCAAAAGGAAGTCGATGCCGAAGTCATCAAAGCCATTAAGGCTAACGAAGATGGCAAATTCCTCGCCAAATACTTGAAGAGTATGTTCGCCTTGCACTCTTCTCAATACCCTCATCGCATGAGGTTCTAAAGTTTTCAATTAGAATTTTAAGTTGTTTGTGGTGAAGAAAGGAGTTGAATTCTTTTTTTTTATAATAAATTACTAAATGATACTACTTGACAAAAAAGTGTTTCGTAGAATAAAATTTAACTTTAAAAATATATGGTTTCTTCTATGTATGCAGCGTTTTCTCATATAACTAGTAATGTAGAGAAAAAAATCAGTTTGTTTTAATACTCTACAAATTTGGCGAACCAAAGTAATCTGCTAATATGATAAGAATAAAGGTATATCTGTTTCATTAGAAATGAGAAATTTTGGAATAAAACAACTGTCTCAACATTTCTGCAATGAATGAGAAATAACGCTTGGGTAAGAAATTAAAATAAGATGTTTGTATTTTTAGAGAGCAAAGCAAATACATACTGATTTTTTCATTTGTTTATTAGTTGATTCCGTTTATCAAGCTAAGAATTTATGTTAATGACAGAATTGGTTTTGTCTTCTGTATAAAATTTTTTTATGAAATTGAATTATTTATTTTGTATTATTTAAATGATAAAATTATTACTTTTATTTTTAGTATTAATTTTAGTGAAAATTCATTCTTGATACCAATAGAAGATAATATTGTCATGCTTGTTAAGCTCGGGATCGTTTTTATAAAAATGTAATTGATTTTTTATTTATTTTCGATACATCAGTTTGTTAAATACCGTCAGGAAATAAGCAATTGTTAACAAAATATCGAAAATAAATTAAACATCAATTACAATTTTATAAAAACGAACTCGAGCTTAACAAACAAGAATATTATATTCTTTTGATAATATAAAAGGCATTAACAATTATTTCATATTTTTAATGCCGTGTTTCACTTTTGTTTAAATAAAATATTTATGATAATACGTCTCTTTGTTTAAGTAAATACAAAAGGCAAAAAAAGTAACAAACATAACTTAAAAAAAAATATTTCCATCTATTGTTTCTATATCAGAAGTGTTTTTTATTTTATAACGTTTTTTTTTGTTTCAGTAAAATTATAATAAGAGCTGTTATGTAGTTTGGAATTGATTCTGTAGTCAAGGCTTAGTTTCGAAAAAGCAGAAAAGACTTTATAATTCATTAAACTATGTACAAAGTTAAGGGTCCATCCTCTCGATAACAAATGCAAAGTTCTAAAACACATACATTAATCTTCCAGAAAAATGGCATATAATTTAGATAAGATTTTGCCATTAAAAAAGACGGTTGGTTCTAGCTAGCTATTTGCTCATATAAGCTGTTAATTGCTTTATGATGACATTAAACATTTCTTTTCTAGCAATATACATATTTCTAATTATACAAGAGCAAGAAATAATTTTTTAATTCGTTCAAGTTTTAAGACCTTATACATAAAGAATAATACAAAACGTTTAACAAACAAAACCTGTTGTAAGCCAAAATTATTTTTTATGAATACGGCAGATAAAACTTAGAGAACGAACTGGCCTAATTTAAAAGTCGTAATATATATTTTTGAGTATTCATTTATTTAAAAATTAAAATTCCCAAATAACTACTATTAAGTCGTTTTTAAATGATTTAACAAATGACTACATACACACGCAATTACAAAAAATAATTTTTTACGTACATATTTATATACCTAATTCACATTAAGCATTTTTCCATGAATTTTGTTGCATGAAACTTTTTCTAATACTTAAAACAGATAATATAAAACTTTTTCTTAAATACAACTCGAGTTTAAAAATTTAAATAGCTAAAAACTTTTTTTAATGTATAACCACTTTATATAAGCAAAATGCATACATATCGCTCATTTACTAAAACAACATCATAACTCCAAAAAATAGTTTAACAGAAAATGAGTTCTAAAGTTTTCAAATTACACACAACTTAATGGATAACGAAAATTTTCTTTTACTCTCAAGAAGTGAGAATACAAGATACATACATACATTTTTGTATGATATATGGATTCATTCTGCATTATTATTCAAGTAAACTAGCGATGTGCACAAAATAAGTATGTACATACATATGTAAATAAATTATTCCAACCCCAAAGCATATTTAAACTTACGACGCCCTTGCAGATACCACATAGTTTCATGGTACGATCTGGGTAAAACTTCCGGCACAACATCAGGCGAAGAATAAGTATAGTAGAAGACATTCGAAGTCAATTGATTGCCAGTGAATGGGTCAATTATATCGGCCACTGTCATCATTTGCAAATAGTTAACGTCCGTGTAAACCACATAGGCGGTCATTTTAATAAATGAATTAACACTAACTGGCTGTTCAAAACTAACATCGCAAATGTGTTCCAATTTAGGTCTATTCTTACAATAAAGATTGGCTCCCACCCAGCTAATTTCCATAGCAATACGCATTAGGAAACCTCCAAATACTTTATTATGAGCATTACGATTTTCGGGATATGAGGCCGTTACATTAGTCACAAATGAATCGGACATCCAACGACATTTGGCTGGCAAAATACGTTTATTCAATTCCATAGTCGTTTGAGACGTAGTCCTTTTAAACAATTCATACATCAGAGATTGCTCATAATCGTTGGGTTCTACTTTGAAAATGGAAGAAGCTTGAAGAATTTGACGACGTTTTTTTCGTTCAAGGCCACCATTAAAAATGTTAGTTTCTTCTTCATTGGCCGGTTGTATGGGGTTAACAGGAGCAGCGGCCGTGTTGGTGGCATTACGAGCAGCCATTAGGAACAAAGCTTTAGTGATTTTCTTCCAAACATTGTGATCTTTCTTTTCTAACCAAACGACTACTTCCATGGAACTTTTACCCACCCAAGAGACGTGACCCGATAGTCTAACATCTTCAGTGCCTTTGGCCTTAATGTCGGTAAATGTTATTTTATCTACCAAAATCGTGACAAATGTGTATGGCAAGTGAACATTTTCGGGCAGATTATTGAGTTTAACATGCTGATGGCACACCCAGACGGCGAATAAGTCCATATCTTCCATCAAACGGCCCACACGTACATTACCCAGAAATGTCATGTATTTATCTTGCAAGGACTTATCTACGCTCAAGGGTAAAATGGCGGATGTAAACGAGTCCTGCATGGAACGTGGCGGCAAATCAGACAGTTTAGGTTCATATTTCAGTAGATGTTCACGGGTCTTTGGCACCGGTGAGTAGCCGGGTTCCAAACCTAAACGGTTCATTATTTCATCTTTAACTGTAGAGTAGAGATTTAAAGGGGATACAAACTTTGAAGTCTCATGAATATCGCACTTTTATTGCAAAAAGATCATAACTCCAAAAAAAAAAATTATTTAAAATTTTCAATTTACATACAACTTAGTGATGGTATTAAAATTTTCCGTCTCCTAAGAGGAGAGTGTACAAACATTGTATAAAATTTTTATACAAATTTAAATACGATATTGCGAATTATGTTGAACTGTTGTTAACTAAAAAAAAATATTTTTGGAGATATTGCTTTATTGCAATAAAGGAGCGATTTTTTAAAAACTAAATGGAAATTGGTTATTTAATTTACATTTGTTTAAAGATTAGTTATTTCGTTTCAACCAAAGATTTTTGAAATTTCTTATACAAGAACTCTTATTACTTTTTTTATATTAAATTGCTCTATTAATAAGAATTATTAGATGGGAACTATTTGGCAACGGAATCTTCCATATCGCCATCACAATATAAAAATTATGCATGTTTTTAAGAATCTTAAATTTCTTTACATGAGATATCACTAATTTTATACACTTCAGTTACCTTCAGCCATTGTCCCCGCATAGTAGGGATCATTTTGGCCATGTTGCAAGCCAATGTAACGTCTGTAACAAAACAAACCACATAATACATACATAAGTATACACATACAAACTGAATGTATTGCTGCAATCTGCAAGAAAAAAAGTACCATGTACTTACACAGCTGCCGGAAAAAAGTTTTCTTTTTGTAATTGCAATAATATTCTATTCGCTTTTGTTAATAATTTTGTAGTTTCATATATATTTCTTAACATGTTTAAATTTTGTTAATAAGTAATCAACCGTTTTTATTGAAATACGCAAAGTTACTGCTTATCTCTATGAATTAAAATCAAATTATCTGATAGTCTACTATTTGTATTTTGTATGTACTCATATGTTTAGAACTGTATAAAACCGTGACGTAATTGTTTTTCCTTGTGTTTTGTAAGAAAGCAGCAACAAAATACAACCAAATAGTAGTTTTCTTAACAATGAAATGGAAAGATCAACGTTTTACAACACTGTTATTAATAAATTTGGGAGGTATTTATTTTAACGGGAAAGTAATAATTTAAAATTACATATTATACCTTATGTTATTTGCTATTTTATTAAATCAAGTGAATTCAAAAATATGTATGTATTAACCTTGTATTTGTTTTTTCGCATTGCCAACTGTTGTATATATTGACTTCCTGCTTTGATGCGGAAACTCAATAGGAAATAGGATATTTCTTATAAACATTTCAAGTTAAAAATGGCTAATCTGTACTAAAAAAATAAATCGTCCGTTTCAATGAATAGAACGACTTTTAGCAAACATGCTTATTTATTTTTAGTGGAACTCCACATAACAAATAAACAAATCGAACATAGACGAAGAAAATCACATTGATTAAAAACGAAAATAATAATGCTAGAAAAATAAATTGAGCAAAATACTGAACTTGAGCGTAACTCAGAAATTGTTCCTTGAATAAAAATTCAATACAGTTCGAATTAAAGGAAATAAGAAATATTTTCCTTAAATATTTGTATACAAAATTTAATTATTTTTCATACTTTCTATGCTAAACCTATATCAAGTAGTTGGAAAATTTCATTATATTAAGGAATATGTAAAGTCTGCAAAATTTGCATGTCGTCTAAAATGTTTTAGGTAAGAGTATTATTCATTAATCCATAGTATAGTATAGTAGTATAAGTGAAACCGATTATGGCCATGAGGCCAGGATTTTCTATTTTTGGTGAATAAATGACATGAAAATGAATAAGTAAATAAAATATTAATAATGTGTTTTTTAGCTCATCACCGAACATTGGATTACAAAATGTTGAGCCCAGAATATCGGGAACTATGAATGAAGGTAAATATTAATTTTAAGTTGATCTTATATAAACATATGAATGTACATATGTATGTACATACTATTATGTTCATATGTATTTATCCTCCAAGTTAATATCAAAATAAGGCAAAGATTGGGCTTAGAATCTGGCTACATAAAAGTGACCGAAAACCGAGAACATCTTTTAAAATATTCACCCGTAAGAGAGGAATTACCAGTACGCCATATGCCAGATTCGTATGTTGAAGCGATCATACCTTTAAGCATTAGTGAGGAAATGCAAGTTAAATATGTCAGTCAGGTGGGAACCGTGCGCTTGGGTCGGATTATGGAACAACTGGACTTGTTCGCTGTATGGATATGTCAACAGCATGTATTGCTTCCCAAATTACCGCCAAATGAACATTTACCGTACACATTTGTTACAATTTTGGTGGACAAAATGATGTTTTCAAAACTATTACCAGTTTATAATCAAGATATCTACTTATGCGGTTTTGTATCGTGGGTGGGTACTACTTCTCTGGAAGTGAGTATGTGGTTGAAACAAAAAACAGAAAATTCATTTCATCTAATAACACATGCAGTATTTCTAATGGGTGCTCGTAATGCCATAAATACTAAAGCTGCTCCCGTCAACCCTCTGCAGCCTTGCAATAAACAGGAAAGGGAGATTTTCAATTTAGGCGAACGACGACGTCAAACTAGAAAACTTTTGCACGAAACTTCGATCTTCAAAATAAAACCAACGGAAGAAGAACATGCTTTAATGTACGATTTATTCCAAAATACTATTGACAATACAAATCTAAAACTAAATAACCGATTTTTACCCAAGAACTGTCGTTGGATGCATGATTCATTTGTTGTTAACACCTTTCTGTCATTTCCAGAAAATCGTAATGCCCAAAATACCGTATTTGGTGGTTTCCTAATGCGTCAATCTTATGAAATAAGTTGGATGTGTGCCTTCCTGTATTGTGGCGAACGTCCAACATGCAAAAGTTCCTGTGATATTAGTTTTGAAAAACCAGTTGAAATAAGTTCGATTATTAAAATGATTGCTTATATTGTTTATACTGAAGATAAATTTATGCAAATTATGACCGTGGCAGAGATTTTAAATCCAATTGATAAAGGCGCTATAACATCTAATACGTTTTACTACACATTTCGTTCAGCCGATAATGTTAAATACATTTTGCCGAAAACCTATCATGAAACTTTGTGGTATATACATGGCAGACGAGAATTTTATTACGCAATGGAAAAATAAACTGAGAATAAATGAAATATGTATTATAATTCTGTTAAAATTTGAGATTTTATCAGATATGTTGATAGAAATCGATTCTTAAAAACGAATCGATTTGAAATAGAAAAGAATTGTGATGTGCTATTTGCATTTTCGAAATTTTTTATAATTAATTGTTAAATTTCTATCCATACTGATCAGTACGAGTATTAATTGTATTTTATCTTTTTCTAAAAAAGCAAATAAATTTATATTGAGAAGAACAGATACTGGAAATCGTTCGAAATTCATCACATTTTTCTAGATATATCGGGGGTTTTTAAAATTTTTAATTTTTGTTATTATTATTAAAATCATTTTAATTGTGTCATATTCGATTTTATTAAGTTATTTGTTTAGTTCATTTCCGAATTTAATATAACGCTCTCAGCGCTTAATGGTTATCATATTATACATGTGCACAATACACAAGCGTATAATATTATTTTGGTTAACAAAATGTTTAACAAAAAAATTTCCATACAAAATTTGTTTTGTAAACCAAAAAATGCTTCCAAGATATACTGGTTTGTACTGTAAAACAGTATTTGATTACAATTACTATCTGCCTGCGAATATTTAACTGTAACTGTATTTTATTAATTGCAGCATTTTCAGTAAACAAAAGAAATTTACTTATGTGAAGCCGCTCAAAAGTACACTTGCTACTAAAATTCATATTAAACGTTTACTTCCTATTGCGAACTTCCTAATGTAAGTGTTGCCAGTATTATTGCTGTTAAGAAATCAATGCCAACAGAAACAGTGTTGGTAAACTCTCTTTGTTTGCTGTTAAATATACGTAGAAACAGTGCTGTTAAACTTCTTTGTTATTCGTTCCTTTTTATTTAACAGCTGATCGAAAACAACACAAATCCCAAAAAAACTATTAATTGTGTTCAGAAAATTACGCAAAAATGTTGAAATAATTATTAGAAAGCTAAAACCACAGAATACAGCTAAAACTTGTGTTTTAAAATGTCTTCTACATTGTCACGTTGTCCAGGTCAATATTGTGGTCGCATACAATTGGAAAATGATACTTGGGGTGAGTGTGGCCCTTGTCCCAGAGGCTTTCGGGTAAATGAAAGTTATGCATGCACTCAATGTGAGGAAGATTTAGATGCCTATTCCTGGTTCTACTTGGGATTTATGGCAGCTTTGCCTTTAATGATGCATTGTTTTTTTATCGACTTAGATGCGAAGAACAGAAAGTAAAATACAATTATTAAATATAACAACACGCAACTTGATTTAATTATGTACATATATTATCCTTCAGATTTTCCCGCAATCAGCTAATTTTAACTTCTTGTGCTTGGTTGGAAATTGTTATCTCGGCTTTAGGAGCCATTTTATTAATGGAGCCAATGGGCGAGTTTCGCTTATTTTCATGCCCAGTGCGAAAATTTTCGGATTGGTACTCTTTATTTTATAATCCAGCTCCAAATTACGAGAAATCCCTGCATTGTACCCAAGAAGCAGTGTATCCCTTGTATGTTTTTTTTATTAAAACTTTATTCAATGTATGTGTATTGTAATTTCTTTGTATTTCTTTCCAGGCAAACTATTATATTGGTTTTTTATTTTTTGTGTTTAATTACAATGTTTATTATAAGACCACTTTTTACCACAATATTGGAGCTGAGAGGAAAGGCGCCTATTTATGCTGCTTTGTATTTTTTACCATTCATAACCTTCATTCATGCCCTGGCTTGTGGTTTAATATGTACGTTATATATCCTTGGTGTAATCAAATTTACTCTATTATTGGCAAAATTTAAGATTTCTGACTATTAAATCAAACTCAGGTTTATGTTCTCTGTGCATTTTGCATTAAATGCCTTTAAATAACATTTTTTTTATTTATACATACTTACATATTTTTACTTGCAGATTATTCCTTTCCCTACATGAGTATTGCTATATCGATGATCGCCAATGCTATACACTATTCCATGAAATTAGACCAATCTTTTAAGGCTCTTATCAAATCTTCGTGTTTGGAAATTAAAAATTTTGTGATCATATGTAAGTTTATTAGAAACTAACAATATTCAAATGCTTATTTTATACATTACTGTTTTTAGGCATACAATGGCTGTTGCTAGCTTATGGCATTATAGCTTTGGGTCAACACTATGCCCTGCTGTGTCTAGTGCCCTTTCCTTCCATATTTTATATATTAACTGTACGTTTTACAGATCCGGCCGAGTTTCGAGAAGTTGAATCGCGTAACAGTTAAGGTAATTTTTTAAGTGTGTAATAAATTTAATTAATATTAAATAATTCCTTTATTTCAGACGCAAAAATTTCAATGGAAAATATATTAAATTAAAAACATCTGCGATTAAGTTTTGTTCTCAATTAATTAAGGTAAGTAATTGATTTTTGTTTTCAATAAACGGCTTAATTGTGCGTAAACAAAATGTCTCTACGAATTTTGACTAAATTACATTTAAAATACAAACTAATTTTTTTTTAATACGGCCGCAAAATTTTACCTTTAAAAATAAATTTTGTATATAGTTTTTTAACCTTTTACGTACATTAAGACTATAGCTTTTCGATTTTTTTTTTCAAATATCTAAATGGCTCTAGTGTGGTTGAATAGGCCATGGAATATTATTTAAGGCCGTTGTCACGAAAGTTCACCCACAAACGCTGTAAAGCTTTGAGATCAGTTTTTTTATTATTTCTTTATCCAAATAATGCAAATCCTCTTTTCATGAAAGTTTTAAGCCCAAGTTAAATTTTAAGCTTGTGTCTTAATAATTAAATAAAATTTTTCACTGTACTATTTTACTTTATTAATCAAATATTTAAAACTATCAGACATGTTCAGAAAATAAAATTTTTTCAAATCACTAGTGATTTTAAAAGTAATAATGGTCCTGTAGACGTTTTTAAAATCATATACGATAAATTTATTTCAGAGATGATATTTGATGATAGAAAAACTAAAAAAAATAGCGAACAAATATCTGCATGACCATTATTACTTTTAAAATCACTAGTGATTTGAAAAATGTGATTTTCAGAGCGTGCCTGATACAGACATATTAATTATCAATTATTAAAAGAAATTATTATAAAAAATATTTAAAACTTTTTATTTAAAATGTATGAACTTTGTGGGTGAAGTTTTTATTCCAAAATGAACCGGATTTTTGCACTTAAATAATGAAATACACTGATTTTTACATGTTTGCGTATGTTTTATTTTATTCTAAATGTAATTAATATAAATTATTTAAATACATGTACATTAATTATATTTTTTTTCATTCCCATTTTTAATTTGTTTTTAAATCCAATATTTTTAAATTTACACATAGTACATGTTATAATAACATATCGTTAATTTTAAATATATCTCTTTTTTTTTTTTGTTTTATTTTGTATCCATGTTTTAATTATTAAAAGATTGTTTGTTAATAATGCTCATGTTAAAAAATTAATCGCATTATATTTAATGAGAGATAAAGTTGTCATAAAAATGGTTACAATAATAATAATGACATTAAATTAAAATTTAAAAGAAATTTAAAACAAAAACGTGTACAAAATATTTAAATTTCATTTAATGCACAAAGTATAGTAATTTTAATAATAATAAAGTATTTTTTCAACAAAGACAAAAAAAGAAAAACGTAAAAAAACATTACTACCATAATTTAAAAAAAACCTATGTTTCTTTTTTTTAAGAAAGAAAAAACATTTTTCAGTCCGCTTTCAGAAGTGTAGTGTTTTTTAAAGTTGTTAAGTAATAATTTGCAACTTAACATATTTTTTTTATTCAGTATTCGTTTTATTACGTTCTTCCAGGAATTTTAAGCGTCTTTTACGCAATTCATTTATATGTTCTATTGAATTTGTCGGAGAACTAGATGTGTTCGGATCACTTTTTAGCAATGAAGATGTCGTAGAAGTTTGAACATCTGTATGATCTTCGCCTCCCAAATCTTCTACAGTTACTTGATTTAGTGTGGTAACGGGTGTGTCTGTGATGTTATTTGTTGTTTCGGTGCTTACAACTTCAGTTTTAGGTAAAGTTTTTGATAAAGCTGCTGCTGCAGCTGATGTTGAAGGTAGATCTTCCGATTTTGCTGACTCAGTTTCAGCAGGGGTTGCTGCTGATGCTGTGGGACATTGAGATGGAGAAACTTCTGTTGGTGCTTGCCTTGTTGTAGCAGGAGTTGGATTCAGGGTCTGCGTACGAGCAGTGGCTATTTGATAATTATTCATTAATATGTTAGCCGCATCTAGCATAACTTGTATGTTGCGCAAAAGCTTAGACGAAGAAAGAAAATTATTAATTTATATATGTAAATATTTATTCAATACAGCCATTTATATCATTACCTTGATGCGTTCTTCTATGTTTTTCCTTTCATTTCCTTCCAATGCTTGCAGTTCTTCATCAGTAAAATTAGTTAGATCTGGAGGCATTGGTGGTGGTGGCACAGCATAGGGTGCAATAAATGGAAATGGAGGAGGCATAATAAAGGGTGGCGGTGTCATACGTAGACCAGCAAAGTTAGGCAATCCATTTCCTCCTGAACCCGGCAAGTTGGGCGCAGAGTTTGGTAGACCTTTAAAGGAAATAAAGATATAGTTACTTAAAAACGTTAATGGAATTTTTTCCCTAGATGTATATTTTTTTCTTTATATACTTGTATTACACATATGTAATACTTATTTAAGAAAATTAACATTAAAGAAAAATAAATAACGTTTACTTACCAAATTGTTCGAAAACATTTCCATTAGCGCTTTGAGCATTACGAATATCATTTACAGCAGCATTTGCTGTAGGTATTTGAGCGTTTCCCGCTGTACCAGCACCTGCATTACCAGCTGCTGCCGCTGCCACTGCCGCATTATTCTCATCAGATCTTGGCAAAGCCGTAGAATTGGTAGCAGGTGCCCGTAATATGTTCAAACGACAAGTAGGACATGTCTGCTGCCTTTGGAACCACGATCGTAAGCAAATTGTATGGAATATATGACCGCAAGGCAATTTCTTTGAATGATTAACCATATCCTCACGGCATATAATGCAAATATTATCAGATAATCTTAATTCTTCTGGTGTTGCATCCGGGTATAAGGTGTTCATGTTACGTATGGCTCGACGTGACATTATGACATCACTGAGAGCCTTTTTAAAGTTCCTTATGGTAAAGAACATTGGTCGGAATACAAACATTGGCAGGGCATAGAATTTTGCCATTATCACCACAAAAAGTACATACAATATAACCTTGATAAAACCAATAAATAATTCGGTGTACAGCAAAAATACGGCTTTATTTTCCCATGGTGTATCGGTGCGCATTTCTGCGGCATGTAGCACATATTTGATGGCTGTACTGGCGACAACGGTCAAAAGTATGGCATACTCGAAACCAAATACCAACTGCACAGTGGGGCCACGGGCTAATGTTGAGTTGTAGGCATGTATGAGCAGCATATAATCTAGAGTGCCCAAAACCGTTAACAGACTAGCAACACGTATGTGAAAAAGCCAACCTAAAACGGGAGAACGTTCCATCTGGAAAAAATTTAAGCAATTATTTTTTTATTTATAATGTAAAGAACGTTCCAACTGGAAAAAAATATTAAGGAATTATTTTATTATTTATAAAAATAATAAATAATAAAGGGTTCTTTCTATTTTTGACTTAATTAAATTGGTTCGTTTGTAAAATAAGAATCAAGATTTAAAAGAATTAAAAGGTGACAATCCTCTAGTTGTATATATACACTTATATATATACATATATATGTACATATATATATATACATATATATATATATATACATGTATATATGTATATACATATATATTTTTTAAACAAACGCAACCCGCGAAGCGATTAGCTTGTCTCCAGAAAACACCCAGTGTCTATGGCGGGAATCGAACCCACGACCTCTGAGCTTTCAGATAAAATAGTACAATGAAATAAGTACAATACAATTTAATTTTTTTTTTTTTTTGCTTTCATGTTATAAATTGTATACATACGTATATGCACATATGCATATACATATATATCGTTACCTAAATATAGAAAGGTTTCAACTCATTATTTTCATGAAATAGATTATTTTGTATATTTCGTTAGAAGAACATCTAATGTATCGAAAAATGCAAAAATCTCGATTTCAAAAAAAAAAAAAAATAATGAGTTAGGGCTTTTATATATTAGTGTAACGATATACTTACATATCTTAATGTATGTACATACATGCACACATATGGATGAATATCCATAGCTGTTTTTATATGTACACCAACATATATATAATAAATGTATGTATATAAAATAAACAAAATGAAGCAAGTAGTGGTAATCCCCCCAGAACACTCTGCACTTATCATGACAAGAACAATATTTATCAAAATAAGTACTTACAAAATCAACACGTTCTTCAGCCAGCCAATGGAATGATTTAAGAAACAACAGTACGGTAAATAGAGCCACAAACCTTGGATTAAAATCATCGCGAAAAACAGTAAAAGCCAAACAGGTTTCCGTTATGGCATACCAAAAACGTTCTAATAAATGTTCAAATTCTGCTGCTCTCAAGGTGCCCAAAAATATCTGAAGAAAAAAAATAAGATTGCTGATTATCGTTTTAGCTGTTAGGCGTAAGTAAGTCCACGTACGTACCTTGCGCAGTAATTTTCCAAACAAAAAAACAATTGCAAAGAATTGTATGTAAATTACCTGAAATTTGTGTAAATTATATTAATTAATGATGTCACACATTCCTTCGATATTCAAGTGCAAATAAAATATTATAGGTTTCGCTTACCGCCATAGAGGCATTGGATTTAGTAATATATACTACAGCTGGATAGAATTGTTTCTTCTGATACCAGGCATTTCCAATGACTGCACTGGTTAAGCCTAAACATATTGTAGACAGCAAAAGCTGCATAATGTTGCTATTATTGACACGTACAGCCCACTGGCTGATTGTCACAAAGAAGATGTTAATTTTGATTTGAAAATATTTTGTGTCTTCTATTCCGAAGGAGTCAAAAAGTTTTATTCGTATTTGTCTGCGCTTCGAATTAAGTAAATTATAAAACTTGTTAGACTGTTGGGAAAAATATATTAAAAATTAAAATTTATATGTTTATATGCACATACGACTTGTATATAATAAAATATAAAAATAATTGAAAATTTTTTTTTAATCTTTGGTCCAGTATGTGAAAAAAAACTGATATTTTATCCACGTTATAAAATACTGGTTATTCACATTTATATGGACACATCATTCCATTTATATATATACAAAAGAAAGCAACAAAAAATTTAATATTGTAAGATAATTTGTAAATATAAATGCCGAGAAATTTTTAATAATTAGTAAATTTTTTTTAGAGTACACGTACGTCGTTTTCTTGCCTTTTCCTTATTTGACTTTCTTGCTATCATTCTTACATATTGCAATGTCAAAACAATCAAGGTACTGCCAACATGAAGAAATAGTAGAATTACACTCATAAAAATTTATAAATTACCGTTACATGTAGTTAACATAACTGGATAACTGCGCTATGTTGTTGTAACAAGAAAATGGACAGATTAAACGTAGATATAATTCCGAAACCTGGACCCATTTTAGATAGAAGGAGAAATACTTTATCTTTCCCCCAGCTGAGTTGCGAGTTTGCAAACTAATCTTTGCGTGTCTAATAGAGGCCCTTTATTATATATTGTGTGATATTAACCGAGATTATTTGTGTATATGTAGCTTGTTCTTCTTTTCGAATTTAAAATATAAATTAATTAATACACTTCACACTGGTGGTTCAAAATAGACAATACAAATTGCTGTGATTTCAGCAAATTTGTCTGGTTCAAACAACATTATCAGAGCAGACTTAAGATATACTCCTGATGATTTGTTGTATTTTCAGTTTTAAACTATCAAAAGTTATATTGCGATTCATTCTTATTAAGCAAGCTGTTCAATCATAATTGCCATACTAAGGGAAATGTAATCTTCATGAATGATGTTATTGCTTGACAGCAATCTGAAATATTCATTTCTCAATGTTTCGTATCAAGTTTTAATATGAAATGAAGGTTTTATAGCACAAATTCAGGGGGCAAATCACGACATTCGATACGACTCGTAATCTAAAAATATTTCAATAGAGTTTATATGGAAATATTTTTAAATTACGAGTAGTATCGAATGCCGTGATTTGCCCCCCAGAGCTCATGTACCATATTTATATCATCAATCAATTGTTACCCAATGTGATTACACCGAATTTAATTTTTATACAACTATACCAAAAGCAAGGTGTATCTAACTAGGTGGCAGCGCTACTTCAGCAGATAATTTTTTGCTCTGT
This sequence comes from Tachina lurida, assembly GCA_944452675.1. Taxonomy (NCBI): domain Eukaryota; kingdom Metazoa; phylum Arthropoda; class Insecta; order Diptera; family Tachinidae; genus Tachina; species Tachina lurida. The sequence continues at coordinate 30,270,297 of OX101752.1, forward strand.
GTGCTTTGTAGCTAACGAATGTCAAAAACTTCGTTTTGTTTTGGTTTTCATACAATTATTTTTGTGCTTTTGACATTCTTCGGTTCTTTACACAGCGATGGTTGCCGTATTTTTGTATAACAAATCCTTACGCAGTCACCTGTATAATTACACCATGACCAAAAGAGTAATAAGAAAACATACACAAATTTCCAACTGGTAGACAGGGCTGCCAAAAGTGCCGATTTTTCGGCAATTTGCCGATTTTTCATTAATAAACAAATAAATGCCGATTTGCCGATGTTAGGTTAAAAAATGCCGATTTTGATCAAACCAACTAAAAATCCGTCAATCCATGGCATGTTAATCATGTTTTAGAAATGACATCATGTCTATCATCATAAATTATAATAATATATTAAAAGTAAAAATAAGCATTTGTTGTGTGAAAAAATATATGATATCTATCTTCTGGATTGAAGTCGTCGCCAACGAAGAAAGGACGTCCGATACGGGAAGAAAGGACCTCCGACGATATGGAGTTTATATAAATTTTTAAATTTTTAAAGTCGCTATGGAAAGTTAAATCAAAAGACTACAGTAACAAAGTGCAGGGACTATGGAAATCGGACGTTTGATTTAAGTTAATTTTTCGATAGCAGTATGACTGTCAAACATTCATTCATACATCATAGAATTTTTTTTTTTTTTTTTGAAATGCAAACAACAAAAAATGTTTTGAAAACATAAATCTTTAAAAATTTACAAAATTGCGCTATAAAATAGCTAGACAGAAGAAAAGAAATCAATTTTGGAAATAATCGAGTGAAAAAACACTCAACAACAGTTTAACTAAACAAGAGTAAACTGTTGTTGGTTATAACATATCAGGGGGTCGATTCTATTTCTGTGAAATCGTGAAAATGAAAAATAAAATATCACTTCATTGAAAATGCGATTCTAATTTCAGTTCTTTATTAGAACTACCTGTCAAGTGAAGTGAATATGATAAATTTTTTATCACTTCATTTTTATCATAAATTCAGAATCGACCCCCAGCAGTTTATATGAATTAAAATAATTTGTTTTTGTGCGAATCATTAAAAATCTACAAAATTGCACTATAAAATAGCCAGACAGATGAAAGAAAATCAATTTTAGAAATAATAAAACTCGATGAGTGAAAAAACATGACACTCTGTTTTTAAGAACACACGAGACTAATTCATCCAACATAAAAGTGTATACGTATACACAGCTTTGTGTGTGTTAGTGTTTTTCGTTTTCATTTAACATTTGCAGTTTTTTAAGTTGTGTGTGTATTGATTTTGTGCTGCTAGTGCGGGGTTGTAGCTGGTTGAAAAATTATACCAAACACAAAACCCCTCTCTTTGCCTCTCTCACCCACAAACTGGCATGTTATGCCAGCACAATTAATCCCGTGTAAATCAGCGCATTGCCTATAATATATCATCACCCTTGGCACTTACTTTTACTCCATTTTTTCCCCGCACCATTGGTGCTATGGTCAATACGTTGATTTACACGGACACAATTGTGCTGGCATAACATGCCAGTTTGTATGTGAGAGATGCAAATAGAGTGGTTTTGTGTTTGGCATAATTTTTCAACCAGCTACAACCCCGCATTAGCAGCACAAAACCAGTACACGCACAACTTAAAAAAATAGCAAATGTTAAATGAATACGAAAAACACTAATACACACAACTGACATTAACGCAAAGACGGAGAAGGTTGGCACAATGAGTACTTTATTGACAGCTTCTATAGGTCGATTCTCCATTTTATTTAATAGATTCAACTTTTTGTATTTATTTCGTTTATTTCTTTCGTTTAATTTTATTTTTGCTGCCACAAAATACTAAAATCTAAATCAGACCATAACAAAAACCAACCAATATCTGTCAAACTACTCAACGTACGCAAAAAGTTAAAAGTTGACCAAATTTTGTACGTTGCGTTGACGGACACGTACTGAATGTAACCGACCTCATAAGAAACCATGTATTTCAACTTAGCTGTCAGTTGAAAAAGGCAAAGTTTAACGCCGACTGTAACGTTTTCATATTTTTAAATATGTTTCCACAGAATTTTTTTAATAAAATATTTTTCATATTGAAATTTTTAAAATTTTTTTTAATTTCTCTTTCGTAAACAATTTTTGAAGTTTTGGATGAACTTTAATTTGAAAAAAAATAGCTCTGCTGCATTTCCGCTACTACCTTGTTTTGCTCCTGAAATTACATATGATTGTTATTTTTGTCTAATTAATAAAAATGAATGAAAGACTCGTGCCGATTTTCTTGACGATTTTCGAAATTAATGTACCGAAAATGCCGATGATTTTTCAAAAAAGTGCATATTTTCCAGCAGAATCTTCTGGCAGCCCTGCTGGTAGAAAAGTATTTCGGCAAGAGAATAATTTTTGCAATTCCCGAAAAGTGTCGATGTAAAATCTTTAAGCACGGAAAATCAACTTTTTGGGGATATATAATAAAAAAAATACAATAAATATATATTTATAAAGTCGATAGAAAAAGTAAGATAATAACATTGATGGAATTTTTTTTATTGCTTAATGCCGAATAAAGCTGAAAAGCAAATATTGCTGTACATCAAGGAAAATTGTAAGGTGAAGTAAGCAGTGTTAAAAAAATGAAAAAGAAAAAAACGCAACGCAGGCAGAGAACAAATATATTTTTTCTAAACGAAATAAGACGAGCAAAAAGGTCGCCATTTTGTCTGTGCGCTGATGGATTTTAAAAAAAATGTAAAAAGAATATATATAATCGATAATTAATTGTTAATATCCTTTAAAGAACATAAAAAGACAATCATAAAGTTATAACATTTTCTTATAGCCGCAAAAAGAATAAAAAAAGAGTCGCTAAAAAAGCTTGTAAAAAATAAAGTCCGAAAAACAAAAAGTCAAACAGAAAAAGAGCAAGAGTTAAAAAGAGAAAAATCAAATGTTAATTGGGCGGATGCAAAAATATTAGCAGTAAAAAACAAAATCGGTGTTTTCGGAAAGAAAAAGTGCACGAGAAAAGAAAATAATGAAAAAAGCAAATAGTTACTAATGAAGAAAAGAAAAAATTGCATTAAAAGAGTGAATAAAATTGTGTAAAAGAAAAAGTGCAATAAATTGCAATTAGTTTTTGTGGCCGACGGTGTTGGATTTTTTTTTTAATTACATCTTGGAAAAATAAAATGTTCTGTATAAAAATAATAAAAAATAATTTAAAATCAAATAAATAAATTTTATATATATATATATTATAATTTAATAAGTGCGTAAATATAAAATGTATGTGTAATTTGTGCGAATGTAAAACAACGATTGATTCCAGTAGCTTTCCGTTTTCTAGTTAGACGGCTGATTTTTTCCTCTACTGTGTTTTATGAAAATCGATAGTAAATCGTTGTTCGTTTTATTAAATTTTCTGATGTTGTTAGTTTGCCATTTGCATCTACAAATAGATTTATATTAAATTTTCAATATTTGTTGACTGAAAATATTAAAATTATATTTTTAAAGAAAATTAGTTTATATTTTCAATGGTATTGCAGTTAAAATTTTAATCAACATATTGGCTTGATTACCTACTTTAATATAAAAAAATGGAGTTAAGCGAAGAAAGTAAAAGAACATACCTACATATTTTTGTTTAAATTCGAAACAAAACTATTTTTGTAACTATTTTATATGTAAAAGCATATTAATTATTTAATAAACAGCTGATTGCTGTTTACGAATAACTCGTTAACAGGTCGTCTGAGAAGTTTTAAGCTCCCTTCGTTAAAAAAAGTGTTCATTAATTTTTACATGTACATATGTACATATCTACCTACTTCGCCGAATTTCTATTTTTTTTTTTTTTTAACTTAATATTTTTAATTTTAATTCAATTATTTTATTCATAATTCAAACAAAAATAGTTTTGCAGACAACGAGCTAAATAATTTTAACTTACCTATAATTTAATGGAAAAAGAAAATTTAATTGTTCTTTAAAGAGTTCCGTATACGAGATATTTGTATGAAACTTTTGCGCAATATGAATAACGATGTGGGGATTAATTCCGCATGTCAAGTCAAAAATCATATTTTTAAATATGACGTTATTAAAGTAAATGAGCGATATGAACTCCCTTAAATGTTTGAACTTTTTAACTAAATTAAAAAACAAAAAAAAAAAAAAACCATTGCAGACAATACCTAGTTAAAATATAAAAAATTATTTTCATTATTGGATGATTCGAAACAAAAAAACATCCACGGCCCAGTTTTAGAGTTTTAAATAATTTAAAACTCTATTTTCTGTTGAAAAACTGAAACATTTATAGTGACTTAGATTTGTCACTAAGCAAGATTTCTATTACAGTTTCATAAAACTTTTTAATATTCAGAAAAAACAATTATAAACTAGTTTTATTTATGTAGGTATATTATTCCGCTTTTTATTTTAACATAAAAATAAAACTTAAATATGAGACTTGCTATTTAAAATTGTAAACAAATCTTTTACTAATTATGCAAACGTCATCTATAAATAGTTGGCATCTCCAACACATTACTAAACACTCGCTCGGCACACTCCCATACATACATTTCTTCAAACAAAAATGTTTTCTTATTTTTCTTGAACAAACTTTAAATGAACATGCAAATTTAAATATGTACCTATATTAGACATTTATATAAAATTAATATTTTAAAAATGAACGAACGCACACCGAATTAAAATACAACTAGAAGAACAAAATTATATTTTTATTTTTGTAATGGAAAGAAAACAATTTAAATCAATGCGATAAAAGTGATAACAAAAAAAAAGAGTCATAGTTATTTATAAATATGTATGTGTGTATGTATGTGCATACCCAACAAACACACAGGCTTAATTTCAAATTGAAAATGATTTTAAATCAAACCTTTTCTGAAACGACGAACGTTTGAAAATGATTTGAAAATAAGTTGAAAAACAGCATTCTCAACAAAAAGTGGAAATTATTTTCAAATTGAGAAATTCATTTATTCTCATCTTATTTTCAAACATTATTGTCAATTGTTTTTCAAATGTGGATTGTAATATAATGTGGAACATAATTGAAATACAATTTTTGCTTTGTAAGTTTATGTTTAATATTTAAATTCATGGAATTCATTATTGACTGACATATTTATGTACTTGTATGTCCATATAAAGTTATAAGTAAATAGTATTGCATGTAAATAAAATAATAATATGTTAATTAATTCAAGTTTTTAATAATTTCGATGTAATTTCTTCTTCATGTATTCGAGTTTCTTTCGATGGCGCGGCGCGTCTTAGCATGTTGGAAAAAACTAATTGAAATTTTTTGAAATAAAGCATTTGTTGTAGAAGGGAATTTAGACGAAAATGAACCTAGAAGTGTTAATAATTATTAAATTATTTATTTAAATAAGCTAAATTATAATACTTTTTATAGCAGCTGTAACGCTCAAAGCTCTAACTGTCATTTTTGTCGTTGTACCTTTCCACACGCAAGCAGTAATGTAATTTTTCTTTACTTTGATCGCGATATTTTCAAAATTTTTACAATTTGTTTTACGCTTTAAAAAGTGTTTATCATTTGAGAAGTACACTTGAGATCAAATTGAGACAAAAGTGATAAAACACTGATTGTCAACTGTTTATATTCAAATCATTATCAACTTGAATTCAGGTGTTAAACACAAAACCTTTGAAAAAGATTTGAGAATTTTGCTTGATATCAAATTATAAAGTCATCTTATTTCAAAGGTTTGACTTCGTGTTTGCTGGGTATGTATGTATGTATGTATGTATGTATGTATGTATGTATGTATGTATGTATGTATGTATGTATGTATGTATGTAATATTTTTGGATAACAAAAATAAAACGGTTAAATTTTACGAACAATAACAAAAAAAATTAAAATATGAAGCAATCTTTTGAATATTTCTATGATTTTTAACGTTAATGCGTTATGTTCCTAGAACAAGTATTAGTATATGTGTGTGTATATATACATTTGTATATATGTATGTACATATGTGCACATTTTTATTTAAAAGCGAAACAGAAATTAAAATATGAATTTATTGGTATGTGTATATATGTAGTATGTATGTATATGCAAAACTGCAACAAATTGTGGGCTTGTGCATCGCGTTTGTCTAACGCCAACTATGTACATATACCATATAAGTTGATAAACAAATAGAATTTGTATTCAGCTCAAAGGTGCAGTTTTAGAGTTTCTGGCTTACAGTTTCACAGTACATACAAATAAAAGTTAGAAAACTTGTACCAAAAAGTTTTGGGGCATGCATATCTATGCTTTATAGGGAATCTTATCAGTTGCATATATCGTTCGTCACAAGTAGAAACACTCTAACTCAAATAACTGTAACTTTACAGGATAAGGTAAACATATAATAATAAACAGTGCAACTGCTTGTATAATTGAGGAGCCGCAGAACAAAAGGTGCTTTTTGCTCATTTCAAATTTTTTGGAAATCGAGATTTATATTTTTCGCCCCTTTAAAGAACTGCAAAAACCTGGAAATGCTAACAAGTTTTTTACTTATCTATAGATGCATCTAACTGTCATAAGTCACCCCATTAAATGTTAAGGATGTTTGATATAATTCAATTTTTATTTCGGAAAAAGCACCTTTTGCAAAAAAGAAAGCAAAAAATCACCTTTTCTTAAGGAAAAAAAGTAAAAAAACACCTCTTATTAAAAAAAAGTAAAAAATCACGTTTTGTTAATAGAAGGAAAAAGTACATTGTGTAATGCGAATACACATAAATGACGATAAAATTTTGACTGAATATGCTTCACCTTTTGTTAAGCATCAATTTTTTAGGACCCATTTACTTTGTAAAAAAATAATAATAACGCTAACTTGATTATATATTATAAAAATACCAAAAAACCAATTTTTCAAGAAATGCGAAAAAGCACCTTTTGTTCTGCGGCTCCTCAATTGTTATTTTTTACCGTATTGCAATATTTGTGTATAATGTATTGGAATCACTGAAAAACTCAATTTCGTCAAAATGCGAGTTAGGGACTTTCTGATTGTGGCCATCGATATGTACATATGTATGTATCTAAAAAAGCTAGTTTCGTAGAGAATGAGTTTAAAGTTTTCTATTTAATTACAACCCAATACGTATACACAACCATATTCGTTCAGCTGAAGGATAAAACTAATTATCTGTCAAATCAGAAATGATTTTAAAATAATCTTAATTAATTTTTTTGTAATTATTCACATAAAACGCGAAAATCGCGATATATTTATTTATCTTTTTTTAATATAGGCAATATAAGTATCAAACTTTTTTTATTTTTCAAATGTTAATTTTTTAGTTGAATACATTTATGAAATGAGAAAAATAGTTACTAGCAGAACAAATTAAATTAGTTAACTAAGCTATAAATATAAATTAACATTATTTTAAAACAGATTCAATTTGAAAAGCATTATTTCCAAATAAGTAGAATTTGTATGAAAACCCGAAACGAAAATATGTATTTAGTTAAATATGTCAATTAGTAGATCGCAAGTGGTAAAATTTTATATACCATTGGATTCTGCTTCAAAAACTCTTTTCGATGATATAAAATTTTATTTATGTCGACTTTGAGCAAAGTACAAAAAAATTCGAAAAACAGAAAAAAGACCTATTTTAAAAATGGCCCAGCTCACGGATGGTCAACGCAAGAACCAAAATATTTTGGGAATCATCATAAAACATATCAAGCTTTATTTATTCATATGTATATGAAACCAAATAATTGAATTTCTTAATCAAATATGAGACCGATCACATTAATCCATGCGGTGATAAAGCACATTTTTTCGATTTCATTATGCAGTGTGAGGGCAATAAACCCAGTGCATATCGATTCTTTGTTGCAAGAGAGTCATAAATCAAAAAATTATATTTCGTCATGCTCATATTGTATGTATATGTACCCAGCAAAAAATTACACATTACCATCGGAGCTACTTGCCATATAATGACTTACTTTTCTGATTACCAAATTTCATTACTCGCTTACAAATCACATTACCTACAATTTAAAAAAAATTATGTACAAGTTGCTAAATGAGGAGAATAATTTTTTTAGATCAAATAGATTACGCGAAGAAGTTGCCAAATAAAAAAAGTAAGTACTTCTCAAGAATCGATTATTTTAGTCTCACGCCTTGTTAAAATCATTAAGTTGGTAATCCAGTAAGGAACAGATTCCACCAAAAATGCTTAATTCCAAACCCGATTACATTTTTTGAAATTTTTTGCTGGGTATCTGTTTTATTTTCCTATGTTCCTTATATGAATTTTTAGAAGCAAATATATACATACATATATCGTTACCTTAATATAGAAAGGCCCTAAGTCATTATTTTTTTGAAATCGAGCTTTATGTATATTTCGATAGAAGAATATCGAATGAATCGAAAAAATTGTAATGAGGGCCTTTCTATATTAAGGTAACGATATGTATCTATTTAGCAGCCGACGTATATATGTATGTGTGTGCGTCATTCAATATTCCTCGAGAAGGAGCAGTTTTCTAATTAGGTTAGAACGTAGTCTTTACGAATGTATGACATTTCATGGCACCAAAGCAGTAATAATTCTTTAAACAAAAATTAAGAATATTATAATCCACATAAAAAAAATAATCTGTAAAAAATCAATATTGGTTTCATGCTCTGATGGGCTATTCCATAATAGTGGCACAGTTTGGCGTATTGCATTAGAACCAACTTTATATATGTATGTATGTATATTATGAAGAATGAAATTTGATCGCAATGGTTGACTATCACTCGTATTTCTGATTAATGACAATTGAAGAATATAATCCATATAAAAATATAAAAAAAAATTGGTCTATATACCGGCAACAGCGTAAGTCACTCATGTCTTGTATATCTGTGACAATAGATAGACTTGAAAAAAATTATAATCGTGCCAATATTTTAGGTTAGGTTAGGTTAGGAAGGGTGGTGCCTACCGCACCTCCACTCGGAGACCCAACTGGGTCCATTGTGATTCCCTTCTATTGCCCATTACTGGTAATATTTACCCCTCCCATTTTTAGCCAGAAGAAACCCTATTATCCGTCATTAAGCCACCGAATCCCCATGATGAAGCCCCTGATGTCCTCTAGTTTACACTTCCCGACATCAGTGATGCTTTCATGGAAACGTCTGCTCAGCCATCTAAGCCTATGACGTTGCAGCTTCGGGCAGTGACAGATAATATGTTCAATGGTTTCTAGTTCCTCTTCATCCCCGCACATCCAACAAAAATCCGGAGTACCAATTTCCCACATGCTGGTTCTTGCTCTAACCGAGCAGTGACCTGTCAACGCGCCTATCATGGTTCGCATCGCCTTCCTATTCATGTCCAGTAGTAGTTTAGATCTTCCTGAGTCTAGTTTTGGCCAAAAACCCCTCGAGACCCTACAATCCTCCCTACTACGCCATGAACTGTTGGTCCTGCTTTCCACCCAATTACTGAGTTCTTTATAGTAATGACCTATCGGTAATTTCACCGATCTGTCAGACATTCCCTCGTCTAACGCTGATCCTATTCTTGCCAGCTCATCGGCCAATATTTTAACTTGCAATAGAATTGGAAATTTATTATTTGAAGTGATTTAAAAAAAGTAGCTAAGGATTAATTAATCAATGCAAAATATCTTCATGGAAGCACCCATACTTAAGGTTATGTTCATTTTTTATTTAACTTTCCATTCATCCATATAATTTCATTTATGCTTTTCGTTATATTTTTCATTTCTTTTGCAGTTTTATGGATTTCTACATTTGTCTTTTTGTTAGGTTGGAAAATGTAAAAACGTACATATGCTTAGGAACATTTTGTTCCTACTCCCACTAAAAGAGAACAAAAAAAACCAAAATTGTTTCGTTTTTTCTAGATTCAGATTCAGATTCAGATATATTTTTTCCTAAACATTACAAAATAATATTAGCTTAGGCTAAAACAAAATCAAATTTTCTTTACATACTATGGTATTTTTCAAAGAATATAAAATTAATAAAAATTGTACAAATCTACATACATCCATCTCAATATTATTATAAATAAAACGTTTTTTCTATTAATGAGAAAAATGTACATACATACATATGTACATATGTTCATACATCTGTACTAAATAAATAAAACAAAAATTATAAACTAAAGATAAAGAAATAAGCAAAAACAAAATAGCAACTCAATAAATTATTATTTTAAACAACAACAAAAACAAAAAAAGTAAAAACAAAAAACGTAGACAGATCTTTAATAGTTTAATGCAAAAGTGAAAATTGCAATTTTTGCATTCTGAAACACAATTTTTATGTTATATATATCTTTTTTTGGTATTTCATTTATGCAGCACGAGAGAACAAATAAAAAAACTGTAGTTATTTAAGGAATTTTACTTTTGGTTACTTTTTGCGTTCTTAACGACCAGCTGCCACTTTTACAACCACACACAATGACTGATACGCGTGGTCGTGGCCAGTCATCATCTGGCAGTGGCAGTAGTGGTGGTGGCGGAGGCAGCAGCGGCAGTAGTGGCAATGACAATTCATCAACAACAAGTACATCATCTAATACAACTTCATCGTCGTCTACTCTGGTCGGGGTGGGTGGCATTGCAACGCTCGAGTCATCACCAACTTCAACTAACTTAACTACGCATAATCCCTTAGAGTCTATGCCTGTTGCGGCCACCATAAATCCCCTAACAGAATCGCCAGGCGCCTCTGTGTCGTCGGCAATGGATAATGTGTAAGTAACAGAACCATACCACATACATAACTATCATACTATCATGCATTTCGTATTCAAAACTGTTCTTTTATTTTATTTTTCTTAAAGCTTTAAAGCACATTTGTGCAACTTATACATATTTATGCTGTGTGGCAAATCGCGTGTTTTTTCCTTATTAAAATTATTTTTATTTCTATTTACTCTTTTCTTTTTTTTTAAGGTTTTTTTCTTTTCCCTTTAAATTCTATATAGGTATGTACATTTAAATATGTATATTCCAGTACACTATTTTCTTTTTAAAAGAATTTACTTTATGCATTTTAGGTGTAGTTTGCACAATGCAAGCCAGCGATTTGTGTAGAAAAAATATATTAAAAACACTCAAATTTTTGAGTGATTCCTCTAAAAATTTTATACATTACTGCCAGTTTATAGAAGACAAGCAAAATGTCTCGCCTATCTATTTATATTTTCAATATAAATTGGCAGACGAGAATTTTTAAATGTCTTCCATAAACTGGCAGTAATATTTTTTATATTACCATACGTCTACAAGTGATATATTTTTATCATAACAAAAGTCAAACTTTATATGGAATTTGACATTTGTCATGATATAAATATATCAGGTGTAGACGTAGGGTTAACGAAATAATTTGACGTAGAGGATTCGGTGTTATAAAATTGTATTCAAGAAAGTATTGACATGAAAAAAATCTGACAGCTGTCTTCTTATGCTTATTTACATATCGTTACCTTAATATAAAAAGGCCATAACTCATTATTTTTTCATCGAAATATAGAAAAAAACACGATGCCAAACAAATAATGCCCTAACCCCTTTTTATATCAAGGTAACGATATGTATACAAATAAAATAAATAAATAAATACAATAAATAACAATTTAAAAAAAAGTGTATATTTGCCGCTGCATTACATATCATCAGCCCATTATTGGTTTGGAGCATATGCCAAAAAGTCGGAATGGAGAAAAACGACAAAGAAGGTTTTCATGAAGTTTTCTCAAAGTATACCCGATAGAATTTCTTTTGTATTTTCACCATTGCTTCCGACACATGTTTGGAAGAAATGTGTAAATTTTAGTGAACTTTCATGAATAATGTTAAAAATATAAAAATATATATAGTATGTATTTTATATACATATATGTAAATATAAAAATGTTACTGTATTGTAAAAGTCAAAATACGTTTTGTGCCGCATATACCACTTTTCTTAATTTATTTTGAAAAAGTAGCTTTTTGTGCTCCATACATACGTATACTTTATTGCTGTGAATTGGGAATTATGTTGTTTTGTTTATTTTTCCTGCTAAGTCGATCGTTTAACGCCCACCAAGAATCCGACGCCGTAATATTTTTAACTATCGATCCGCTTACACACTTAAGGTACGGTCAAACTTGGCAAACATTTGTCCAATAAAGCGTAACCACTCAATGTTTGTGAAAAACATTTTGATTCAGACACGTGTTTCTTAAGTTAAACAGTTTCATAAACAACTAATAGACAACGCCATTGAATCCAACATTATTGGATACTATTTAACTTATCTGAATTGAAAGCTTTTTCATTAATATTTTATGGTTACGATTTTTTGGGCAAATGTTTGCCCAAGTGTGACCATACCCTTACACAAGAAAAACAAGTAATTGAAGTGTATTTAATATAAAGAATGAAATTAAATGATTTCTGTTATACTCACACATGCACAATTAAGGTTTCTTTTATTTTATTTTAATAAAATAATGTTTAATAAGTTTATATTAAAACGTTTAATCGGCGGCTGCGTCTGCGTGATGATGTTTTTGCTTAACGGTCGCCGTTGAATTTTTCTTACGACACCTTATTTTTTTATTATTCATTTCTTATAGCAAATAAGCAAAACAAATAAGCAAAACATACTTCGTATGTTTTTGTATGAAGAAATTGATGCAAACGCCAAACAGTGGCATGTACAGCAAAACAATACTAATTAAACCTTAAAATAGTTCAAATGGAGCAAAATGAATGCTAAATATCTCAGAAACCATAATTAACTTCGCGAAATATATATGTATATCCCATACCTAAATAATTTTTTTGAATGGTTGGTGGTTCAAACTAATAATGGGCTGACTATATGTATATCGTCACCTAAAATCTTTTGTGACGATATGTAATCACCATCTTATAAGGAAGAAATGTTAAATTTATTCAAATGTTAAAAACAGGGCATTCACTTTTTCATAATTTTAGTTTTACCCGCTGTTTTCACAAGTCAGTCAGACGACTCATATAAATTTACCCCCTGTTTCTACAATCCAGACATCCAGACGGTCGACTTGAGCATAAAATTTATATGGAAAGCACTCATTATTTTGAGTGGTTTTCTTAAACATTTTCTAAACAAGTCTTCTGCCTGACTTGTGGAAACTGCACATTAATACATACTCAAGTCGACCGCCTGGGTTGTAGAAACAGGAATCTCGAAACAGGAATTATGGAACAGGTATTATGACAGTGGTCTAAGTTATATATTTCTTTAGTCGAGATAGGTATTTAGTAGAAACAATTATACCGATTCAGTATAAAAACTTGTAAAGGGGACAGTGAAATCAATCCGTCTTTCTATCAATCCATCTTTTATTAGATGCAGACGTAAATATTTAAATTGTCGATGCAATTACATATCGATGGTCTCAAGTAGAAAAGGCCCTAACTTGTATTTTTTACGAAATTTAGTTTTTCCAGTGATTCCAATACATATTACAAAAATACACCTCGTCACAAAAAGAAGTTGTACAAAAAAATCAGTTTATATTATGTTTTTATTGAAGTTAGAGCCTTTCTACTTGACAACAACAATTGTATATCGTTATTTTAATATAGAAAGACCTTATCTCATTTATTTTTTTTTTTAAATCGAGATTTTTGAATTTTTCTTCCATCGAAATATGTATGTAAAAAACTCGATTTAAAAATAATATTAAGTTAAGGCCTATCTATATTAATGTAACGATATGTATGTATGCAAATAAGTACACATCGTCAGCTGAAATGCAAAAGAAAATATTTTTTGTTATGCCCTCTCGTACTCTCTAAATAGAGTTTTTGCTTTTAATAATTTGTGATGTCTTGTATAACATTTATCAATTTAAAACTCAGTTTTTAATTTCGTGCCTATTAAGTAAAACCTTTTGATTTTTATGTGACCATACGTTTGTTTATAGAATTTTTATTATATTTCGTTTCATTTCTTTTGTTCCATAAATAGTTTATAAAATATATATAATTATTATACTCAGAAATATTATTTATTTAAAATTTGTTCGCTATATTTTTATATGTACTACATATTTATTTTCTCGTACCAGTACGTGTAGTATATAAATTTCTAATAAAATTGTATATATCGCACTTGTTCCTCAAAAGCGTAACAACTCAAAATTCATGAATTTTCAATAGAGGCCAAAAACTGTTTCTGTTGATTCTAACGATATATTAAAGCAAAAAATTATGTTATTGTAAGAAAATACAAAAAAAAAAAATAAACTACTTTTTGAGTTGTTATTCTTTTTCTGAAATTTTTGGGTTTAACTAGTGCTGTTATTTCGAGTTCACCCAGTTTAACTGAAAATTCACTCTGGATTACATAAACATGTTAATGTCTAAAACAACAACAACTCGAAATGTCGCTCTTTGTATGAAAAAACGTTGATCTGTTTTGCTCAAGCACTTGCAAACAACTAAAAACGTCTTCCTTTAATTGAGACTAAAGTAGTTATTCTAAAAACACAAAGAGAGTCATATTGTTTTTTTTTTTCACGGAAAATAAGACAAATCAAAGGGAAATTTTTACAGTGGGTATATATGACCTGTCTTGTTTGGTTTTTTGCAAAAAGTGAAAATTTGAAAATTTTGAGTTGTTACGCTTTTGAGGAACAAGTGCGATATGTACATACTACATATGTACATATACTATATTGCGCTCATTCATTCATACATTCACTTGAATTTTTTGTTTATACGAGTACGAGTATGTATATTCTATTTCGTTGTTAATTCATTTTGTTCAAGTTTAAGGGTGTTTCTTGTTTTGCACTTTTGTAAATTGCAAATGTAAATTTTAGAAAAAAAAAATTATTCATTGAGTTTAAGAAGTCTGATTGATATTGAATTTTTAGGAAGTATTTTTTATTTTATTCTTATTTATTTGTTTATTCAAAGTAATATAAAGCCTAAAAGGCCAAACTTGCTTGAGTGGAATTTTTTTTCAAGTGGTACCTTTATGTAAACAGTAATAAGAAAGCGTACAAATGAACGGTTTCTCCTTAAGAATAATTCATCCATTTTGTCCAGACAAAATTTTCGTCCGGAAATTTTTGTTTTACTGAGAATTTTCGACAGCATATTAATGCCGGAAAATTAAAGCTACCATTTGATATAGAAAGCGTATTAGTTTTACAATTAATTTCTGAAACGGATCTTTAGAGCAACCGGTTCGTTAAATTCCATTTAAATGTTATTCCACACTAATTTTTTTTTTGGATTTGTTTGTTTGTTATATTTTACCAAAACAAATGTAAATATATTGTATACAAACAGTTGGGAAATTCAAACGGTAGTATTAAGTGTCATAATGTTTTAAAATTTTTGTTTGAAAAAATAAGCAAAAAAGCGAAAAGCAAAGTCCCCTTAATATTCAAAAGGGAATTATAACAACTTAGACATACTATACGATTTCACTAAAAAATCTATCAGACAACGTTACATAAAATATATATCCATATCTGTATGAAGTCTCTGAGAATGAAGTTAGACATTGGCACTAAATGTCTACTTCAGACAATGTCGGACTGCTTTGCTGGCTGGGTAAGCTTTGTAAAAATCTTTCTTTCAAAGCTAACATGTCCACTGGAATACTCCATACAAATATTTCGTATAAATCAATAAATTTTTTTAATTTAATACCGTAAGAATTTTTATTTAATTTTTTGCTCAATTTAATTTATTGAATTAAACTGCATTTAAATGTACAAAAAACCCACAGATGACTTTTGTTGCTAGACTGTGTTTTAATACTCTTAGATTAAAAATATTTTTTTTATTATACCTTTTAGATTGTTAATTTCTGAGTTCCCAATTATCAATTTTACAATGCAATATTTTTTATATACATATGTATGTATGTACATATCGCACACTAAATCATAAAGAGTCCACAACTCAACAAATTTCAGACGCTGAGTAGTTGCAAATAACTGTTGATACTCTAGTGTGCAACATAAAAACAAGAATAACGGTATTTTATATTCTTCAAGAAGACTGTATTGCAAAATAAATTGTTGCGGTCGTTAGGGGTTTGTTCAGTGCCCATGTTCTGTAACTTTGGCGAGAACTTCTTGCGTCGAAAAGATGTGAAACAAAATATTCCATCGTTTCTCGAAAAGTGAGAAAAAAGTGTGTCTGTAAGTCATGTCGAAAACCATCAAAAGTGATTACGTTATTACGTTAGAAATGCCATAATATACAACTCAAAGCAGACTTAAAATCGCAGACTAGGTGAACGCTTATCAAAAATGTCTTTGACGGCGACCATAATTCACTAAGAGTAAAAAACTTTCAACGACGGCAGCGAAAATATAATCGTCGGCTATACCAAATAATGTATAGTGCGACTTTGATGATTGTTGTTTACAAAATTATTGAAAAATATAAATGAAATAAAATAATTTAACAGTGCGAGTATCACTTCAGAGCAATACTCTTAAATTTTTTGCATTATCATTCATTGCATTTTGCATTTTTAACATGTTTTTTTTCGTTAAAGTTCTATCTCACCCCGTTTTTATTTGTGAGTATATTTGACAGTACAAAGCGGAAACTTTTCTCACGAAAATTTTACAGACACACTTTTTCTGTAGAATGTCGAATAATTTCCTTACGTGACAGCTTTTACTCGCCAAAAAAAGTTACAGACACAGTTTAGTGAGAAAAACAGCTGTTTCAATTTATGGCATTTTTGTTTCAATTAACATGTTCCAAGTGAAAAATTTCTCGTGACGAGAGTTACAGAACATGGGTACAGGTAACTGTAGCTCGTTTCTGTATTTCTCGCATCGTAAAATTTCCCGCATGAAACGAGGGAATCGTAACAAAAACAGTGTAAATTGAAACACAAAATGGATTTTCTCACATAAGTGTTTCTGTATGTTTACTTTGCGAGAACTATATGTCATTTAAATAAATTTCCAGCAATTATTGGAAGGATGTGAGAAAAAGTGTTTCTGTAACAATATTTTGTGAAAAGTTTCTCGCAAGAACTGTCAAAACAACTCGCATTTTAAATTGGTGCGAGAACAACCAAATGTGTACAAAAACATGTAAATTTTTGAATTTGTGTGTAAAAATTGAAAAATAATTTAGTTGAAAAGATATGCAAAGAATTGTTGAACTAAAATAATTACTAACGAGTCGATATGATTATGTTTATTTATAATTTATTTTGTGTTATTTTCTTATGTAGATAGAAAAAACTTATTTCAAGCATTTTACATTCACTTTATATTAATTTTCATTATTTTATTTTAATTTTCTTGTAAATTATTTCTTTTTTTGTTATTAAATAATATTTTTGTGACATTTTGTTTTCATTTGACACTCGATTACTGGAAATATTGCAGTGAAAACAGAATCAGTGTTGTCTGTTCTCGCATTAAAATACAGAAACACTTTTTTCTCACATATCGAGAAACGATGGAATTTTGTGTTTCATGTGAGAAGTTTTACGATGCGAGAAATACAGAAACGAGCTACTGATTTATAAAAAAGGAAAACCACTTTGATAATTTTGAGTTGTGACTGTTTATGATTTAGTGTGCCATATGTACATACATATCTATCAACGTCATCATAATGAATACTATATATGTATGTATGTACATGTGTATATATTTTTAATATATTAATTCTAAGGCGAACAAAGCATTTTTATACTAGCCGAATAAGTGCATAACAAACTCCTATTTTATTTATTAGAACCAAATATTTGTTTATTTGTGTTTTGTAGGCGCTATCAATGAAAATTTTTTTAACAAACATTATAAAAATATTTTCAGCGGCCCAATCAAAGAATTCGGATGTCAATTCCGTAATACAAGCTATTTCAGATAAGGAATATTAAAAAAAATATTTATTTAACATTTTTTAACGCACTAATAATCCCAAATTATTATTTTAGTTATTCAGTAAATTATTATTGAAAAGTTTAGCTGTATCCGACGCGCATTTCACTGTTGCTAATGCAGATCATCAGGGAACCTTTACTCAAAAATTTCATAGAACAACTGGAGTTATTATGTTATACATACTTTCATTTAAGCAAATTAGAAGTTCAACATACATATGTATATCACAGTTGAAACAGGAACTCAATAATTAAAATATTTTTTTTATTTTCTCACTTTACCATTGTTTAATGGGCTGACTTTTTTCAGCTCGTATTGTAGTTGTAAAAAGTAAATAAGAGCCTTTAAAGGCTCAGTTACCCGACTGTAATTTAATGTAAAAATAACGTAGGAAACAACTGAACGATATTTTTATATGAGAAGTAGGTTACGTTACATTACATCGCTATAACCATTACTTTTCACATAACAATATCGATCAGCTGTTTCCTACTGTTGCTGTTACTTTACATTACAGTCGGGTAAGTGAGCCTTAAGGCTGAGTTTACATCTGGCATTTCTTGTGTGTCATTTGCCCAAAAAAGCGTAACCAACTAATTGCTAATGAAAAACTGTTTGATTCAGACATGTAGTTATTGATTTAAACAGTTTCCAATCATGTTGGATTATATAAAATTGACTATTAGTTATGTATGGAACTATTTAACTTAATGAATACATGACTGAATCAAACAGTTTTTCATTAGTAATTAGTGGTTACGGTTTTTTACGCTTGTGTGGCATTTGGCACACCGATGTAAACCCGACCTAAGCGGTTAAATCATTAATACAATACTCAGTTGAATTATTCACTTATGATATTACTTATCTTCATCTTGTTGACAGTTCGTTAGACAATTAACCCTTTCGTAAGTTCTTTCGGCCTTAAGAAAAGCACACACGCAATTGTATTGCTCATTGATTAGTGCAGGCACAATATTATTGTAAATGTATTGGTACCTTAGAAAACTATATAGTGGTTACGCTTAATTTTTGAAATATTTCGCCAGAGTTGTCGTGGCGAAAATACGCTTCAACTCAACAAACCTTTGATAGTCCATCTAATTTAAATGCTAATCAGTTACATATAAGTAGTGTTCGTATTCGCAACTATTACGAGTATTTATTTATTTTTTTGCTTTTATTTTTCTTTTTGTTTTGCGTGAATAAAAGCTATTTGATAAATAAAATATTTTGAGCTCCTCACAATGTATGAATCATGAATTAAGAATTCGTTTATTTTGTTTGTTTATTTTTTATTTTTACTTTTATTTATTTATTTTTTGTAACCATTGCAGATCACCTGAGAAATTGATAGCGTCATTTCCTTCGCTGAAACTCCGATCATTAACACAAAAAATTTCAAATCCCAGATGGGTTGTGCCTGTACTGCCCGAACAAGAATTGGAAGTATTATTAAATGCTGCCATTCAGCTAACAGCGGCTGGTAAGTAATGAGCACATAACTCATTATTATGTATGCATGTATGTTCAGGGTGCAAGGTGTACAGTCCGGGGGTATACTATGTAATTCTAAACGAAAGCAAATGCTTAAACATAAATTTAAAAGAATTATTTATTTAGCCAAGAAACTTTTTTATGAATAAATTCTAATACTAAAAATATACAACGGCTACATTTACTTTCTATCCGCATTAATAAGCTCAAATACGAAGTCTGGTTTATTTAATAGAAAGCTAAGAAGACTGTGGTGTGAAGTACTGTAAAGTAGCACCTCTACAATAAATTACTGACCGAAACTAGCATTCACAATAAGGGGGAATACATTCTTTGCAAAAAAATTCACACGTAGACGAATGTTTTCACCCTTTGTTCTACACAATGATGGATATATTCGTCATCACTATCGGTCAAATGCGTTGACCTGATGGTGATCGTCAAAATCTTGATTTGGATCCCTGAGCAGACTCAGTCATATCAATATTATCGTTTTTTTGCTGATATGCGCCTTCCCTTTGCTCAAAGCGCCTTCCCTCCTCGATGTTTGATGGTGAATTAAGGTAACTTATAAAATGGCTACATAGGCTAAAGTAGTGTGCCTGCGCAGTATTGAGAACCCTATGGCCTTGACTAAACTCCCATAGAACGTAAAACCTCATGAACTTCACCAGAAATCACTTGAGGAAGCTTGTGGTCACTTTGTATTTAGGAAGATTGCCTGGTATAGCCGCTGATCCCCCCAATATCCGATTCTTGACCTACTCTCACCTCCTCTATAACAACTATTATCCCTTGTCTACATCTCCCTTTATCACTCTTTTTCCCACCTTCCCCTGTATCTTCTGTTCACCTTACAGGGTAGCACAAGTGGATCATTGTAATGGACCCAAATGAGCTGGTCTCTAATTTTTCACACTAAAGAAGGGTACCACACCAAGAATATGTTTAATAATTAGATTGTGGTTACATTTATTGCAAATTGGGTTGAATCAATGAATGAATTTAAATTGTTACCGAACACAAAGGATACTGCGACCGAAAAGATCTATTGTATTGTTGGCCATTTTCTAGAGTACCTCATCCAGATGTGCTTTGCTGAGGAAGCTTAAGACTGCCATTGGTTCTAGATTGACAGTTCACAATCTTCCAAAAGCTGCTTGGTCAAATGGCTGTATCTTCTGTAACATAAAGCCTTACAGTTTTTCAAAATTTGCTCTGAAGTTTCATTGTGAAAATCACAGAATCTGCACCATCTATCACTCCCTCTCTCAATACCAAGTCTCTTCAGGTGTTTTCTCAACCTGCAATGGCCTGTGAGGAAGCCAGTCAGCATTCTTAGATTATTTTTATTTATGAGTGCTTTAAAACGATTTTTGTTATACGTCTCTATCATTAACTTTTCATGCTTCAATCCAGGGAGATTGAAGAAGCAAAGGTGTTCCCTGGAATTCTTGCTCTCCAGCGATATATCTTTTCGGATTCTATTTGATCCGAATACGCAAAGCGGTTCTGGTCCAACCATTTGTGTGCTAACTTCACTCCTGGCCATTTGTCCGCATTTTCGTTTCCTTCCACTCTAACCTAACCGGGAACCCAGCAGCTTGCGACCTCATGCGTGCTACTTGTTTAGCTTTATCCGGTGTTCCCAAGTTAATTTAGAGGTAAATTCATGTAAATTAGAGGTAAATTCATGCTTGGCTGTCCGAGAATATGGCTATATCTTCTTCATCGGTAGTCCCTGTCAAGACTAAATAGAGCATATTTTTCAATGGGATTTTTCCCAAATACTCATAGTAGTACAATCCCCGCACCAGAACATTCCAGCGTTTTGAAACCATACCTGCACCACGTGATGGATGGTGCCATGCCTAAAGGTGTATGTATGAGTGTGAGTGTGGTATGAATATGATGTCGACGTTGCATTCATATTTATTTCAACCTATACTTATAAATCAATGTCATCGTGAGTATGCGTAAATCAGAGTATGTAGTTGAGTCTACTCACTTCAAACGATTCATTGCGGATCACTGATACATGCATACATAAATGCTAAGAGAGTTACCAGATTTAGCAACCGTTTGATGGTAAAATGCCTACGAGAAAATGTTATATTATTAAAAAATAATTATACTACATACAATATGGAAAATATGCTTAAATATTTTATTTTTCTCTTTTTATTTTCTCTCATTCAGGTATAGATCACGAATGTGAAAACTGCGTAGAATTTTATCACGGTGCTTTAACAACATCGTTTACAAAAATTCTTACCGACGAGGCTGTCAACTCATGGAAATATAATATCCATCACTGTATTTTGATCTCATGTGGCAAATTGTTGCATTTGATTGCCATTCATATGACCCGTGATAATCCCTATTTACTGGATCTGCTAGCGATTGTTTTTGATACCGAAAATAAATTCAATACATTCAATGCAGCACGACAACCAGAATGCTTCTCGCCACCCGATCACTTATGGGGTGTTTTGGATGGCAACAAAATGTTTGCCAAACCACCGCCCGAACCAAAAAATCCCCGCGGTTGGTTAGTCGATTTGATAAATCGTTTCGGGCAATTGGGTGGGTTCGATAATCTGCAAGAACGTTTTAACAAGGGCTTACATTTATTGCGAAAGCAACAGGAACAGGCTGCCGCCGCCGTAGCAACTGGTTGTGCAAAGCCTTCTGGGTCCAGGGCCATGCTGCAACCTGACCCAGAACAAAAGAATAAATTAACACTAGCCTTAATATACAGCCTTTTAAGGCCCTTCGGCCAGTGCTATGAACTCTTAACACCCAGTACGATTTCTAAATATTTTATGCCCATTTGGAATGTGGTTTTGGATTTACTGGATAGTTTCTCGGACGAAGAATTGAAGCGTGAAGCGAAACCCGAGGGACGTAATGATTACATAAATGGCATTGTGAAGTCTGCGCGCTATTTAGCAAGCCGTTTACCAGGCCAAGAGGAACTTATACGTAACTTGGAAATGTTTCGCTTAAAAATGATCTTACGCCTGCTGCAGGTATCCAGTTTTAATGGGAAAATGAACGCCTTGAACGAAATCAATAAGGTTTTAACTTCCGTGTCATATTACGCTCATAGAACACCACAATTGCCGCATTGTATGTCCGACGATGATTTGGATTGGTTGACAGCTGAAAGAATGGCTGTAAGTAGAAATTTCTTTGTAACAAAAACAAACAAAATATGTACATACTAGGTCTGTCTGCGTACTTTTCCAGTAGCAAATACTCAGTAAATTTTTTTGGGAGAGTAAGACCAATTTTACTCTATCGGCTGAAAATATCTCAAAAAGTACGCAGACAGTATCCAGTGAAATCTTGCAAGAAAACAGCTGATCGGTGTGTAAATAATTGAAATAACAAAGCAAAAGAATTTTAGCATATGTGTACGCAAAAGTGAATTCTCGCGGCAAATTAAAAAATTATTAATTAAATATATTTGGACGTTTCTAGCATTAAATAAAATGTTTTGTTTATTATAATTTATTATAAACGTTAAAAATCACCACAATTCTAATTACTTACCCCTGCCATTGTTAAATTTCAATTTTTATTTTCATTTCACAAAAACTATTTCATTCAAACAGTAAATAAAAACAGCTGTTCAAACTAGTTGCAAAATCTTGCAAGCGGAAATTTCTCCAGCAACATTTTGCAAGTTCTCTAACTTCCAACTGTCAAAAAATTCTCTTTTTGGCTCTCTCGCTGCAAGAGAATTGGAGTACGCAGACAACATTTTGCAAGATTTTGTAATATTTTGCACAAAATGATGCAAAATATGTGTACGCAGACAGACCTACTATGTATGTACACATATCGTTATCTTAATGTAGAAAGGCCCTAACTTTTCCCTAGTCCCTTTTCGGCACATAAGATGTTCTTCTTTCGAAATATACAAAAAAAAATTTATTTCAAAACAATAATGGGCCTAATTACGAATATCGTATTTCGACTTCGACTACGACGATTTTGTACTAGACTAAAGAACATTGCAGCAATTTTTTTAATCTAGTACAAAATCGTCGGAGTCATAGTCGAAATATGACACCCGTAATTAAGCCCACTGAGTTCGGGCCTTTCTGTATATATTAAGGTAACGATATGTATGTAGTAATAATAATTTGCATACTTTTTCTAACTTTAGGTGTGGATCAAAGAATCTGATGTGTTGGGCATCGTGTTAAAAGATTCTCTACATCAGCCCCAATATGTGGAAAAGCTGGAAAAAATTATACGCTTTTTAATTAAGGAGCATGCTTTAACCCTCGAAGACTTGGATGCCGTGTGGAGGGCTCAAGCGGGCAAACATGAAGCAATAGTTAAGAATGTTCATGATTTGTTAGCGAAATTGGCCTGGGACTTTACACCGGAACAGTTAGATCATTTATTTGAATCATTCCAGGTAATCTTTGAAAAATATAAAATATTATATTGCAAATAATTTATAATTTTATGTCCTGGTAAATAAATCATTTACATTACCACCAATAGGCAAGCATGACAACTGCAAATAAACGCCAAAGAGAAAGACTTTTGGAATTGATACGACGTTTAGCGGAAGATGATAAAAATGGTGTGATGGCTCAGAAAGTGCTAAAGCTGTTCTGGACGTTAGCACATAGCTCGGAGATACCGCCAGAGGTGCTCGATCAGGCTCTGGCGGCTCATGTCAAAATCCTAGACTATAGTTGTTCACAAGAACGCGATGCACAGAAAATCGTGTGGCTGGATAAATGTGTGGTCGAATTGAAAAATGGTGAGTCATGGGTACTGCCCGCATTGCGTTTGATCCGCGAAATATGCTGCCTTTATGAATCTTCGCCCAGCCATGCACCCCGTTCTCAGCAGTCGTTGAATCGCCAGCAGGTGATCGAAAGGCTACAGAACGATCACTCGTTAGTCATTTTAGTCACTAACAGTCTAACATCGTACATGGATAAAATTCGTATCATGATATCAGATATGCCCACTGTAGATCCTGGCTCGCTGTGCATAGACGGTCGTTATCCTCATAATATGCAGATATCGGAGCGTTTGGATTTCCTTAAGTTTTTGCTAAAGGATGGTCAACTTTGGCTGTGTGCCGACCAAGCGAAACAAATCTGGCACTGTTTGGCTGTTAATGCTATATTTCCTACGGATCGTGAAGAATGTTTCCGCTGGTTCGGTAAACTTATGGGAGAGGAGCCAGATCTGGATCCAGGCATCAACAAAGATTTTTTCGAAAACAATATACTGCAATTGGATCCACATCTTCTGACCGAAAGTGGCATAAAATGCTTTGAACGTTTCTTTAAGGCTGTAAATTCCAAAGAAGATAAACTCAAGGCCATACACCGCGGCTATATATTGGACAATGAAGACTTAATAGGCAAAGATTATCTGTGGCGTGTCATAACCACTGGCGGTGAAGAAATAGCCAACAAGGCAATCGACTTACTCAAAGAAGTCTCAACGGCTTTGGGTCCACGTCTGCAAGAGAACATTAGTGATTTCCATGAAATGTTCATTGGCGAATGTTGTGAACGTCTGAAAACGCACTACACAAACATCATGATATTAGGCAAGGCCCTGAGTAGCAACAATGCTGTACCTGTGGTTGCAGATGATGCAAATCAGGCGGATCAAAATGATTCGAAGGATTCGAAAATGCGTTTCATAGAAGCCGAGAAAATGTGTCGCATTCTCAAGGTTTTGCAGGAATACATCAAGGAATGCGATCGTTCCTTTAATGGCGATCGTTATTTTTTGCCTTTAATACGTGCGACGCGCGGTAAATATACCGGTCTCTATATACGTTTTCAAAATCCCGGGCGACCGATAGATGATATTGAAATTACAACACACAACAATGAAATGGTTTCCTCCTTCAAGCGAAACTTACTTAAACGAATTAAAGGCACATCGACGGCCAACATAAAAGTCGATCTCTACTACAACAACGGCGAATTGATTGACATAGGCGATGAGATAAATCCTTTGTCTCAGTATTCCATAAGGGACAAAATGATACTGACCGCAAAACTAACGCCTATTGGTGTGGGCTTGGCCAGCAGTCCGGATACATCGAGTGACTCTAGTACTGGCTCGCCACCCAGACCCTGTCCGGACATGCAACGTGTTGAATCCGAAAGCACTTTGCCGGGAGTGATTATATCTCAAAGCTTTCATTATATAGAATTTTTCTTAAAACTCTATCAATTGGGCAGCGATTTGGAACATGGTCGCCTAAGGGAAAGCGCTAAGATGTTGTTGCATTTGTTGCCCTGTGATCGTCAGACTGTGAAAATGCTACAAATCATGTGTGGCATGTCGGCGGCCCAACAGCTGCAACAGTTGCAACACTTGCAATCGGTGGCAAATGTTGCCAATGTTGCAAATGTTGCAAATGTAACCAAAGAAGGTGAAGAGGAAAACAGTTCTTCGACAAATGTCACTGGTAACACAAGTCAACAGCAAAGCAGTTCCACTAATGAAACGGTTAGTAAAGTTGCGCTTTTATTAAAAAAAAAATTATTTATATGTATGTCTTTCTTAAATTTTTATCTTTAGATTAGCCCTAATGATTGCACTCCGGAAATGCTTTTCCTGCATCCCACCCCGGCTCAAGTTCATTACAATTTGTGTGTACTTAACAGTCTGCTTGTGCCCGCTCTCGATCATTATGGGGAAAACGCTTTACAAGTCCAATCATCATGGCTGCATTCAGGTTGCGCCCATTTCGTAATCGAGCTGCTGACAAAAAACAATTTCCTACCCAACGCCGACATGCACACCAAACGTGCATCATTCCAGTGTGTATTGAGGCTAGCTAAACTTTTCCTCTACATAGTAGGCTGTGTACTGTCACGCGTGGGCGACGAACCCATGCTGTGTGACTACGATATGGATTCGCGTTCACAGGTGGAAATACTCAAGCAAATATTGACTTCGATACCAAATACCTCGGAGATCACTTTAAGGGCCATTTCACAAAAGTTGGCCGATAATTTAGCCAGAGAAATGTTATCTGCTAGTCCTGAAGGTGAGGTTTGTCGTTTGCTGTTTGCTTCGACACTGCAATGGTCTTGCCCCGACATTTCCACCATTAAATCGGTAGTCCAATTGGCTTGGGCATCGTCCTGTGGCAATTTGCAAGCCTTGGGCACTAAAAACGATTTTGCAGACGATACTTCTATACCGGATAGCCAAGATTTTATGGTTTGCAAGGAGGCCCTGGAGGTGCTAACCATATCGCTGGTCCTAAATCCCGGTGCAAATGAAGCTCTGAGTGCTGATCCTTTGTGGAATAAATTCATAACATCTTTGATACTTAAGAATCAGTCGCGTCATGTTAGACAAGTGGCCGCGGAACAGTTATTCCTCACTTGCACCTATTGTGCCGGCGATAGACGACCTTTTGCGTATATGGTTAATTTACTAGTTAGCTCTCTAAAAACTCTGGTGCCTCAACATGAAGCCACTTGTGCTGATTTCTTTCAACTTCTCTGCCGTACTCTATCCTATGGCTATGCTGTCAACTGGCCTTTAAACATCGGCGAAGGCTTGCTGGCCGAAGAAATCAAATGGCTGCAAAAGATACGAGAAAATGTCACCAACAATGGTGATATACAGGTGCATGAGGACCTGCTGGAAGGCCATCTATGTCTGGCCAAGGAATTGATGTTTTTCCTATCGCCCGATACGAAGGCTCAACTGAACGACTTGATTCACGAGATTATTGATACATTTCTGTTTACCGCCTCCAGAGAATATTTGCATTTACGTAAAACTGGTAAATTAAAAACTGATACTGCCCCTCCACCTGTGTGCCGTAGTCCTCATACGATTGCAGCTGCCTGTGAACTATTAATAGCATTATGCCAGAATTGCGTTCCTAATATGAAGGTGCTTACGGATACAATAGTAGATTTTGTTTGCACAGGTAAGTGGCAGGAGTAATTTAATCACCCCTATCGTTAATAACAACATTCCCCTCGAAGGAAAAAAATGCTATCGTGAATCACCCCTATCGTGAATAACAACATTCCCCTCGAAGGAAAAAATGTTATCGTGAATCTCCCGTGCACATTTTTCCTCGCTATCAGTCTCAGTGAATGTAAAAGGGGAAAAAGATTTGTAAAGCTTAAAAATTAATTGCAAATCAAACAAATTTAAGTTTAATAATAAGAAATACACACATTTTAGGTTACAAATTAATTTTTTTAACTTTAAAGTTGTGTTTTTAAATATTATAGGTGCAGTTGGAAAAAAAGTATATTCTATTTTAATGCCTGCGTGTAGTAGGCAGACAGGTAAACCAACCAACCGCAGTACACCGCCATAAAATAAGCATTCGGTACATCACCTGCTAAAATGAACTGAACAAAACCAAGAGAAGAGTGAAAAAACCCCTGTGAAAAATACCCACCAAAAAAAGACATGCATGGGTTCTACTGCAAATAAATTGGTTCGATATAGGTGCAGAACGCATGATTTTAACACAGGCGTGTCATTGACGAGCATGGATTCACATTTAGCAAACCTGCTCATCATTCGAATGAGCGCTTAGAACCCATGATTTGATGACGTTTTTTCACGTAAATACAAAACGAGAAAAAAAATTTTTTTTTCGCAGCCAGGATACGAACCGTGCTATTGCACTCTTGCTATTTGTTGGAGATAAAACTTGTTTTATGCAAATGTGTCAATGTGACGATTTAATTGCGTTTTTGCATGCCTTTTTTGCTGGATATTAATTTCAATGTATTACCCAGTTTGTTGCATGCGTTCCAGAATGCATTCGAAGAAACAAATGCTCAAGAAATCATGAACACTACTTCATTTTGAAGGCGTTCATTTATTTTTTGCTGGGTATAAATGATAAGGGGAATTTAAAAAAGGGAAAATATTTCTAGGGAATTATTATTCACGATTGCAATTTGGCGAATAGGGAAAATATTTGGAGGAAAAAAGTTCACGATAGGAATGAGTAAGTGATGTATTTTTCTTTCGAAAAACGGAAACGGAACGATTTTCCGAAACCGGATTATTTTTATTCCAAAAATGACTTGAAAATTCGTAGAGGTGTAAATGCGCTATTATTAAAAAATTTTTTTTTACCATTTCTCTTGCAGACACCGATCCTTTGCGAGAATGGGACTATTTGCCACCAGTCGGAGCTAGACCGATCAAAGGCTTTTGTGGTTTGAAAAATGCGGGTGCAACTTGTTATATGAATTCAGTGCTGCAACAACTTTATATGGTTCCCTCTATACGGGTGGGTATACTTAAAGCCGACGGAGCGGCAACAAATGATAATGAAGACTTTAGCGGTGAACCGGAAACCAATGCCATGGGCTCTGCCCTCTTCAATTCAAACGATGATAATAATGATGTGCGGAAGAACTATCATGTGGTCATACTGAAACACGTTCAGGCCATATTTGCTCATTTAGGGCACAGTGCATTGCAATTCTATGTGCCACGTGGCTTGTGGACACATTTTAAGTAAGTTGTGTAAATTCATTAGAAAATAAAATTGATAATTATTAACAATTTTATTTTCTAAACTACCAGACTCCAAGGTGAACCGGTTAATTTGCGTGAACAGCAAGATGCTGTAGAGTTTTTCATGTCACTGTTCGAAAGTTTGGATGAAGGTCTTAAAGCTTTAGGTCAAACGCAACTTATGAATAACACCTTAGGTGGCTCATTTAGTGATCAGAAAATATGCCAAGAATGTCCTCATCGTTATTCAAAAGAGGAACCATTTAGTGTTTTTAGTGTTGATATACGAAATCATAGTTCACTAACTGAATCTTTAGAACAGTACGTTAAAGGCGAACTCTTGGAGGGCGCTGATGCATACCATTGTGATAAATGTGATAAAAAAGTAAGTAAAATCTTGAAATAAATTTGCTTTTAATTCTGTTTTTTTTAATTTTACTAAAAAAAAATATAGGTAGTTACAATTAAGCGGTTGTGTGTGAAAAAATTGCCGCCCGTTTTAGCCATACAATTAAAACGTTTTGAATATGACTACGAACGTGTTTGTGCGATTAAATTCAATGATTACTTTGAATTTCCACGACTATTAGATATGGAGCCTTATACAGGTGGGTAAATACATAATTATTGTATTAAGAATTTATATGTATTGCTCTTGGGTTAACAGATCGTCGATGAAATGTGAGTGTTGGGCTCACTTCAGGTCCAACATTCCTCTTCAATCTATTACAAGTTGTCAAATTATTCTACATGTCACTCATTTACTAAAACGATGTCGTAAAGTTTTCACTTAACGGAAAACGTTCAAGTTGACCAATATGTAAATAAGTCAACACCTTACTGTACGAAGTTGTATAGTTTATATAGCAGCTCCCGAAAGAAACTCCTAGCCGTAGGATTTTCTGGCTTTGAGGGTTCGTTCGCGCTTTTCCAGATTTATTTTCATTAGAATCGAAAAATGCATAAACATACATATCGCTACCTTAATATAGAAAGACCCTAACTTATTCTTTTTTGAAATCGAGATTTTTGCATTTTTCGATGTGATGGATGTTCTTTTATCTAAATATACAAAAAACTCGATTTCAAAAAAGTAATGAGTTGGTGGGGCTTTTCTATATTAAGGTAACGATATGTACTTAGATACATACATACATGCATAAATGCATAAATAGGTCCGGCACTTGTTTTCGAGTTGGATAAGTTGGATTTACACGGGCATGTTTGTGCTGGCATAACATGCCAGTTTGTTGGTGAGAGAGGCAAAGAGAGGGCTTTTGTGTTTGGCATAATTTTTCAATCAGCTGCAACCCCGCATTAGCAGCACAAAACCAATACACACACAACTTAAAAAACAGCAAATGTTAAATGAATACGAAAAATACTAACACACACAAGGCTGTGTACACATACATATATACATACATTTTATACCAGATGAATTAGTCTCGTGTAATTTGGAAAAGAACAAAAATTGTGCGACTTAAAAATTGTTTTCGTGTAAACTACCTCTATAAACACAAATAAGCGTAATTTCTTCTTCTCTAGAACAATTGAGTTGGTAACAACATTGCATAGAAACTGTTGCCATCTCGTTTTTCTTTTAGTATGGGAATGCCAACAAGTTAAAAAAACCATTCAAAAACAGTGATGCCAACAATTCAGAGGCAAAACAAGCCAACCGAGTAGTCGAAAAGAGCTAAATTTTAAAATTTCAGATTTTTCCGTTTTAAATCTATGAATGTACATATTTATTATTCAATTTGTACTTCAAGATTTTTTAACATTAATAGAAATAATAGTTAGAAAAAATAAAAGATCCATTGCCAGCATATAATGCAAGATTTGCGTGCGTAATTTGCGTTTGTGTTGAAACGTCTGGGGAAAATGTTATATGTATCTGGCTAGGATAGCACAATATCGTTAAATGGAGCCATACATTTTTTATGCTTTCGAGTCTCCGAATAGCGTAAAATTCCGAATTAAATAAATTTAATTAATTAATTGAATCCTACGTTTCGCTAGTGCTTTAAAAAATTATTTATGAATTATTTATTAAAATTTTCCAAAATATCACTGATTTTGATTTAATTATTTTAAAAATAGTGGTTTTTCGGGCCTGTGTTGCAAAACACGACATGTCAAATCTCTGTGATTTAATGAATTTAATAAAATCTAAATCATTGCTTTTGCAAAACTCTACGTTTTATAGCGTTGGAAGTGGGAATAAAATATTCTATTGTAAATTACAAAAACCTAAAATACCAATAAAAACCCACCCAATAACAATAGTTTGTTTTTGAAAAGATCGAGATTTGAAATCACCTGATTGAAAAGTTTTTATTTGACTTTTTTTAATTTAATAACACGTTTTACTGTCTTAACAGTCTCTGGTTTAGCCAAACTCGAAGGTGAAGTAATTGAAGTGGGCGATAATTGTCAAACGAATGATGAATGTACTAAATATGAATTGACTGGCATAGTTGTTCATAGTGGTCAGGCTTCAGGTGGACATTATTTTAGTTATATTCGTTCAAAGTAAGTTTAATTTATTTGTAAAGCAAAGTGTAAAAAAATTTTAAACGATTTGTTTCTTTTTAATTTTTCTTGCATAGTAATCCCTCTACTGGCAAAGAACAATGGTATAAGTTTGATGATGGCGATGTGACTGAGTGTAAAATGAACGAAGATGAAGAAATGAAGGCTCAATGCTTTGGTGGCGATTATATGGGTGAAATCTATGATAGCAATTTAAAACGTATGCAATATCGTAGACAGAAACGTTGGTGGAACGCCTACATGCTATTCTACACACGCTGTGATCAAAAGCCTATACAATTTGAGGCGAGTGTCGAACAACTTTCCTTAGCGGAAAGTCGTAATTTTGTTTTGCCATTGCCAAAACCAATTGAACGAAGTGTTAGGTAAGTTTGTGGATTTTTCTGTTTTCTTTATATTTCATTTATATGTTTTCTGTTACCAAATTTTAGAAATCAAAATATACGTTTCCTTCATTCAAAAAGTATATTTTCTGTAGAGTTTTTCAATTTCATAAAGAAATTAGTTAGTTGCAGTATTCCATCACTGAGGGCTGATAAAATGGTAAGTTTCGTTAAAAAAATAATAATATTAATCAATAAAATTATATTCTCTAATATATAAAATAAGTTTTAAAGTTTTGATCAACAATAAATGAACACTCACCCTGTTTCCAAAATTCAGGCAGGCGACTCGTCCAAAAAATTTTTTTATGAAAATCACTCAAACACATGAAAGCTTTTCATCAAAATTTTCTACTCAAGTCGACCGTCCGGGTTTTAGAAACGGGGGGTTAAAAATTGGGGCCAATACCCCATTTTTCCATCATATTTAATACAATAATTCTCACCAAAGAAATTTAATAAAAACTTACTTTCGCATTTTTTCAGACACCCGCCGCTGAAGAGCTCTCTTTGTTAGGTGTTCAATTGGCTTCACAATTTCTATTTCACACCGGTTTTCGTACCAAAAAATCACTGCGTGGACCAGTTATTGAATGGTTATTACAAAATATACTTTTTAAAAATAACAAAACTGATTTTATTTAATTTGATTGATGATTTATACTTTATATCTAGGTATGATACACTGTCACATCATATACGATACTCATCATCAGTTAGGAAGTGGTTTGCAAGCAATGCATTATTAAGTCCACCAACACGTTTGGGTGAATACATTTTAATAGCACCGTCACCGGAAGTTCGTACTGTTTTTGTTAAATTAGTTGTATTCTTTTGTCATTTTGCCATCAATGATGAGCCGCTGGCTGGCCATGATGGCAACAACTTGTGTGAACAAATTCTGATAAGTGTTCTTAAGTTATTAAAATGTGAAGTAGCAGACCATGGTAAACATTTGCCACACTATTTTAGTTTATTTAGCATGTACGTTGGCTTAGGCCTGCAGGAAAAACAGCAACTTTTAAAGGTAAATAAGGAAAATATCTTTCAAGTAAAAATACAAAATAAAAAATATTTTGAAATTGCAGTTAAATGTTCCCGTTATATTTATGCAAGTGGCTTTGGATGAGGGACCAGGTCCTTCAATAAAATATCAGTACCCAGAATTAAGTAAACTACATCAAGTAGTATCACATTTAATACGTTGCAGTGATATCTCCGAAAGATGTCAATCGTCTAATCAAAACGGTAGACCCTTACCAAATCCCTACAAAGATCCTAGTATAAGATATGAAGATTTAATGCCTTTATCACCGGAATGTGTTGATATTTTATTCAATAGAACGGGGTTTGTTAAAATACAATTGAAATACCAATTTATTTATAATTGTTTGCCTATTTTTTGTGTATAAACTTTTATTTAGGTACATTAAAAAACTCATTGAGGATACAAATGTGGGCGAGGAAGGCTTGAAACTCTTACAGTATTGCAGTTGGGAAAATCCACATTTCTCACGTGCCGTGTTAACCGAACTGTTGTGGCAGTGCGGCTATGCTTATTGCCACGACATGCGCCACCATACTGAACTTTTATTGCATATTTTACTCATTGAAGATTCGTGGCAGCATCATCGGATACACAATGCTCTCAATGGTGTGGCTGAAGAGCGAGAAGGTCTCTTAGATACAATTCAAAGATCGAAAACGCACTATCAAAAGCGAGCCTATCAAATCATCAAGTGTCTCACACAGTTATTCCATAAATCGCCGGTTGCATTGCAAATGTTAAATTCAAATCCTGGTATTGGTAGACAGTGGATTATAGCGGTTGAGTGGCTACAAGATGAATTGGATCGTCAGCGTGGCATCGGTTGTCAGTATAATTCGTACTCATGGTCGCCACCGGCCCAAAGTAATGACAATACGAATGGCTATATGCTGGAGAGATCACATTCCGCCAAGAATACGTGGTCAATGGCATATGAATTGTGCCCTGAAGAGGTAATTCTGAGAATATATTCATTAAAATTTTCTTTTTTTGCCTTACTAGCCTATTCCCACCGTTCCACCGTGCAATTTAAGTGGTTTCTTTAATTTATTTTGTAAACTTTTGTGTTATTACTAGGTGACGCGGCAAACTTCGTTTTGCCCAAAATATATTTTTTGATTGAACTAATTTCGCGAAATTTGTTTTTTTTTCTATCGAAAATTCGCGATCGGTAACATATGACGCAATAATAGGTGTGTTCGAGTGCTACTCCATAAAATCCACTAACTGGCTTAAATATTGAATAATTTAAAGAAATTACTGAATAGAATTCCAAAAATTCTATGGCAATTCCGCACGTTTAGTATATGGTTTCGTTTTACTGGAAAAAATTTGTCCAGTAAGAATTTACATTTACCAGGTAAATGAACTAATTTTTCTCTCCCAATTGGTCCTCTCATTTACTGGATTATGTGTAAATAGTAACAGATTGCAAATTCTTTTGAGTTCTCGAACACAGCTAATAAAATTTCAATTATTCAATATCCAATTTCAATTATTCAATACTATGTATATATTTGTACAGAAAGCTGACCCGACGGAATTAATCGCATCCAATATTTGTAGATCATATGTATAATAGAATAAAAAATTGTTTAATTTTAATTATATTTGTGTTATTAACATTAACAAAAAGAACAATGACAACTGGCCATGATAAAAGCATGACACTTCCAGATTTATGCAAAGTTGCACTGGGAACAAAATAAATTTGAATTGTAACGGTAACTCGGTTGAAGGCAAGAGAAATCCCGAAATTAGGCATACTTCTTCCTTCAACTGGCCTTTAAAAATACTTGTTCCTTAGCTTTGCCCCACAATCAGTTGGCTTCCGTTGCACAGTTTTGGGCATAAGGATTTCGTATGATAATGATGACAGATCCGACTTTATGACCCAAATGATTAGGCGGCATACCAGGAAAATCCAAAGATTTTAAGAATTCCACTCGATAATTGAACATCGCTTTCGTTTTCAACGCGATCGATCGGTATTTGATTTTGAGTCATCCAATTGAAGTCATTGACATCAATCACCCCTATCGTGAAAATTATTTCCCTTGAAATATTTCCCCTTTTCACCGAATTCCAAACCTGAATAATATTTCCCCTTTTTTTAATCCCATTATCATGAATAGTAAAGGTATTCATTTCAGTTTTTTTTTTGGTTGGAAAAATTACATTTTTTCATTTTTCCAACAGAAAAAATTGAAATGAATACCTTTAGTATTTTTCACGGGAATTTTTTCACTTTTCCCTTGGTGTTTTAGTTCACTTTATTTTTGATGCCAAACTGAATTATTATAAATGTTTATTTTTAGGACAAGATTAGTAAATAAAATTCACGATTGTTAACAATAATTCTTTGCAACACATTTTTTCATGGAGTATAAATTTCTTTAGTTCACACACAAATTTTTCCCAATGCATCTAGAATAATTAAATCAATTTTAAACTTGAAACATTTATTTGAAATCAAAAATTTTTATTTCATTGTTATGAAACTTAAATTTGACCATTTTTCAATTCATTTATAAGCTTCACAAATTTTCTTCCCCTTTTCACATTCACTGGGAATGATAACGTGGGAAAATATTTCAAGAGATATTCACGATAGTATTTTTCCCTTTGAGGGGAATAAAAATTCCACTTGTTATTCACAATAGGGGTGAATTTTTGTACGATTGGCGCAAACACCGATTATTGCAACAGTGTCTTAATACATGCAGTGGTGTTCTGTAGATCACGCGTTTTGAAATCGCCTAATTTCCAGGAAAGAGCTGAATTAATAAGATGACTTGTTGCAGCTTTTTAATTGGTTTTAATGTTTTAGATGCTTAAGATATTTTATACGAACTTAACTTTGAATGCACCAAATCGTCCGATCAGCAGAACACCGTTTTTGATTTTTGAAATCGCACATTTTCAAAATGCGCGGTTTACATAACACCCCTGATGATAAATAGAAATGATAGCTTTGTTTAAAAAATTATTTTTTAAGGTAAAAATAATAAAAATACGTGAATTTAATTTGATCAGTTCTAGTCGGTTATTGCAACTTTTCGGTAAAAACAACAACCACGACTTCCGTTCGATTGCTCAATCGATGTTGTACTGTATTTTTGTTAAAAAAAATATGAAAATTTCATTTAACTCCCTGTTTCTACAACCCAGTCGGTCGACTTTAATATAACTTTTTATGTGAAAAGCACTCATTTTGTTTAGTGAGCAATTTTCATAAACATTTTCTAGACGAGTCGTCTGCCTGACTTGTGAAAACAGGGTATAAATACAATGTTATTGTCATATATCTGCATTTTTAAGGAACAAGAAGAAACCAATGAATCGGACGTTGAGCCCTGCGACGAATCCCAAAGACAGCAGCAGCAGCAGCAAGGGACTACAACTGGACCGGTAGCAAAAGATATACAGAAAGAACAGCAAAAACAAAACCGTGCAGACATAATACGAAATAATATGACTGCCGAGGAATCAACACAGCAACAACAACAGCCAATGCAACAGTTGCAGCAAACAGGTGAAATTTTAGTATCAAATGTTCCTTTACATAAATCAACAATTATTGTTGGTCTAGCTCCTGGTTTATCAATAGATTGGAAAGCCAATACATTTGTAAGCGATTCGTCAACGATTAAAACACCGTTTACCTCGACTGCGAATACCTCTTCCCCGTCTAACACAGCGGATTCATCATCTAACACACCATCTTCTTCTACAGTTGCCATGACTGAATCACAAAATGAAACCAACTTAAAAGGATTATCTAGTAATCTAAATCAGATGACCTTATCACCAAAAACAGTAAGTTTCAATTCGTTTAATTTTTGCCTTTTTTTTTTGTTCTTTTGATTTCCCTCCTTCAAACACTTTAGAGTTTTATTGGTTATATTGATTTTGTGTTTGTTGTTATTGAAAAGAAGGAAAAAAAACAAATCTTAAATACTTTTTGGCTCTTCTTTTCCCATAAATCCTCTTTATACTTTTTTCTACTAAAAAATCCAAACTTGTGTTTTTTTTATTGTGTTGTTTTGAAATTTATTTGAATGTTTTGTGAAAAATCGAAAATATTAATATAAAAACAAAAAACAAAAGCGTTTAATGGGCAACAGTAAACAGCAACAACTTCAACAACATCTTCATCAACAACAATTACAGCAACATCAACAACAGCTACTCCAACAGCAACAAAAACAACAAAGGGGTAACACTTCAAGCCGTTTAGTATGATTTGCTGCCAAGTTAGTTTTTTCAGTTAGTTTCTTTTTTGGTTTTTTAATCATTTCAATATCTATCGGTTACTAAATTTTCTTGTATTTGTACAATTGATAAAACTTAAATTAGTTTATAACAAATATTTCCTCTTCTTCAATGTTTGCCTTACTTTTTTCTATTTTTTTTTTATTTTATTATTTTTTATATGATTTTTTTTAAAGGACTAGTTTCAAATAATTTCTATGTAAATGTTTTACTTTAATTTAGCTAAATATGAGTTCATAGCAGCTAAGCTTGTGATTAATACATAATATTTTGTATTTAAATCAATCAATCAATCAATCAATTGCCAACAGCAAAATTGCACAAATTCGTCTTTATTAAGTTATCATTGTGTTGTAGATACCAGCCAGCCATCATCATTTTTATTGAATGCAATTATTTTGCAATTGTTTTGTTAATTTATTTGAAGTATTTATACATACATTATTCAGTTCAAACTGTTATTTTCTATCACTTTTCACTATTAATTTTGTTTTCCGTCAGCTTGAAAAACAAGATTTTTTTTTTAATTTAATGGCCTGTCCCACTATGTCGACAGAAAACGTTCGTTTGATTAGTTATATTGAAAACGAAAATAAATTTTCCTATTTTAGAGTCTAAACACAGTGTTTGCGGTGCGGTGCGATTTCTCGTTGCGGGAAATAAAAATAAATATAATACAACGGAAGACGGCTACGGCAATACTTGTCATTGTTTGTTTAAATTTTTATTAATTTTTTTTTTTGTGTATACATATTTATAAAAAAGTACTCTTTGTGTTGAATATTTTGTATTGGCAGTAACTAAAAACAAAAAATTATTAACATTTTATACATTCGCAGATATATTTGATATATTTTTTAAACTTTTATATATTATGACAAAAAAAATCATGCTTTTTGTTAAAATAATGTTGTGAACACCGCCAATTATTCAAAAACTGTGGCAACATCAGAAAAAGAAATAGTGTCAAAAATTGAGAGAATAAGAAAGTCCGCAGAGAAAATAAAATAGATTTTAATTTTATTCCGTTCCGCACTGCGGTTTTTTACTTCAAAATCGTATGAAAACCCACACCGCAATAAATTATCGTTGCATTGTGTTCAGACTCTTATATTGTTGTTTTCAATACAAGGTGTCGATCAAACGAACGTTTTTCATCGACATCGTGGCACAGACGCTCATAAAATAAGAAAAGTTTTATAAAAATTTTAAATATTTTTTCTACACATTCATTAAATTTTTAATAATACCCCTTTTAGACACGGAAAGTTTACTTTGCAAAGTCTTAATTCAGCTGGGAGAATGACCGAAAGAGATAGTGTTACTCCCTCTGTCTTTCACACAGCTGAATTAAGACTTTGCAAAGTAAACTTTCCGTGCCTAAAAGGGGTATAATTAAATAATTTGTGGAAAAATATTTTTCAATAAAAGTTTTATTTAATTAACTGGCTGCTTAATTAAAGCAAAAAGGAATTTGCATTCGAAAGTTTATATATTCAGCTCAATTATGAATAATAATTCCATGGGAATTTTTTCATTTTTCCCATTTTCCCTATTCAGCCTAATCATGTACAAAAATTCCGCGCGAGTTTTTTCACTTTTGTCCTTCGTGAACAGTTTAGTTTTTCTTTCCCTCGAAATATTTTCCCCAAATTGCAATCACGCCTATCGTGAATATTTATTGCCTTGAAATATTTCCCTTTTTCCTAAAGTTGCAATCGTGAATTATTTCCACTTACATACATACATACATACAGTGAACAAAGAAAAAACTTGTACAGCAAACGCTCCGCTCTTCTAATCAAAATATCTCTGTTGCTTTGTAAGGTTTTAAGATAAAACCAAAAGCGATTTCAAGGAAAATTAATCAGCTTTCTATGAAAATCTTTAATTTTATTAACAAATTTATTTTAATGCGAAAAAAATAACCTAAAATATAATAACACTATTTTCCAGAGCAAAAAAAAAACTTGTACACTAACTCTTCTTTCAGGAAGGAGCTATGAAATAAGGAATACCCTAAAAATTAGTACTAAATGTGGCCACGTCTAGCATCTAATAGATTATTTTCATAGAATGAACTGGCTTTTTGGTAATTTTGGGAGCTATATGGTCCAATATGCCCTGGAGAGCACTTTTGAGTTAATTTTTACACATAATCTACAGCTCGCGTAATTTTTTGTTCACATACGCCCACAGAATTTCATCTGTACTAAGGCCAAGGATCTAGGGAGGATGTGCCTGCAATTTTTTTCCATTGAATGGAAGCCATTCTCTTATTATTGAAGACGAATGTTTCGGGTATTTAACTCTAACTAATCACTAGTCTCCACTTACATTTAATTTGGCAGCTAACTGTGCTAAATTATCTCTTAGTATTTTTAAATAATTCATTTTATTTATTGTACGTTCTATAAAAACCGGATTTCATACACCACTCGATCCCATTGGGCCCCATACCATCATATTACACCCCCCATGCTTCACCGTGTTATTCAGGTTTTTATCACTAATGCTGGAATTCCTCTTCGCCACAAAAATCTACAACGATAACATCCAAATATATTAAATTTGGATTCAGCAGTGTCCCAAAAGTCATCATAGTGATTAATATAATCTTTCTTTGCGTGGCAAAGAAAAGCTCCAGCCTTAACGATAATAACCTGAATAACACGGTGAAGCATGGGGGGTGTAATATGATGGTATGGGGCCCAATGGGATCGAGTGGTGTATGAAATCCGGTTTTTATAGAACGTACAATAAATAAAATGAATTATTTAAAAATACTAAGAGAGACTATTGATTAGTTAGAGTTAAATACCCGAAACATTCGTCTTCAATAATAAGAGAATGGCTTCCATTCAATGGAAAAAAATTGCAGGCACATCCTCCCTAGATCCTTGGCCTTAGTACAGATGAAATTCTGTGGGCGTATGTGAACAAAAAATTACGCGAGCTGTAGATTATGTGTAAAAATTAACTCAAAAGTGCTCTCCAGGGCATATTGGACCATATAGCTCCCAAAATTACCAAAAAGCCAGTTCATTCTATGAAAATAATCTATTAGATGCTAGACGTGGCCACATTTAGTACTAATTTTTAGGGTATTCCTTATTTCATAGCTCCTTCCTGAAAGAAGAGTTAGTGTACAAGTTTTTTTTTTGCTCTGGAAAATAGTGTTATTATATTTTAGGTTATTTTTTTCGCATTAAAATAAATTTGTTAATAAAATTAAAGATTTTCATAGAAAGCTGATTAATTTTCCTTGAAATCGCTTTTGGTTTTATCTTAAAACCTTACAAAGCAACAGAGATATTTTGATTAGAAGAGCGGAGCGTTTGCTGTACGCGTAAAAAAGAAAAAATACATCTACATAAATTCACAATAGCATGTCCGACTCGCAACATACGTTTATTTTATTCCCTAACAATTCGTCGGTTGGTTTCTGGTTTGCAGCACAGTATATACAAAATACATTATGTCGGCAGCAAACCAGAAACCAACCGACGAATTGGCGATGCCAATTTATTGTTCATGGGAATAAAAAAATTATTCTCCAGAATTTATTCCCTTGATATTCGCGATAAGTGTGAATAAGTTTTCTCCAGAAATATGGTCCCTTTCTTGATTCCCCTTACGTGAATAATCAGGGAAATCATGAATATAATTCCGTGAGTAATTTCTCCCTATTCCAATTAGAACTTTTTTGCTTTTCCTATAAATGCTATTGTTTGAAATTGTTCCCCAAGAAAAATTTCTCGCGGAATTTTATTCATGATTGCCCTCAATATTTTTCACGTGGATTTTTTCACTTTTCCCTTGGTTTTGTTAACTTTATTTCTGTAGACGAACTGAATTAATCACCGTTATCGGGAGTATAAGGCCAACATTTTGTTCACGTGAAATATTTCCCGTGAATAAAAAATTTGGAAAAAAATTAGAAAATATTATAGTGACACAACAACAACGCAAATATTGTCGATCACAATTTTTGGGAAAGGGAACAAAATTCACCTGGGGGGTTACTCTCTATTGCGATGCGAAAGCCATTACGATGCGAAAGCTAAATGCGTTGATATGCAAATTTGGTACTCTCTATTACTTTCGCAAAACCTTTCGCAAAATTGTTTGAAAAATTGGCAACACGGACATTGCAAAAGAAAATATGGCAAAGGTTGGCAGTACTGAAATGTCAAAATATGTATAAAAAACGACATTTAAAATCAAAATTGAAGAAAAAGTGAAGTGTAACAGCCTTTAATTGAA
Source organism: Tachina lurida (assembly GCA_944452675.1). Lineage (NCBI taxonomy): Eukaryota > Metazoa > Arthropoda > Insecta > Diptera > Tachinidae > Tachina > Tachina lurida. The sequence continues at coordinate 30,311,862 of OX101752.1, forward strand.
AATAAAGTCATGGATTCTGTAGCGTTTTGTTTTATGAAGAAAACGTCCATGTATAACGAGTTGCAAGACGAGTCTTAAAGGTTCAATTAGACGTGACATAACCATAGCCATAGAAAACAACCTTAACGCCATAATTCGCACCATAGAAACCAATTGAATTTTGGTTTGGTTATGGCTATGGCACTATGGCTATGTCACTTCTAATTTAAGCTTAAGAGATAGTTCCGGTATACTTTCCTTAAATGACCGCAGGTAAGAAAAAATCTGTAGCGGAATATGTTATTAAATACATATTGCTTTATTTTAACTTTGTACAAAATTTGAGTTTCTGTATGTATGGCCAGGACCATAGCAATATAGCAGCATTCAATGTCCCGTCGCTTAAAAGAGCTCTACGTAGCGATTGAGAAAATACAAAACTGAGAGGGACCATCTGCTGTGCTGGAAATGCATTTTCACTTGGTGTGATTTTTTAAATCAAATATGAATACATACATACAAACATACATGTGTAATCTTATAAGTACTATTAGTGTCACATTTCATTATAAGCAAACAGCTATATCCCTTACAGGAAGTCCATTAGAATTTAGGTCGTCTGTCAATTTTGTCCACAAGTGATTTGCGGCTTATTTGCCATTTGCTCACATGCAATCCACTAAAATTTCAAACTGCCGGTGTTTTGTTTGTAATTTTTTGGCTTTTTCCCTAAAAACTACGATTTAAATATAAATATTTTGGTTTTATAAAAGGTTTATTAATCAAATTTCTATAGAAAATTAGTTTCATAAACCTCTTATAAAACAAAAATATTTTTTATGAATAAGACAGTCAATATATAAATATTTTTTTCAACGTACTTACATGTTTTTCTCACTGCGTTTGGTATTTAGCTAACGCAAGATATTTGCGCTTATCGAGCGATTTTGACAGGCGCTTTCGCATTGTAGAGTACGGTGATACCAGACTTGCGAAACGGAAAATAAAAGATGCGAAAGGTAAATGCGCAAACGCATTAGAGAGTATCAATCGTTCGATTTCGTACCATTTTTCTTTCGCATCGTAATAGAGAGTAACCCCCCTGAACTTTTATTCTCGATAAGGGTGAATACGTCGCGTAATTTCAATATTATACTTCCAATTATATATTAACAGTTATAAACAATTATTTTTTGTACAAGATCAGTAAATAATGTCTACGATTAAAAACAATTATTGCGAATGGCGTCGCAAGACGACAGTTAAAAATTGGCACTTGTCTACTCTTTAGCGACCACCATTGACTACTATTAATATGCTACATTAATTTAAAAAGACTTAGGGCGACTTTTGACTTTTTGAGTTCAATATTAGAGATTAAATTAACCATAATCTTCATTTGTGATTTTTGGATAGTCGATTATACCGTGTTCAGACATACCCCTTAATTGCGCAATTAGATCATTTTTTGCAATTAAGACCTTAATTGACAACAATTTACCATACAATAAGGGCGACTTTTTGAGTTCAAGATTAGAGATTAAATTAATTTGAATCTTCATTTGTGATTTTTGGGTAGTCGATTATATGGGTTTACTTGCTAGTTTAAGCGGCCAATCGTGGTGGTTTAATCTATTAATATTGACAAAATACACTTGTGAAACATATAATTTTTTGTAAAAATTATATGATAAAATAATTTAAAAACATAAATAAATATATATATTTTATATTAGTTATATATTTCCTTTAACACGCACAATATTTTACTTGTAAATAATAAAATATGTCAGTTTCTTCTTCTTCCCACAAAAAATCAAAAGTGTTGATAACATGTATGACTTTTGCACTGAAAATTTTGCCACTATTTTGTTCCGCAGTATGGTAATACTACACATAATAAGAAGTTTAAACTACCACTCAAAAATATCAAACTCAATTAATTAAGATTAAGTTAATTTTCGGATTAGCTAATTAGAGAAATAAACTAATCTTAGGCCCCTATTATGAGCAAATTTCGATCTTCGACTGCAGTCGAAAGTACTGATCGAACGAAATGTCATTTGGTATTATGACAAGCATTCGACAAAGAATGTCGTTATTGTGAATAAAATCGACAAAAAATAGATTATAATTCTTGTTTGTGTACTTAAAAATAAAACTTGTTTAACATATAGATTTTCAAACAAAATTTCTTATTAAAAAAATTCATCGAAAGCTAAATTCTGTTCGATAGAAAATTCGTTGCTCAGCGAAATTTTCGATGCTCATAATATGAATTTAACATTCGATTTTCGATGTTCGATACCCAGCGAAGATCGAAAATCGAATGCAACTCATAATAGGGCCTTTAATCTCGATCCCAAAAAGTCGCCCTTAGAGATTAGTAAGAGATTGTCAATAAGATATTGTGGCCGATAAAGAGTACTCAAGTGGCAATATTTACTGTCATATTTATGTGACGTCGACGACGCCTTTCACAATAAGGGGGAGTAATTTCCTGCAACACCTTTTTTCATTGAACATGAATCCCTTTGTTTCACATGCAGTAAATTTTATGTCTGTGGTATACTAAAGAATTTTTTTCACGTCACCTAAAATATTTAAAAACTCAACTTTACACTTGAAAACATTTCATTTGAAACAGAAAATGTTTGTATTTCTTACTATTAAGCTTAAATTTGTCAGATTTTCAATTAATTTTTAAGCTTTAAAATTCTTCTTCCCGTTTTGAACATTCATTACGCATTGATAGCGGGAACAAACGTTCCCATGAAATTCGCGATAGTAAGTTTCCCTTCATGGGGAATAAAAATATTATGGGAAACAAATTTCACACTTTATTTACGATAGGGGTGATTATGAATGTATTTTTTTTTACCAAAAGTTGAAATAAAAAAAGATCCCCGTCATCAAACCCATACAAAAATGCTATTCAAAAACATGAACTATTTCTGCCTTCAGAACAAATACCAAAACACAGCCAATTTTGCACGAATCCTTTAAGTTCACATAATAGGTTGTTTCATTATAATATTATCAAGATAACTGGAAAAGCTTTATAAAATTTACAATTTCTTTTGTACATACATTTTTTAGTTTTCGCTCCACTTCCTCAGCATAAAAATATTCCGCAAGCTTGTAAATGGTTACGCTGTTTATTTTGTTTAAGCCAAAACAGATATTTATATGAAAACACAATCTCATTGGCAATAAAAATTATAAAATTTTTAAAAAATTTCTATTAATAAACTTTTGCGTTAGTGCAGAATAAAATGTAAACATTAAACAGCTGATCCAGATTTTTCTCCCTCCCGTATTAGCTTATTATTCCCCGGTTATTTAGAATAGGATTTTTTTCCCCGGGAAAAGAAAAAAATACCCAGGAAAATTCATAATTGGGCTATACATATCGTCGGTTGGTTATTGGTTTGCTGAAGACATAATGTATTTGAATACCAATAACCAACCGACGATATAACATTTGATCGAAAATGTTCTTAATTAATTAATATTTACATATAACTCGGAATCCTATGGTCTTAAAAGAATAGCTTAAAAACAATATTGAAATTTTTTTTTAATTATTTATATTTTCATCTTAATCGCCATCAACAATAAAATTTCTTGTCTTTAGTGCATAGAAGAGTTATCACCAAATTTTTTGTTTTTAATTTTATCACATTAAAATCTTGCAACGGCTTGAAAATGTACTAGTTTAATATAATTTTAATTGTATACTTACAAATAACACTGCAAAAAAAAAGGTCACACAAAAATCGTACACTGACAAAAAAAATCAAATTCAAAACGCTTCACCAATTTTACCAAAATCATTTTTTCAAAGAATATCGCTTTTTTCACTGTTGCGCTTGGCATTTTTTTTTTAAATATAACAAAAATTACAAAAGTTTTCAGTTTTTAAACGTAAATGAAAATCGTAAATAATTTTCTAACTTGGGTGAATGTTTTTCTTCTGTTTTCATTTAGTCCGTCAGCGGCGTCATTAGTTCGGAAACGCCACAAATGGCAGAAACAGCAGTGACTTCAATGACAGGGATCGCAAAGGACAATGATTCAAATATATTAAACGTATTAAATAATACAACAACGATGAATACAGCATATACCACAATAGGCAATAGTACTGCTGATATACAACAACAACAACAACAACAACAACAAATTGTAAATACTACAACAATAAATGTTGCCAATTCAAACGTAAATGACCAAAACATTTTACTTGATACTACGACTTCTACTTCAGAATCACATCATCAACAACAACAACAACAGCAACAACTGCAGCAAATTAATGCAACAACAAAAACGTAGATGAAGTTTAAAAATATTGAAATATTATTTAAATTATATAAAAAGAGAAAGAAAAAACGAAAAAAACTAAAGAAAACAAAAACTTTTTAAATAATAATAATAATAATAATAATAATTAATAATGATATAAATAATACCAGAAAAAATTTAAATATAATGTTCTTTTTTCACACTAAAGAATTAATTAATAAAGAAAACAAAACATTAAGATAAAAAAATAAATAATATTATTGAATAATTATAATTATTAATTTATAAAATTACATGAGAACAAATGCAACAAAAAAAAAAAAGAAAATATAGATAATAAAACAACATCAAATAAGAAACTTATAATTAAATAATAATTTTATTCTCTTTGATTTTTTTTTTGCATAAAAAGTCAGTAGCATAAAATTAGATTTCCAGAATTTTATACAAATTCTTGAGAGGGACTAATATGAAAAATGACAAAGAGAGCAATTAGAAATTAAACGGAAGCCTTTCAGCGAGTTTCAGTTTCAGAAATTTAATTTTTATTTATTTATTTTTAGGTTATGACAAACTAATTGAAACTTCATTAGAATTCGTTTAATATGTGTACAGAAAACACTGAAATTTAAAAATATGTATTCCAAAATAGTTTAAAGGGAAGTATTTTAACATTTCGTTCGAAGTCCAATGCCGTAAGTTTTCCCCAGGCTTAAATTACAACCACTTCTTCTTCAGTTAGTTAATTATTATTTATTTCATTGTTCGAGAATTTTGTTTTGTATCACATGAGTAATTGATTAAATGGTGGAATTAATTGAAATTAATTTGCATAAATTTTTGATGAATGAATACGAATTTAAAAAGAAGATTTTTGTTGTTGTTGGTTAAGCAGCAACGAAATGCGTCTAGGCGTGCTTAGCCAACAACAAACTTTTTTAAAGACAGCTAAGAATAATTTTTTTATGTGTAGTAAAAACTTATTCGTAATTAAACAAGTTGAATTCGCCTTGTATATTTGTTAGTGTAAAATGTCCTGCTGTCAAACAAAAATTTCCGATTTGACATAAGATAAATTAATAGCTGATCACCATATACTGAATCGAGATCACCTGGTGTCAATTCGCTCGCCTTCAACATGTCACGAAATTAAAGATACGAATTTCGAAAATTTGGTTTTAGTAAATGTAAACTGTTAAAAAGGGGGAGAAAATTAGTTAAAAATAATTTTAAGCAATAATATTTAATCACTCTAGAGGCGGTAATTCTAAAGGATTTGAGTTGACCCTTAAGTGCCGCCTAATAGATTCTACATTTCGTAATTAATTTTCTTAACCGAAAAATAATTGAACTGAACTAATCATCTGTACTTAACAATATTTTTCAGCACTTTCAGTCAAAAAATGGGGGTTAGACATATTTCTTATATTTTGAAGCTTTGTTTACATTGCCATGTGTTGCCAATCTATCGTATTCACTCCTATCGTGAATAACCAAAATTGTTATATTTATTTGGGGCTACTTCACCAACTTGTTTAAAAGTAATTTTTCCATACAAAAATTAATGAAAATCCCATGAGATACGCGATAGAAAATTTCCCTTCATTGGGAATGAAAATTTCATGGGAACAAAAATTTCATATTTTATTCACGATAGGGGTGATTTTGATAACGTTTTCGGGCAACTGGAGAAAGTTGCCATATATAATACTAATTTTAATTTCGGTTGAGTTGCCATCCATAATCGAGCGGTTACTTTTTTATGATCACAAATGAAGTAGTAGTTGTAACATCTTAAGAAAATTTATGTAATAAAGGATGGGGAAATTTATGAAGTGAATTATTATTTTTGACAGATTAAATTTTATTGATAGCAAATTAAAATAGAAATATTAGAATTTTTAATATAATATGATGTCTATCAAATATACGCGGATTTTTTTTTAAAGAATTCTGAACCAGATTTGTTAGAAGCACTTCGCCGATTCGCTGATGCGGAAGATCACATTAGCTAATTGGAAAATGGATTTCATGAATCTGTAGTGCAGATAATGAAAGATCACAGCCAATTTTCGAAAAAAAAAATTAGGGCCGTTGATGTTCACATAACTGTTTATGGAATTTGTAACTTCATTGTGATATTAACACCCTGTTTCGACAACCCAGACTCTTGACGCACTAATTTTTTAGTGATTTTCATAAAAAAAAAATTGTAGATGTTTAGCCTGGCTGACTTGTGGAAACAGAGTATACGTTCTCACAATTAAATTTTGTTATATCGGTCCATAGTTAGAATTTTTCAAGTTTGTTTTAAATAAATATTAATTCTTGGAATTTTTGTCGCATGACAGCGGAATCAACCGTCCGTGTTATATATAGGCAAATGAAAAATTTAATTTATTCTGACCATTTATATTGCACACTTTTTCCTTTATATAAGTGAATGATGAATCCGGGCGTGAGGTAACTTAACAATTTGTTATCAAATTAAAACTCAAAAGTTTGAAAAATAAAATTATGATGTAAACATGTACATGTATGTATGTACATACATATTTACATATGTATGTGTACGTCAATCTATGCCGTCAAACTATTTATTTTTTAAGAAACTTTAAATGGAAAATTGATTTTAATTTTAATCATTAAGTAGGGGTGTGTTCGTAAATGCATCACTGCTCTGCATCATACGTGCAAACTTTTATTTAAAATGCAATACAAGTTCGCTGATAATCTGTTTTAGTAGTAATCGTGTTTGTACACCATATTTGACATTTATTTGTGCGTTATCTACTTCAGTGAAACAGTTTACAACATCTAAATTTCCATTTGCAGCGCAGTGATGCATTTACGACCAGACCCTATGTCTACTTTCATTAAAAAATGCTATAAATCGCACGTTTTATTATATTGCAAATTGAAAGCATTTGATTCTGTCTCGAATGGCAGATCAATCCTCTTTATTGTAGAAGAAAAATGAGGACGGACTATTGCGACAATTCGAATAAATTTTATTCCCTACTACTACCTATGACTATGAATATATTTGACTTTTAAATTTAAGTTTCTAATTTTATATAATTATATGTATGTACGTATTTCTTTTAAGTTTTCATTTAAAGTTAGGAAATATACATGAAAGAAAAAATTAACTATACTTTTACCGCCTTGTTCATAAAAAATATTTTGGACTTATTAAAAATTTATAAAACAAATTTCTGTACAAAATTTTTAGTGTAAACTTCTTATAAGCCAAAAATATTTTTTTTATGAATAAGACTATGAAAAAATAACATGCACTTGAGATTATTTTAAGTTGAAGTGACTGGTAAGCAAAAAAATAAAAAATAATAATAAAAATAATAAAATTAAAAATAAACATGGATTTTAGTGTGGTCAACATAGAGGTTTTTGTTAAGGCAATTACTTTTGGCAATACCACTTACATACATACATATATCGACGCGTGGTTAGTGGTTTGCCGCATAGTATATTAAAAACACATTATTATTGCGGCAAACCAATAACCACCCGACAATATGTATATGGCTTTTTAACTAATAGACAAATGCATTGGATTTAAACTAAAATCTTTCCACATTTATGTTTGGCCATACATGTGGATTAATAGAAAAGGAAATTAAAAAGAAAATAATACTCCTAAAGATAGTTATAACTATAGTTCTAAATTTAACTAATTTTATTTTTGTTTTAAACTAAAATTGATTTACATATGTACTTTACGGTTAAGGTTGCTTTTGAAATATCGCTTAACTACATACTATAATTTTTTGTTATAGTCCTTTTAAAACTTCGAGTGCATGTTGTTACGTAATTTTTTAAACTCTTCATCTAATTAGACTAACAATTCTTAATTATGACTACCAAAGTATATTTATATCAAGTACATACATACATGCAACTCTGCAACAATGGAAAACAAGACGAAATTTATTTTGTGTAAAATACTTTCACGTTGTCGGAAAACAGACAGCAAATATATGAAGCAAAATGAGTGGCAAGAAGAATTATGAACATTTTTACAAGAATCACATGAAAAAGTCCATCACCTGAGTACTAGCATAGAACTTATTTAATAGACTTTGATTACTAAACATTTTTTTTATTAACGTTTTAACAAATAATAAACAACACACGACATCTACTATTTTGACGTTGAATTATAATTTATTACATTTTTTTAAGTAAAACTTAAAATAAAAGAATAACAATACTATTATTTTATATATATATACATATATAAAATTATTTAAAAAAACATTAACAAGAAAAAAAACGTATATTATTATAATTAATTAATTATGTTATATATAATAAAAGGAAATAAGTTTACATAAAAATAAACAAAAAAAAAAAACAAAATAATTATTACTACGCTTTATAAAAGGAAATTAAATAAGAAAACCATTAAACATACTTATTAATACTTAAGTAAAACAACAAATCGGTAAAAAAAAAACAAATAAATGTTATAAATAAAACCAAACAAAACTAATGGGTTTTACTGGATCAAAAAACCGACTAGCAGCAAATTTTATGATAAAGGCTAAATTAACAACAAACATGTATATAGTTGTTTTTATAAAAAGAAATTATTGGGCCTTATCGTGGTTGGCGTATTTCGACTTCGACTACGACAGTCCTATATTAAAGAAAAAATGTGGCCGTATTCTGTAATCTATTACTGAAACGTCGCAGATAATTCCCAAGATTTATCTATTTTCAGTTGGATTTAAAACGGTTGGAATCCTTCCTTTTTAATAATTTCCACGGTTTTCAGTATATTTTAAATATCCGAGCACAGTTTGGTGACTTCGCCCAATATCCCGCACAATTGTCCGATAGTAATATCTTTGCTAACGATAAACATCGATTTTGGTTCTTTGGCTATATATAAAATACTTTCCTTGTCCATTTTTAACTAATATTTATTAGAAAGAAATATTTTTCTTCTACTAATAGTTTAACATAAATCAAATCCAACTACATATGTAATTGCAAACAAACTATAAGTGCAAAATGGCTCTAATCATATGAACGGAAAAATTTTAATGGTTTTTGTATATTTTTTCGGAAAAGCATTCGCTGGGCAATTGGTCCTAGATAAAAAAATTTTGCGTGTTCCTTAATCTATTACAAAAACGTCGTACTCGAAGTAGACAGGGAATATTGCTTAAAGCTTTAATGTATGCTGTCGATAAAAGATTTGAAAAGATGGAGTAGTAAAAACAAAACGTTAAGTGTATTTCTTTGTATTTTGGCCAGTATCTAGGTTTAAGTTGATTTCCTTTTAAGCTAATTGGGCCTAATATTTCAATGCAAATAAAAATCCATTTATTTACAGTTTTTCCCGACGTTTCGTAAGTTAAGTGTTTCTAACCATCTGATCGTAATTATATGTATAAATGACTTAATTTTCCATTGAAATGTAATTTAACGTTTGTTTCAGTAGAATTTGTATGGAAATTTTGTTTTAACATACACTTCAACCTCAAACTATTTTTTAGAATACGCAGTTATTTTCTCCTAATTTGGTAGCATTAGTTCGTCGGTTGGTTTCTGGCTTGTGGCGCAGTATATTCAAAATACTGTTACGGAAATGGCCGTCGGGTTAATATAAGTGTTACGCAAGAATATTCGAACAGGGCCAATATAAAGAAACATCCAGAAGTATTTAAATAGATAACTAAACGTACACTCGTATTCACATACAAGCACTATAGCAAACAACTATATACACATGCGTAGCACATACATACGTGATTAAACGTAAACAACCAACAACAACTACAAGGGTCTGCTTGTTATGAAGATAGCCATAGCTACATGCATACATACATACATGCCTGGCAATTCTAGCGAAAGGCAAAAATAAAGTAAACAACCACTTAATGATGTATGCATATACACACGTATGTACATAGTTACCACATGAACTTAATTACGCGCTTTGTAAACAACATTGAAGATAATGATCATTCGGTCTAGACTTTGCTTGAAAATTCTAGTGGTTGTTGTGCGAAGTATAAAAAGGGGTTGACGCATCCAACAGCAGTTCAGTCGCGATCAAAAGTTAGTTGGGAATAAATCAGTTGCGAAGAAGCACAGTTGCTAATAAGAAGTCTGTTGTTAATCAAGTGATTTGACAATTAAGTTGTGCGCAGTCCGTGATTTGTGATACAACAGTGAGTTGATATTTGAGTCTGTGCTTTACAATACGTGAGTTGGAAATTGAAGAGACTATAGTACAGTCTATAGTGACAGTTAGAGTCTGTCGTGATTTGAGTTTATTGTGGAGTCCCTTGAGTAAAGAGTAAGGGAGCAGTGGAAGCTGATAAACGTGTGTAAGTGAAGCCAGCGAGTCCTGATTAATGTATCAACTGTGAGAGTCTGCCATAGAGTTGTTATTGGTGTATCAACTGGAAGTGTCGGCAGAGTGAGTCTTGCGAGTGACGAGCAACAGAGAAAGCAGAATTGTGTCAACACTAGCGCAGCCGGTTGTCTGAGACGTGTATATACAACAGCGAAGAAGGCGTAGTGGTAACCAGTTGTGAATATTGAAGTAAACTTTGTGTTTTTATTTAAGCTCTTGAATTGAATTTAGATTAGTGGTATTTATAGTAAATAAAGATTGTATCATTCTTAACCCTAATTAGTACACTGGGGTCTTTTATTTATTGCAAATCTTCGAATCTACGGAAAAGCGTTTTTAACAGAGAATAAAAACGTAACAATACATTAAGTCTGCAGCAAACCAGAAACCAACCGAGTTATTTCGTCGGTTGGATTGTGGTTTGCGGCAAAGTATATTTAAAATACAATATGTCTGCAGCAAACCAGAAACCAACCGACAATTTATTGAATCTTCAAACAACTTTGAACCTGGCAGTATTGTTCAATTTACAGTTAAATATTTCCACACTTAATTCACCACCTTCTGCTTCTTTTTTTACATACTGGCAACACTATCAGTTGTTGTTAATTTTGCCCACAGCATGTTTGCCAACAAAAGTACGCGCGATCAAATGAATTGTGGAATTGTGTGTGATAAAAATGTTTTAAAATGTGAAAGTTTGTGTTTTTTTCTAGATTATTTCATTATTTCTAATGAAAATATATATGAAAGTGGTAAGTTTAGCTATAAATTATTGATATGTGATCCATGATTGTCGCATATAAACGTATGCATACATACATATGTATGTATGTAGGTGTTGGGTTAATGGTTTGATAACTTATTCCATTGCGAATTTGGCCTCTCATCCTCATTTAGCAGTATCCTTTTGAAGAATAGTGATACTGAACTTCGTACTTCTATAGGATTTTAATTAACCGCCTGCAATCGTTTCACAACCTCACTTTGGAGAGTTCAACAAGCTTTTCGGATAATTCCCCTAGATTCATCAAAATCTTTTGTAAAAGGCATTCTTTCGTAGACTTATTTTCGCAATATGGCTGATAAAGTTTAAGATCAAATGTTTCTTACTGAGTCTTTTCATAATCAAATCCATAAGTATTTAGCAAAAATAAGTAGGTACCATGAAAGTTGTAAACGAGATGAACATACATTTCCAGCAATGCCGAAAGTGTTATGTGAATTGATTGGCTTAGGTATAAAGAAAGAAAAAATATTTTGAATTTGTGCAAGTTACGCCTTTTTTGATTTCGTATGACGATATGTAATTTATAATTAAAAAGAAAGCGACGCAAATTTCTTTAATTTCAACATTTACAAATTTTATTTGTAGGTATAACAATCAGTATAAGAAGTTGATTTAAAAGCCTTAATTATAATAAATGCAATATTTTCCATTAAGAATGTGTGTATACATAAGTAGTAAATATATAAAAAATTAACAAAAATATAGATTTATTATGTACTATGTACATAAATATGTATGTAAATGCAACTGTTACCTCGTACCAGGAAGCTGTAGCAAACCTATCCTATTTTTTTGGTTGGGTTTTATTTGTCTTCTTCAAAATTAATAATAGCTACACCCTTGGCCACATTTGATCCAACTGCACTGCCAATAGATTTGATAACCGCATCCTTGGGGGCTTTTAATATGTGTTCCATTTTCATGGCTATTAAAATTGCCAAACTGTCGCCCTTCTTGACCTTATCGCCAGGCTTAACCAATACCTTTTCCAAAACTCCCGGCATAGGCGCAATTACTTTAGCACCTGCACTGTCCATTTGTTCCGCAGCAGCATTAACGAATTTAGGTTGTACTAATTCAAAAGTTCTATTGCCATTTTCTGAAAAAATTGTAACTTCAGACGCATCAATGTGAGCATTATAAGTTGAAATATTGTTGTCAATATTTGAGCGTATCTTCAAACGTTCACCATCAGAAACGCGATCCGCTTTTACAGTAGTCCAGTCACAATTGTCTATTTTTACTTGTATATTAGAATCATTGCCATATTTCATGGAAACAGTGTAAATTTTATCGTTGGCTTTTAGCTTATATTGTCTGATCAAATCATAGTTAAGACGTAAGTTAGGCGAAGCCGTAAAGGGATCGCATTTGCTATTGCTGTTGATTTGCGAAGCTTGTAACTCATTAAAAACTACGGCTAAAACGGCTTTGTATAAATCCTCGTCAGGAACTTCCACAGGAGGAAATAGAGTATCGAAATGTTGTTCAATAAAACCGGTGTGTACGTTTGCGGCTTGAAACTCAGGATGGCGAGCCAAGTCAATAAGGAAATTAATGTTTGTTTCCAAACCGGTTATCTTAAATGTATAGTTAAATTTTACAATTTATGGAAAACGTTTATGGATTCAAAACTTACATGATATTCTCCCAATCGCGCTATCAAACTGTTTAAGGCTTGAGTGCGATTTTCACCCCATACCACCAATTTAGCTATCATAGGATCATAATGTACAGATACCTCGTCACCTTCCCGCACACCAGTCTCTACACGCACTAAGCCCTCAATTGGCTGTGGTGTGGCCAAATAGCGTAATGGACCAGCACCAGGTAAGAAACCACTACGGGGATTTTCAGCATAAATACGAGCCTCAAAAGCATGACCTTTGCGTGCGATTTCATCTTGAGTAACGGGCAAAGGTTCACCCGCAGCAATGCGTATTTGCCATTCCACCAAATCTGTGCCCGTGATCATTTCAGATATTGGATGTTCTACTTGTAAGCGAGTATTCATTTCCATAAAGTGGAAACTTAAATCTTCTTTGTCCATTATAAATTCCACGGTGCCCGCACCCACATAACCAACGGCTTTGGCGGCGCGTACAGCGGCTTCTCCCAGCTCTCGACGCAACTCTTCAGATAAACCTGGCTAAAGTTGTATGTATGGTCTATTTTAATATTTAAAACGTAAAAAAATTGTTAAATTCGACTACTTACTGCTGGTGCCTCTTCAATAATTTTTTGATGGCGTCTCTGCACTGAACAATCTCTTTCCCATAAATACACCGCATTGCCATATTGATCAGCAAATACTTGCACTTCCACGTGACGGGGTGATCTAACATAACGTTCCAATAAAACTGAACTATCACCAAAGGCTTTTTGCGATTCATTGCGAGCAGAATTCAAAGCAGTCATAAATTCATCTTCCTTCATGGCAATACGCATGCCTTTGCCACCCCCACCACGCACCGCTTTAATCATCAAAGGAAAACCTATCTTTTTTGCTTCAACTTGCAAGCGTTCGTCGGATTGTTCGTCACCATGGTAGCCATTAATAATGGGTACACCAGCTGCATCCATTATATGTTTGCTAGTGCTTTTTATGCCCATATCCCGTATGGCCGAACTGGGCGGACCCATAAATACTACACCCTCCCGTTGACATAATTCGGCAAATTCCACGGATTCGGAAAGAAAACCGTAACCGGGATGTATGGCTTGGCAACCAGACTTTTTGGCTATTTCTATAATACGTCCAGCACGCAAGTATGAAGAAGCTGAAGCTGCTTCGCCAACTCGATAGGCCTCGTCGGCATATTGCGTGTGCAATGATTTCTCATCGGGATCGGAATAGACGGCAACAGTGCGTACACCCAATTTGCGAGCTGTTTTAATAACACGACAAGCAATTTCACCACGATTCGCTATCAAAATCTTATTAATTGGTCGGACTAGGGGAGTAGCTTTAGTTGCATGTGTGGCATAAGATCTGAAAGAATTATATACTATATATATTAAATATGCATGTTGTTGGTGTTTGGTGAATGTGTTTATGTAACTAGTGTTTTTTTTTTAGAAATTTCTTTTATATAAAATATTGCTTAGTTTTATTGAGAATGAATTAGTGGCTTTATGCATTGCTTTCTGGCCTCACCTGACATTGTTTAATAGCTGGGTTAGCATTTTATGAAACACTTAATTCTAATTTAATAAAATAAATAAAATTGCACACCTGCTAAAAATCAACACACAACAAAACTTATATGTATATTCTACATACATATGTATGTATGTATGAATGGAGAATTAGTTCTCGAATTCTTATCACGATACTTAGTTGTATTGTTTAGTATTTTTAATATTTAAAAATACAACACTTCGTGATCGTGTGATAAGAAATGTTAGCGGTTATAGAATTGTTTGGCGTTTGAATATGAATTTAGTGTTTTTGTATTACCAAAACACAGTGTGTGGGCAATTTCCAGAAGAAAAATTTACGTAAAATTTATTATGACCACCTTGAGATCTCAGCTATTGCTAAGCGAAAAATAATAAACTTTGATTTATACAATACATATTTTATTCTTGGAGTATTATTTCACATTGTTTTCTAATGAATTCAAGTACATATAGCATTTGTATACCTTCTTTGCTACGTTTTCACGCCCAAACCACTAAACCGATTTTTTTCATCTCTAACTATTTTCATGTACAACAGAATGTGAATTAGTACCACACTTTGCAATACACAATTCGAATTGATCGTTTACTTGGGCAAACAGCATTGCTTAGGTTAGGTAGTACTCATAGATGCCACAGTAATGTGTGGCACTATAACTAGTCTCACAGGTGTAATATTTTGTTGTTGGTTTTTGAATGTTGCTGCAGCCATTGGGGAGATGTCTTGCAAGGCAAAGAAATCCCCGATCATCCGTTAAAAGAAATTGTCCTTGTATGGTATTCTGGCAGCGCATATGTGGTGATTTGGTTCGGTAGTTTGGCTCATTAGGGAAAACATGTTCGCTTAAAGTGCGCCATATTAAGGGTTTTGTTCGTGCTACAGTAAAATCATCAGATTCCATTAGATGACGATGCTTTTAAATTAATATTGGAGATTAGTTTTTTATTCACATCACTTAAAAGCAAATTTACCTTACGAAATCTCTCTTAAGCAGGCGTGTTAACTCCGCTGGCCACATTCAGTGCAATTATTAGAGCAATTATGTAATTGCCCTATATGTAAAAAAATCCGCAGGAAATTTCTCATTTTTCAATTAAAGTTTTTTGTTTTTCCTATCATTTTCTATTAGTTGGAATTGATTCCTGGGAGAAATTTCCTGCGGAATTTTTTACATAATTGTCCTGATTGTTTGCCAGCAATTATAGTTAAGATAAGGCCTCCATATACAATTGTGGTGATTTAATTTATTCCTAGTTTAATAAAATGTTTGCATTTTCTAAAAAAAGATGCAAATGTAAACAAAACTCAGCTGTTAATCCAAATGCTCTAAAAATTTACCAAGGTTGCACGAGATGGTAGTAAATAACTTTGTGGACCTAAAAGTACACTTAGAGAAGTTTGTTTTTGTGACAGTTGTACAAATACGAGCTCTCAACTTCTTTTTAAAGCTGTCAGCACTGTGCTACTGGTTTTGCAACATGTTCTTACAAAAAATTTGAAATATTCTATTTCCATTTTTTTCATCTAAATTCGGATGCTAGAACAAATTATATTAATTCGTATATTCTTAATTTCAACTTCTTATCGTCAACTTGTTCAAAAATTCGGTAATTTGCGATACCAAGCCGTCAAAAAATCGTCTGTTGGTTATTGGTTTGCTGCAGACATAATGTATTTTGAATATATTGTGCCGCAAACCAATAACCAACCGACGAAATGACATCCGAATATAGTTTTAATATAGTAACAGTTGACATGAACTCTGAAAGAATCTAAAACATTCACCACAAATTACAATATTGAATTAATTTAACGTCATGTATAATAATGGCTTAATTTTACCTCGAGTGCTGATGGCAATGTTAAGGTTTGAAGGGCAACGACGTCATTTATGGAAAATTATTTAAATTATTTCAGAGTTAATGCTTACTTTTGCTATTTTAAGAACATATTAGACCATATACGGATGCCATTTCGTCGGTTGGTTATTGGTTTGGGGCATAGTACATTCAAAATACATTATGCCTGGAGTAAACCAATAAGCAACCGACGATTTGTTGACGGCTTGGTACCGAAAATCACAGAATATTCATATACGGATGACGATCAGAAGCATGTTCACTTCTTTCTGTTAGTCCTGGTCCAGACTTGAAATTTCTGTTGCAGCAATTTTTGAATATGAGCGAGAGGGTTGAAATAGAAATATTTGTATACTTTTTTTATTCCTCTCTCGCTCTTTTGCATTAAAAAATAAAAAGTTGCTGCAAGAAAAATTGAAAGTTGGGAAAAGGACTTACTAATTTAGATATGTATGTGGAGGGAAAAATTGTTTTAAAAGCACAAAGATATGTTCTGTTCTGTTTCTGAAAATCTTACTACCGTATCCAAAAAAAAAAAAAATTATTGGAACTCGAAGTGTAAAACAAAATTTCCATAAAAGTTTTGACATAAGAACACTTGAAGTTCAAATTAATTTTTTTTGGATACGGCCGTTAGAATTTAAGGTGAAAATCGTCTAGTCGATAAGAAATCGTCAGATCTGGCAGCCATGCTTCAAAGGAAAAGAAAAGTAATGTACAATGTTGCCAACACATTTAATAGAGTTGTGGTGTTGCAATAAAAGTAAAATGCTTGGTAATTTTTTTCGAAACCTACATACATACATACCATGGTGTAATTATATACACCTTGCTACATACTTTGTGCAGAATTCTAACCCCCGTATGCAAAAACGATTGTTAAACTTAAAGTTGGTTTAACAAACGAATTTTGTGTGGCAAAACCGGTTTTAAAGCATGATTTAACTTAAAAATCGTTTTTGCATAAAGGCATAAGTGGTTTTATTTATATTGAATTATTGCCTACAACTTAATTTTTATACCTATGCCTTATTCATAAAAAATATTTCTGTTTTATAAGAGGTTTATTAAATAAATTTTCTATGGAAATTTGATTAATAAACCTTTTATAAAACCAAAATATTTTTTATGAATTAGTCCATAAATACATATATTAATATGTATCATTTATTTTATATTATCAAATGTATGTATCTATTTATTTTCCTAATACTGTTTAAAGCTTTAATCCTTTGTTGTATTTAGTTGAAAATAAATTTAAAAAAAATTGCTGATTATGAAAGCGGTAGCATAGAACACATAATTCAAGTACAATTATCTACATGATTCTTAAAACAAGTTAAAACGAAATTTAACTCAAATTATTAAACTTTAGTCTTTTAGTATTTTATGCGCTCAAACAACCGTTTGATTTAATTTTTTGTTTTGTTTTATAAAGACACATGTCTTTGCTATTTAACTCATTTATTAATACACATCTTAGTAAAATTTAAACTGTATATACATTTATATTTATGTACTTTATTTAAGTTAGAGCTAACTAAACCATTTTTATATTAAATGAGTCCGCCTTGAAAACGAAAATATTTTATTTAAAAAACTCTTATGCAGTAAAAGCGAACGAACGAGCGAACACCTTTTCAAATGTTGGATTTATTAAACGATTAAAAGAGATCGAATTCAGAGAAGCACTTTAAAAAAATATGAGCAAAATAAAAGAATAAATATGTATGTATGTATGTATGTACATACTACGTACATATGGATGTATCTCAACCAGGTATGCACAGCAATACATGAAGTGGTGGCGCAAGCGTAAATGCACGCAATTTGTATTGCGGTTAGTTAGTTGGGTTATGACTGACTAGTGAGCTTATCAAAAAGTTTTTAGTTTTAAAGCACACGTTAACGAATCTGTTTGAATTATATTTCATTTAACAAGTAGCGGCAAAAACAATTTTTGTTTTAATTTGTACGTAAAATCGGTTAAAAAGAATCACGTAAAAGAAGTGAGTGGAGGCAAGATAAAAATAATAATATGTGGCTTAAAAAACATAAGCGATTGGTTATAAATGATTTTTTAAAACAAAAAAAGGCAAATAAATAGAATACAAGAAATAAGTCTGAAAAAATTAAACTGTATTTGGAGTAACCTTCGAAATTAAATTACAAGCCATAAAAAATTATTACAATATAATGAAAATAATAAATGCATTTATGTAATTTCAATTAATACATCCACACATATATAAGAATGGGGCTATTAGCATAAATCTTTAATAAAATATGAAAGCAGAAAGTTTTCACAAAAAGTGAAATTCTTTAATTTATGTATGTGCGTATGTATGTACATATGTATGTAATTTGAAAACATGTGTGTTAAAATTTGATCATGCTAATTGAAAGAAAAAGTGAACAACGACCAACAAATACATACAATATATCAAAATATGGTCAATAACCGTTTATTAATTATGAAGTGCTTAATAATTTGTTTCTTTAACTTTAAAGTAAATAAAAACAAACTACAAATACAAAAGACTCGCACACAACATTTAAGACATAATTAACGTTAGTTTTATAATTATCGCCTTTTTAGCAAGGCTGCCAGATGTTAACATTTTCCAATATACATTGGTAAATTTGCAGGACTGCTATAAAATAAATATACCTAAATAAGTGTAATTGAAATCAAATGCACTTTTTAAAAAGCTTTTCAACTTTTAATTAAAGTAACATACTGGGATTAAATAATCTCAGAAACGAAATTGGCTTTTTGTAAAGGTAACCTGGCGATCACTAGCCATGCGTTGATATTGGAACATGGGAGATTTTCTGAAGTACATATCGCACACTAAATCATAAAGAGTCACAACTCAAAAAATTTCAAATCCTGAGTAGTTGCAAAGAACTGTTGATACTGTGCAAATGACGCAAGTATGTGACATAAAAACAAGCATAACGGTATTTTATATTCTTCAAGAAGACTGTATTGCAAAAGAAATCGTTGAGGTCGTTATAAATTTCTTCAATTAACTGGTTTATAAAAAAGCAAAAGCACTTTTATAATTTTATATATAGAGTACTGCTCAAGGTGAATTGATACCATGATACAATAATATAAAGGTACAACCGTTCTCTCTTTTCGTCGCCATATTAACCTTCTGACGTTTGTGCCGACAATTTTTTACTCTCAAAATTAATGCTACCTTATTAATTTATGAAATCCGAGTTTTTGATTAATTTTTTGACGTTCTTTTTTATTTATTGAAAAATATTGAAGAATATGTATTTAAATTATAATTATAAAAAAAATTACATCAGCATAAACAATTCAAGGGAAATTACAAACGGAAAAGCCTCTGAATTAAGGGTGGGACTTTCTCTTCGTACTACTCTGGCTTATTGCTTTACATCAGGTGCGTCCAAGTCATATGCACAATGTGCAAACTTTTTTGAAAGAGCTATTGAGCTTTCACACCGACGAGAGCACAATTGCCAATCAGATCTCGGCGAGAACAATGCTTCCTCTTAATTTGCAAGGAAACAACAGCACACTTAACAGCTTTCAAAGCTGTTTGCCTCAAATACAATCATCAGAGTATGCCTCCTTAGAGCCTAAAATTATAAGCAAAAGGCCACCGCGGGCACTTCGTTATGCTCTGTTTAAACATACATATGTATGTATATATAAACGAATAAACGTATCATGGGTTCTAAGCACTCATTGGAATGATGAGCAGTTTTGCTAAATGTTAGCCCATGCTCGTCAATGACACGCCTGTGTTAAAATCATGCGTTCTGCACCTAAATTGAACGAATTCATTAGCAACAAATCCCATGCATTAACTATTTCTTTTGCATGTCTTTTTGTGTTCAGATTATTCAGATGTAGCCCATCAAAAAAGCATTAATTCTTACTGTAAGCTGCAATAAATTTGCACACGAAGTGTATGTAAATGTGTATTATATGCATAAAACACGCTCATCCATTCTACATCATATTATACACATGCATATTTCGTTATCCACGTATCCAATTAATACAACATATAAAAAAATGTGTATTAAACCATAATTTCTAAACTTAAAATTACACATTTCCAAAAACATTCCTAAAAAAAAGTTCCCCGTAATTTCGTGTGGCAACGTTTTCCTCTCTCTTTACAAAAAAAAACAGCAATCAAACAATTTTGGTAAAAGTCAAAATTAATTTTATACGTCAAATGTGGTTGTACCTTTATATTATTGTATCATGATTGATACCAGGTGGTCTAGATTTGAAACTCGCATATTCGCTTTATACATATATTTGTTAGTGTAAAATTTCTTGCTGTCAGAAAATTTCCAAACGTTTTACTTCGATTTGACACAAGAGAAATTGACAGCTTTGCTACTGCTCATGCCAAACCGTTGCCCGATAGAAGATTTTATGTCAACACATCTGGCATGCATGGAACGATGTTGGAAAATCTTTCCGGCGTGCTTGATGGTTTCACAGACGGATCGAAATTGGACAAGGTTGTGAGTGGAGTAGTTTTTTTATTCCAAGTTTCAGGCAAAATATTAGTTTCAATTTTCACAATCAGTGTAGTGAAATCTCTGCAATGAAAATGCGGTTAATTGTCTATGTACCAGTAGTAAAGTGGCGAGCAAATCTCTATCAGTTGTATGAACAACATCTTTGTATGTTGGTTTCTGAATACCGGATGTCTCTTAATTTGATGGTGAGATATTCCAACCTAGAGTTAATCTGGGTACCAAGGCACAAAGGTGTTACCGGACTGGCTAGTCAAAGATGGAGCTTGAATGTCAAACTAGCACACCGATCATCTGTTGGGATTTCCATTGAAAGCCTGATTCTTTTACAACTCTGCTTTTTGTACGTTTTTAATAATGCAGTGTTGCAGCGCCTCTGGTGTCAATGAGGCGTATTCAATTTTGAAGCTGTGTAACCATTTTATTGGCTATTTTACTTCGCCGATGATTCTGCTACATAATACAGACGAAGGAGGGCGCTCTGCTGTTACATTATGATTAGCATCCGCTAAAGCCGGTGTAGTTCGAACCCAGGACCTTCGGTTTTGTAGCCAACGTGCTAACTGTTTCAACCAACGCCGCCCTCAAAATCAGATCACCCTTAAATAGATCAAAATCCCTTCAATATTACGCAGACTAGATGTTTAAACGAAGTTACCTGCTCTACCTCAAAATTAACTTGATCACGATACAATCCTAGACAGTCCCGAGGATATTAATACTCCGGCATAATGACTTCTGTAGAAGTTGTCACGACGTGGCGGAAGGGGAAACGGTTAAATATATACTCTGTGACTTAACCTATTTTGCTGATAAAAAGGAGTTTTTCATTGGGCTTTCATTTCAGCAGGAGCTTGAAAAAATATCGGAATGCGATATAAGTAGAATAAATTTATTCACACAAATGTCAGGTTGGCTTACTACCGAGCAAATGGGATGACGAAGGGTGTAATTTTTTTCATGTTCTTCTCACCCGCCCAGACAACACAACGGGAACTTTCAGAACCCAAGTGAGCCGGTTATCGTGGAACTGTTAGCATGTAAAACTTAACTTAACATTAAGACAACCTGATGCCATATGGACGAAGCATCTGTATTACGAAGTATTTTGTAACTCTAATTTTTGTCTTTCCAATATGAATTTGTTTTTTCAGCAGAGGTGCATTTCACTTCAAAATTTAATCTTTCAGGAAGCATACCTCGTAACAAAGCCATATTTTGCAAATACGTACTTATGAATAAATGTTACTAAAGCACCGAAAATGGATCATGGTAAAAATAATGTTAGTGAGCTGTTATATTCAAATGTCATATTTGCTCAACTAAATAAGAATTTTTATTTGCGGTTTCATTTATCATTTAAAATAATAATAAATAATCTATTTGTTAGCTTTTGGCCAGTATTTAGGTTGAAGTTGATTGTCTTTTAAGCTAATTGGGCCGAATGTTTAAATGTGAATACAAATACATTTATTTACAGTTTTTAACGACGTTTCGTAGCTTTTTTGTCTACTTTAGACGATCCCGCTATTTAAATAATAATATAATAAATTTCGTAATGATTTATTATTTAGTTAATATCGTAATCTGGCATCATTGCGATCATATTACAAGAACAACAAACTAAACGAATATATACCGTAAAAAAGGAATTTGTCTTTGTTGTTGTTGTTGTTACCACTTTTACTTCAACGGAAAAAACTGCAATAACAAACAAAATACATACGAATATTTACTAAAATAAAAACAAAAATCAAATAAAATCGTTAAGAGAGAGTGAGTGATATTTGGTGTTCGTTTTTTTTTTGTATCTTAACACCGGTTATGGTTGGATTTTTGTTGTTGTTTTATTTATTTTAAATATTAATTCCACCTGTTTGTCGGTCGGTGTGTTATAAATTTACATACATATGGACAATTTTGTAAAAAAGAAATAACACAAGTGCGAATCAAAGTTTATTTCAAAATATGTATGTATTAAACTAGAAACATTAAATAATACTAAGATTTATTTTATCTTTCGTTATTCCATCTCTGTTGTTGTTGTTGTTGTTTTAATTTTTATCTTGTAGAAAATAAATTTCGCTTTCATTCAAAATTTTTTGATGTGATTCATGTAATAGTGGGTTTTTTTTAACGAATTGGCACACGTATATATGTATGTACATACATATGATATATCTTTAGCTTAAAAAAGTGAATCTTAATACTATTAAAAAACATAAAAAGGCAAAAAACTGACATAGTAAAAAAATATTTAACAACAAACCATAAACCAATATGAATTTCGTTGTGATTGGCATGTTAATAATGCAGGCTGCAAGTAAGTAATAATTAAAAAAATATATTGTTTGTTATTATTAAATTTTACCTAAAAATTTCTTGTATGGAACTTAAAATAAAAATAAAACTTAAAATACATAGTTACAATATCTTTAAAAATTTTTAAGTTTATGTTGGTATTTTATGAGAAAAAATGTTAATGTAAAAATGTGTATTCATGTATTTATTATGCATTTTTATTACAAAATTATACATACATACATATGTATGTACCCAAAAAATATTTTTTTAGTTAACACTAAACAAAATAATAATAATGTAACATATTTCATGCATATTTACATATGTATGTATGTACATATATATCTGCATATATTTATGTATATATGTACATATGTATCGATGGTCACAAGTAGAAAGGCCCTAACTTAACTGAGATAGATCGAATCTTCATTAATTAATTACCAGGGAAACCACAAATATGCTCTAAAAAAAGTGTTTTATGCGCATTCAATATGCACTAAAAACTTGTAAATATGCGCTTAAAAGTCAAAAAATATGGTCTTAAAAATAGAATAAATTGGTTTATTTGTAAATGAAAATATATTTTTTAATCAAAAATTCAACAACATTTGCATATAAAATAAGAAAAAAATAAATAACCAAAAAAACGGAAACATAATTAACAAAGAATAACTGGGTTTGAAGTGCAGGTTAAAACAAAATTACTATAAAAATTTTTACTAAAACAAATTAATTTTTATTGGATGCATAAGAATTTAACTTTAATTTCAAAGGATCACGATATCAGAATTAAGGCTTTGGAACTGTATTTTGGATAAGTAAGACAAGATTTTAATTTATAATTTTTATTGCAATAAATAACAAAATATTGACCTAGAATTTCAAATAAAAATCTTTTCTGTCCCGTCTTAATGAACTTTCATACATTTACAATGTTCCTTCACGGTCTTTCCGGGGCAGAGTAAATCACACACAGCTAAATCACACATAGCTAAATTTGTATTGCAACTAACGTCCATAAAACTGCGTTATATATAAAAAAAATTATACACTAAATGCAACATTGGAACAGAGATTTAGATGGCGAAAATTAAAAATAATTTGTAAATTTTTATTTGGAAAATGAAAATTAAGTTGCTAAAAAAAAATTCATAAATTTTTTTTTTCGGAATGGAGAGTTTTTTTAAATGTGCCAAGCGGGTTGAAATAAAATAAATTCTATAAAGTATGAAAATATGCCCTAAAAGCGTAAATTATGCTCTAAAAATTCGAAAATATGCTAAAAATATGCGTGTAAAACTGATATATGCATAAACATGCTTTCAAGGGTAAAATATGCAAAAATATGCACTAACAAATCGATGCCAAAATTCATTAAAAGTTCGGAAACGGATAAATATCTTGTCCCCGCATTAATACGTGATACAAGAAAAAACATGCAATTGCATATTTGCGGTTTCCCTGTTAATTACCTTCTTATTATTTTTCAATGCATTATTTTTGTATTTAGGTAATTTTGTTAAATATATGTTTTTAAATAAATAAAAAACCTAATTATTCTCCTTACTTATAAGAAGAAATAAATAAATTGTAGCAAGGGTTGAAGTTGAGGCGATCAAAACATGTCCAACTACATATTATTTCTCCTCTTTAAAATGAAGAACCAATTTACAATAACAAATTATGAAAAATGACGGTAATCGCAATCCTTCCTATATCTCATTTTATTAAAAATTACTGACTTATTGTTAACTTGAGAAGGATTAATTTTGTGCTAAAAAAATGGCAGGAATGAAATAAAATTGCGAATTTATGTAAAAAAATATTTAAAAGATTATTATTGCAATGGGATTTCGCAAAAATAAATTTCTTTAAAACTCTCTGTTCTAAAATATTTTTGATTTCTTACAGTCTGGCAATTAGTTACTCCCCGAAGCAATTTACTCCCTCAGAAAAAAAATGTGTTTTATATTTATTTTTATATATAAAATATATGTATAATATATGTATATATGTAACTCCAAGAAAGCATAGCAAATAGTTACAGTAATATGTATGAATTTTTTTGTTGCAAATTATTTGTTTTTAATTAAGTGAAAGTTTTTGTTTCTACATTCATATGTACATATGTGCATATGTGACGCGCAAAATAGAAAGGGACCTAAGGGTAAAAGCCGGTTTTGTTCAGGAGAGCCATTTTAAAGATTTGTGGCGCATAAGTCATGCAACTATATGACCCAGCTTGCAACGCTAGTTTTCGATATGTGGCAGCACTGAAACATGATTGAAGGACGACAACTCTGAAGAAAACCAAATTTAACGAATTTTGATATTGTGAGAGGCACGCCCAAAAAAGCTAATAAAAAACATAAAATTCATTTTTACTATTAGAGTATATAATAAACTGTTTTATTTAGGAACGTGTTGCTCAACCTTGAAAACGCGCGTAGGTCGTCCCTACCTCTTGTTTTGTGTAGTTGGTTTTTACTGTTTTCTACCTAGCGCGCTGTTTCCATGAGTTTGATATCAATTTTGCTCGCGATTTTTCGAATCCAGGTTTATTTTCTGAAATTATTGATTGTGAATTATAATAAATACTCATTTATAGTTCTTTTAAATCGTGAATATCACTCTGTTAGTACGAAAATTTGTTCACATAAACTTAGAATCGTCGACTTCAATTTCATAAAACGCGCAAATATCTCTGCGAGGGAACACTTTTGGGGCATGGGATCGGTCTCATTCGATGCTAAGATGCTGTCCACATAAAAAAAAAAGTGAAAATTGATTTATTTTTACCCTTAGGTCCCTTTCTCCATGCGCTGCCAAATATATTAAAATCAAGTTATAAATATGCGTTATTTCACATACTGCTGCTGCAATAATTTAAACAGATGACAATATACATAAATATGTACATAAATAATTAAATCTCTAGCCGAATAGCTGTATTCATTACAAGTATTCACAATGGGCATCTTAAAATTTTAATATGGCAACTTTGCGATATTTTGAAATTTTTACTGTGAATAACGCTACAAAACACAATGTATTAATCTCCCTTATCGTGGTTGGCGTTTTTCGAAGAAAAGAAAACAAACTACATTTTTCTTTAATATAGTACAGAACGCCTGACTTTCGCCGCAAAATCATCAATCACAATAAAGGGGAATGTATTAAAATAACTGTAATTTTTATTGTTAGTTTTTTATAAATGTCATATTATTAATTTTAAATAAATTTTAGTTGAAGAATTCACAAAAACATTTTACTTTATCCATTATTCCATTCCCTGTTATTTTTTTAAATTCTTGTACAGTTCAGCCGCAACATTGCCATATTTAAAGTTAATGCATTAAACACATTCACGACAGCAAGCTACCGACTACAGCCTGTAAAAAGTAGAATTCATTTGTGTATATGAAAATTATTATTTGCAAGACAACACGGCTACACGACTACACTTAAGCGGTTGTAGCTGTCTATCGCCAAATTAGACTAATTAACAGAAAGAACAACACGCTTTTTAGACTTTAAAATTTGCCACCTTACATTCAGTTTGATTTACACAGAAAAAAGAAACTCCAAGCTTGCAAACCCAGGTTAAGGTATTAAAATTTAAACATTAAGACATATTTTAAAATACTATCTATTGTGAGCCATCGTATCGACTTTTTTTTGCTTTTCTGCCTAAGAAAAGCAATAAAAAGCCTTCACCACATACATAATTCAATATATTGTTTAATAGGTATCAAATTTTTACTAAAAGTGGCGTAAGTCGCTACATAAAAAAAATCCAGTCCATCAATTAAAAGATTAAATATAAATGTATGTATATTAAAGATTATATAACTACAGCAACAATGAAAAAATAATTTGAATGTTTCAAATATTACCTTTGAAAATGTTGTCTAATCGATTTCCCTTGATTTAAATTTACATATAAATATATTTGTGTGATCGCAACAGTCACGTGAATAGTATTCATTCATTTCCCTGCTCAATGCAAAAGCTAGGCTTGTAATACTCGTACATTTGTAAAACAACCCAGCAAACATGAACTCAAGCGTCTGAATTCAAATGCTTTTATCACATTTTTATTTTTGCCCAATGAAGTAAAAATATAAACTGATTCAAAATTAAATACAAAATTGTGTTATGAACTAAAACTTTTTTTGTTCGAGGCTTTTCATCCTTAATAATAATTGGTGTTTTTCTTGGAGTTGTTACAATTAAGTTAAACATTTGTTACCGCACTAATAATCCCAAATTAATATTTTACATATTCAGTAAAATAGTTTTTTTATTAGAAATACATTGAAATAATATTTAATCAATTTGCTTGTAAAATTGAATTGCAACTAAAAATTAAATTATATTTAAAAAATAAATAATATGTACTCACGTTACTTGCATTAAATTTTTAACAGTTAACCGCTTATAATGACTACAAAAATGGCGGAAAAATTCCCTTGAAATCATTCATAATAGCGGGAATATCTTAAGAAGTTGCCATATGTTCAAGTGAGCAGGGAATAAAATCGGATGGATATTTTATTCACGATAATATTCACGATAATAGTGTTTCTATAATAATATCAAGTTTTGTTTTTTAGTTTTTTTATTTTATTTTTTTGCTGAGTTTCCTAACTAGAAACAAAATGCATCTAGACAGGGCTGTAAGATATGGCGATTTCTCGCCAAGCGCAGCAATTTTTCAACTTGTTTGCTATAAATAAATTTTTTGGCGATTTTTATTTTTTTATTTTATTTAATTTTTTAAACTTCAAAATTTTTGTAATTCAGGAAATAAATCTGACCAAAACTCGCCTGCAAGAAACTAAAACAATTTGATTTTAATGATTTTTCTTATATTAACAGCAATTAATACGTTTTCAATTTGGATGAGAAAAACTTACAAGCAATCATTTTTGGCGATTTTATTTCTAGTTTTGGCGATTTTCTGCTAAATTTTTATACAAATATATATTAAAAAAAATTATACAAAACTGATTTTGGCTAGTTTTGGCGATTTTTACAATCAATTTGGCGAAAAAGTGGTGCTTACCTAGAGAAATTTATTTATGCATGCTTATTGATTTGTACTAGAAGCCGATTAAAGTTCGGCTGGCTGGTGCCGGTGTGAACGATATTGATAGAGACGTTCTTAAGCAACAACAAACACAAATTCTTGATAAATAACGATGTTTTATTAGTTTGATTTTGATTTGACTGAAGTTTGTATTTGTAGGAAGTCAAATTAAATGTGATAATTTTTAAGAAACAAATAACACCAGAGGTAATTGTAAATATTCTCACAAAAAAGCTGAAATTTGCATAAACTGACCCAACACAAGAACGCTGATGATGAAGGTATGGCGACTTTCGAAAACAGCATGTTGTTCCGTTCTGCTAGTGTTTGTCATTAACTTCCACATTTCTCTTCTTTATGTTGTTATCAATAAAACTGAAAAAGAAAGAATAAAGTACTTCACTTCATTACTAATTTGAAACCTTTATGTTTGCTGGGTAGCCTTATTGGTAACGAAAAGAACATGCAAGTGATAAATGGCCTTTAGAACTAGTTGCAGATATTTTTTTGGTGTAAAATTTTTTTTCAAATTAAATCAATTGCAATTACACAATCTTTTTAAACCAAGCTACTGACATTGCTTATACATATTATTTTTTAAAGCGCGAAAAACAAGTTCTTTTAGCACTCATTCTCCTGTCAACATTTTGCATACTATCTCTTTCTATTTACATTTCATGAAACTATGACTGCAAATTTAAACTATTATCCAATTCTAAACAGATTTCGTTTACGAAAACCAGTCTCTTCTTTTAAAGTAGTACGAGTATGTTGACTTCATTGTAGTTGTCGTCTACGTGTGTTGTAATATGTATTAAGTCAGTTTAAAATAGTCACTAGATTTGTCTTTAGTGCTAAATTTGATGATTGTATGACAGAAATGATTGAGATAGAATATTTTTGTTGTTACTTAAATTAACTTTAAATGACACAAGTTTAATTTTACGCATCTGCGAGTATAAACAATAATTTCTTGATTTTTTTTAAATAACATTAAAAAACTATTGTGTTTTTATTTTTCGTAATTTAATTGTTTGATAGTCGGTTTGAGGGGAGGGGGGAGGGGAGAAAAGTTACAAATTGTTGTATTGAAATGTAATTTCTGTGAAACGATGGTTATTGTTGGCTTTTTTACGTCAATTCCATAATAATGTTTAAAAAATCGTTTGTTTTGATTTATTTTATGTGTTAGCTACAGTAAGTGGTCTAAATTTAATAATTTTATTATGCGTTTGTTTGCATCATATTTACTTTGAGTGTAGAGTTGAAAAACCAAATAATTTGAAATGTTTCCAAACTCGTAAATTAACAGAAATTTGCGTTGTGGTTCATTCAGGTACATATATACTATGGACTTTTATAGCTAATATTTTTATAAATATTTTTAATCTTCGTTTGGAGGCACTTTCTCCAAACGAAGAGAGAAGAGAAATCAATAGGGAAATCTTTCAGGGGACTAGAATAATCCACAAAATTGTTTCTCGTAGGACTTGTTATAAAACTCTCGAACACATCCTAAGTCGGCAAGCACTGAATAAGTGCAAAGTTAGCTCTTGAAAATATTTGAAGTTTCGACTTTGCTGATAAAGTTAAATTTGAAGGTTCGATGTATTCAAAGACATACATATGTATATTAGAATTTTATGTTGAATATTTTCATCGAACAGTGGTCTACGATGTCCCCGTTTAAGCATACTTTTTGAAAGGGTAAAACCGCTCTTTCATTATGAATATTTTTCTGCTCAAAACCAGTTAAGTAAATAGTTAAATATAATTTAAAAATACTTCCAAAGAACTGCTTTTGCTGAAGGTTATATGAAAATATATCACTCAGAATACTAATGGGATCAATGATCAACACAGTATGGCTAATGAAACGAGCTACCAAAATAAAATGTAATAACTTTTTTTTACCTAAATATAAATTGAATGAAATTGTTTCCTTTAATACACATGTAAAAATCCCCGTTTAAATAAGTTCCGTTTAATTCCGTTTCCCTTACAATTGTCTCTAAAATAAAATCCCTTTTCAAAAACGCCAAGCATTTGAAACTTTTCGCAGATGGTAATTGGTAAAACTAAATAAAAGGATATGGCAACTCTTAAAGTCGTATGTTTTTGTTTACTTTTTTCATTGTATACGCGCTTGTTCATACATACATACATGTATGGAAGAAAAAATGTAATGGTATAGTCAAGGCGAATTGATACGTGATATGTGAATTCGCCTTGGGTATAGTACGAGATTTGAAGAAATTTTGAGATTCTGTGTGAAGTTGGCTAGATAATAAATGTTTCGCATTATTGATCTCAATGCTTAATTAAACGAGTGTTTTTATTATTTGAGTTAAATGATTTTTCCGTTTAATAGCATCAAAAACCGCCCATTTTTAGGGTGGCGTTGGCTGAAGTAGTTAGCACGTTGACTACAAAACCGAAGGTCCTGGGTTCAATCCCTGTATCCGACAGTCATTAAATAACAACACCACACATTTTTCTGATGTGCATTAGTGTCCCTTTGTGTCAGTTGTTGTAGGAAAGTTCAAGTGATGAAGGCATAGTCACTGGTCACTGAACTATACCGACTTCAGCAGATACTAATCCTAATGTAACATCAGAGCGCCCTCCTTCGTTGTATAGCAGAATCATCGGCGAAGTAAAATAATCAATAAAATGGCTACAAAACACAGCTTCAAAAATTTAATACGCCTCATTTGACACCAGATGGCGCAGCAACACTGCATTATCAACAATTTGCAAAAAAAAGCAGAGTTGTAAAAGAATGAAGCTTTCCTCTATCTCTTCCTTCACCACATGTCTTCTCTCTCACTATCCCTTTCCTAAAAGAAGGTAACACCTAGTAATAGTAGTAGGCATTTGCCTGAGCGTTACTTCTCTTTAATAAAAAAAAAAAAAAAAATCAATTAAGCGGAAATTTCTATGATCAGCAAATTCCATCGGGAACATAGACTGTTTACATACATACATAAAATCTCCATACATGTCTGTCTGATGCGATGTGCCTCTACTTATACGTTATACGATTCGCGCGTTTCGTTGAAAATTGTGTTCCTCTAGGTTATTCTTGGTCTTCCGCATTTCCTCGAACCTTGAGGGTTTCATTCTAACGTTTTCATGGTAAATTTCATTGTATGGGTTTTGAAGAATGTGCCCGAGTCATTTTTTCTAGTTAAAGGCCGTGTTACACTATCCTACACAATCGTGCGATTTTTGAGAAAATGATGGAGTTATGAAAATGTTTAAAAGACAATAACATAACAATTTAGCCGATCAGGGTTGCATGTTTTCGTAGATCGTGCGATTGTATAGGATAGTGGGTCCTGGCATTAAGTTATAAGTTAATTTTTTGTTTGATTTTAGGTCGTTTTCTAAATTTAGTGAAAACGCAAAATTTGGATAATGGGTATCGGATTTGAATTAGTTTCCCTATAAATCACAAGCAAATTAAGCTTCGAGGACTTGTCTATCCTCCTGCAATTTTTTCTAGAGAATTTTGCGAATAGTGGAATAGGATGAAACCATGCTCAACCATATCTTTATGTCAGACGAGGCCCATTTCAATCTAAACGGCAATATTAATAAGCAAAACTGTCGAATGTGGATTGAGTTAAATAAAAAAAATTCTTCAAGAGAGAGAAATGCACCCAGTTGCAATCACAGTGTGGAGTACACAGTTTTATCAATTATTTAATTAAACATAAAAAAATACCTACCTTTATTTGAAATTCCTTTAGTTTCCATACTAAACAAATATAAAACTAATATGATACTTTGCATGCAAATCGACAAATATTTACTAAAAACCTTCGTCGCTTGCTGAAAAAAAATTAACATGTAACCTCCTAAGCTTTCTTGGAAAACTATTTAACGAAAGTTAAAAATGTAAATAACTTTGTATCCGTTGTACATACAATAAATTTACAAACATTTGAATTTACTATTTATTTCTTCTGTAAATCGAAAGTGAAAAGATGACTTTTATGATAAAATGAACAAACAAAATAAGTAAATAATAATTGTTTATTTTAACATTAAAAAAAGTATTGAAATTTTTATTAACATGAAATGCATAAAAGAGAAGAAAGAATGTAAGAGAAAAAAAAAGAACTACTGCCATTTGTCACTTAAAAGACATTAACGAAGCAAAGTAACTTATAAAATAATAAAAATAAAACTTGTGTGGGGACATTTTATTTTCCATAAAAATAAACAAACAGCAACTATTTTTGAATGCAATAAAATTTTTAAACAAATCATAAAAACAATGTGGAGAGTTTTAAGTCAAAGATTTATACATACTCGTGTTCATTTCTAAATATTTTGTGAACTAATATCGTTACCTGAAACGCAAAACGCCCTTACTAAAATTATCATAATATTACAGAAGTAGGAAAAAAATATGTTAAAATGCAAAATAATTAAATAAAATCAATAAATTAATTATTTTTGTTCGAGCAGAAAGAATAACAAAATTATAACAAATGACAATTTTTATATTTTAAGCAATGTAAAATTGTCATTTGTTATAATTTGTCACAGAGCTTAGAATACGGATGTTATTAAATTTGCTTTATTTCCAATTAATTTTTAAGCTTTACAAATCTTCTTCTCGTTTTTTACATTCACGAATTGATAGCGGGAAAAAACGTTCCTATTAAATTCGCGATAACAAATTTCCCTTCATGGGAAATGAAAATTTCATGCATGGGAACAAAAGTTTCACGTTTGATTCAACAACTTTGTTATTCAAAAAACAGATAAACTAAAAACAAACAGTTTTATTTATAAAAATTATTAAGGCTTTATAAAGGGTTTATAAAACAGATTTTCTGATTAAGCCTTTATAAAGCTTTAATAGTTTTTATAAATAAGGCTTAAAATATTTATTTGACCGTAAATTTTAAAGCTACATGAAAGTCATTTATAAAATGCATAAAACTTGTATGTGATGAACCCTCTGTATTGAGGACTGTATTTATTGCAAACAAATGCAATGAATGCATACATTTTTGTACATATCGCTCATTTACTTCAATAGTGTCACAACTAAAAAAAAAACTACTTTTGCAAAAAAACGCTTTTAAAGTTTTCAATATACATACAATAAATTTCCTGCAGAAATAAAAATTTAAATTTCCTATTATGTATTTATGATCCCGGTATTTTCTGCAATGGGATTTCTCGGTTAGCTTCTCTAGTGGCAACCTCCTTATGTTATGTAATGATAGTGTTTCTTGAACAAAGAAATAAATGTTTAATCTAACTTTAATATCTTTTTAATTTGTTTGGTCACAGTTTTGCGCAAACTTCTTATGGTGTATGTACGTACGTAATCTTTAAAGGAAACTCTTTAATCAAAGTTGTTAACAAAGTGTTAAATTGTATATAATAAAGGAAATTTTTATCCTCACATAAATCTTAATGAGCTGTCGCAACATAAGGCGGCGGCTGTACACATGTAAATACTCGTACATACATACATATGTATGTATGTACATACAAGCAAAAACATTACATTTTGATTTTAATTGCCTTTGAAAATATTAGAAAATAAATATTTTTACAATTATACCTATCAAGGTACATATATACATATGTACATGTA
Source organism: Tachina lurida (assembly GCA_944452675.1). Lineage (NCBI taxonomy): Eukaryota > Metazoa > Arthropoda > Insecta > Diptera > Tachinidae > Tachina > Tachina lurida. The sequence goes on from OX101752.1 coordinate 30,345,940, forward strand.
TTTATGCATGTAAATATGTTTGTATGTATGTATGTACATACATACATTATTATTTCTGACTTGAAGTTGCTTGAAAGACTATTTAAAATGTTTAATTTCTTATGCATAAATATCAATTTATTGCAACATTTAATATGTACAACAATTGGCCACTTCTATCTTAACAATGACTTTTTGAATTTGTGGCAATAAAATCGTATATTCCCACTTGGTGTTGGCCGAAAGACTAGTTTTGGTTTTATGTTTTGTTTGTTTCTTAAACTCAATAAGGCAATAAATAATTGTTTTAACCGCAGCATAATACACAAGTTTAAAATTATTGTGAATATGAAAATAAAAAATAATTATGTATGTACATATATACATTATGTACATACATAGATACATACACGGCGTGTATTACAATTAAAATTTACTGCTTCATGTTGTTGCACTTTGTTTCAATTGTAACAATAATTTTTATAGTTTACAAAATTTACAGAACTAGCATAGATACGAGTATTTATAATATTTTTCTTCTTTTTGTTTGCCAAATGTTCAGTATTTTTAAAATTTTCCCAACTAAAGAGTTTTTATTCTTCTTTTAGTTAAAATCATCTACACGATACCATCTCCAGTAAGTATCTATGTATGTACATGGACATGTGTATATGTAAAGAAATAAAAAAAACACTAATTTGCCAAATTATTATGCTAGCTTAACAAGCTTTTTATGTTAAAAATTAAAAAAAAAACGAATTAATCAGATATAGTACTTATTGCACAGACAGCCAGTTTGACTCTAATGATCTTATAGTTCACGTTGGCGTATTTCTGGAATCAAAAAAGTCAAAACAGGTATTCAGTCATCTTTGAAATTATGTACCGCAAATTTTATATATTTGGCTTTTCCATTAAACAATGATTCATAATCCAAACTATATTTAGTTGTTAAATGAGGGCGATTCAGTGGGAAAAAAAAACTATTCCTCGTCAACATTCCCAAAATGCAACAAACGTACATACATAAATACAGTGCTGGACTTAAGTATAGGCACAAACTGCACATTGAAACTGTATTTGACCCATCTGTGTATAAGACAGTTCTAGGCAGTGTTACCACATGTGAAGATTTATCTTATTTTTGAAGTTTCTAGACATGTTAAAACAACAAAAAAGATTTCTTATCTAAAAATAAGATTTTTAAAAATTTGACTTTTGGTACTTTTAATATATTATTGAGGGGCCTTTTGACCAAACTACTTTAAAATTTTCTGATTTGCTTCATAATAATCTTACACATATGTACATATTCAATACAGTAGATATTTTGTGTTATTTGGCTTTATGTTTAATAGTTCACTGGAAATAAAATAAAGTAACAAAAAAGATTTTTAGTGTTTTATTTTTGGGAATTGCTACAATTTAAGTTTAACGTTTATTACGCACCAATAACCCCAAATTATTTTGCTTAATTAGTAAAATAACTTTTTTATTAAAAATACATTTAAATTGATTATTGAGGGGTTTAGCTGGATCCTATGCGCATTTCGCTGTTGCTAATGGAGATCATCAGGGAACCTTTACCCAAAAATCTTAGAACAACTAGAGTTATTATGTTATAAACTTTCATTTAAACAAATGAGAAGTTCAACAAATAACAAAGTTGAAACAAGAACTCAATAATCAACATGTTTTTTATTTTCTTACTTTACTACATTGGCTGACTTTTTTTCAGCTCTAGTTGTAGTTGTAAAAAGTATGTAAAGAAAATAAATGTAAATAACAACAACAGCTATATAAGAATAGAGTGTTGCCACACAAGTATTTTTGACCTGGTGCAGTCAAGTTAACTTGACTATTAGTGCGTTAATAAACGTTAAACTTAAATTGTAGCAATTCCCAAAAATAAAACACTAATTATTAACTTGGCTGCACCAGGTCAAAAATACTTGTGTGGCAACACTCTGTTCTTATATAGCTGTTGTTGTTATTTACATTTATTTTCTTTACATACTTTTTACAACTACAACTAGAGCTGAAAAAAAGTCAGCCAATGTAGTAAAGTAAGAAAATAAAAAACATGTTGATTATTGAGTTCTTGTTTCAACTTTGTTATTTGTTGAACTTCTCATTTGTTTAAATGAAAGTTTATAACATAATAACTCTAGTTGTTCTAAGATTTTTGGGTAAAGGTTCCCTGATGATCTGCATTAGCAACAGCGAAATGCGCATAGGATCCAGCTAAACCCCTCAATAATCAATTTAAATGTATTTTTAATAAAAAAGTTATTTTACTAATTAAGTAAAATAATTTGGGGTTATTAGTGCGTTAATAAACGTTAAACTTAAAAAAGATTTTTTTTTGCTCGACTTGAAAAAAATTTTTGAAAAATAAATATGGCTACACTGGTGCTAGGGTTATTTCCTATTATTGTCAGCGATGCCAACTTGGTGCTTTTGGCACTATTTTTAGTGTTTTTTGAAGACTCAAAACGCCAAATTTTGAGCGTTAGTGCCAAACTAAGGAAAAGCACTAAGTAGTGCTTTTAATAAATTTGTATATGTATTTCTTAAAATTATGTACTTTAATAAAAATTTGGTGTATCTTAAAAAAAATACTAGGCCAAAACAAAAATATTTAAAATGTTTTGTGATGGCTATTATGGTTGCAAAAACCTAGCATAGATAAAAACCTTTTCCTTTCGAACATTATTTCGAATACAACTAAAATTAGTTGTAATTGCGCTGATTTACACGGGCACAATTGTGCTGACATAACATGCCAGCAGTGTGGCCACAACTAAAAAATTTTGAATGCTGAATGGGGCTTAAAATAATGCTAAAAATGCTAAAAAATATTTGAAAATGCTAAAATTTTAGAATGCTTTTTTTTTAATAATTATATCGTTATAACGAAGAAATATTTAATTTAATTTTAATAAAATAGAAATATTGCATTTAATTTTAATAAAACAAACAAAGTTTATTCAAAAGTTAAAACAAGAATTCAGGAACATACAAAATACAATTGCTGAATTCATAAAACCTCTTGTATCTTCCCTGCAGGAAATGGAACTGACACAAGACTAGCCACGTGACCGATCCCCAAATGATAGGGACCAGTCCGAGTTCTAACACTTCCTAGAAGTGGACCAGTCACTTTTCCATGGGGATGGCCTAGGATGGGGTTAAAGGCCGTTTCACACTATAATACAAGTATTAATACTTTTGACGAAAATGCATCCCTAATCTAATTTCTGTTTCAAAAATTTCAAAAGACAACAACAACTCAACATGTCAGAGTTGCATTTTCCACAAAAGTATTAATACTTGTATTATAGTGTGAAACGACCTTAACTGTGTGACTTATCACTTAACTATCTTATGGGGACCTATTCCATGTAGAATATAAATTAGATATAAATGTCATTCCGACATTTATGTAATTGTAATAACGCAAACTTGAATTTTTTTTTTATTATTTTTATTTTTCAGTAAACAAATTTTTTATATTCAAACTATCAGTCACACTACCTACCCGATCATAGGGGCACTCATATTGCAAAAGTATAAATACGTACCAGTTAAGCTTAGGTTAATATCTAAGTATAGTTACGGGACTTGTTCCAGAGTGACTTGACGGTCGATTCATTGTCTTTCCCAGCCAATATATACTAAACCAAAAAAAAAAAAATATTCGTAATACATAATACATGCCCTAGCGGGGGAGTCTTTCTTATATAGGGTGTTTTTTATTGAGGTATAGAAATTTAAGTTGGCATCACTTTTTTAACTGGCGGCCATTTTGTCAGCTGTCAAGTGATTAATGTTTAGTTTGGTTTGCCATTTCATCATGAACAGGTTGACAAAAGAACAACGCTTGCAAATCGTGCAAATTTGCTTTATTCGAGCCAGCCGAATTGGCTTTAAAAAAGCCGAATTGGCTTTATTCGAGCCAGCCGCGGCGGCCACATGCCCGAAATCATATTTAAACATTAATGGCATAAAATTATCCTTCCAATAAAGCCAAATTGATGGATATTAAAACGATTTTCTTGTGTTTTATTTCAATTCGAAGTTCTATACCTCTAAAAAAATCGTGCAAATTTGCTTTATTCGAGCCAGCCGAATTGGCTTTAATAAAGCCGAATTTGCTTTATTCGGGCCAGCTGCGGCGGCCACATGCCCGAAATCATATTTAAACATTAATGGCATAAAATTATCCTTCCAATAAAGCCAAATTGATGGACATTAAAACGATTTTCTTGTGTTTTATTTCAATTCGAAGTTCTATACCTCTAAAAAAAACACCCTTTATAGACATACTAAGCAAAAAAAATATTCGTAGTACATATAATATATAATATTCGTAGTAGTGCCCTATTGAACTATGGATGAACTAATGGAGAATCAAAGTAAACGAACAAAAATGTGTTCAGGTAACATTTACCCTATGAAGAAAGAGATACTTGTTCCCAACTTGTTCCTCAACATACACCTTGATCCTCAGTCTAGATTGTAAACTTTTAGTATACTTTTGAAACCTTTATGGTGCTACGGAATTCATGTATATAAAAGTGTAAAATTTGTTGCTGGTAGTTTTCATATAAAAATTAAATATGTACATAACATAATTTTACACTTTTATTTTATATGTATGTTTTAATGTATTAGCATGCTATCAACATAATACGAAAGACATTTAAAAAATACTTTTTGCATTAAAAAATTGATTAATTTAATTTTCTATTTTTATTGTACGTCCTGGAGCCGGATTCCGCAAAGATGAATTTTGAAGTGTTCGAAAAAACACTTATTTACTTATTTTCTTCTTGTTACTATATGAACATGACAGACTTTCGTAAATTTCAATAAACAATTATAAAAATGCGCGATCTAACGAAGTCATATTTACCCTTTCCGTACTCTACGTTTCCATCTGACATGAAATTTTGTTGTAACTTGAAGTTATAACTGCACTAACAATAATGTTATCACTTGAAAAAAGCATTAATTTGAGCAGTCTACACTTAACATTAACTTGAACTTTATGTTAAAGTGAACAATTTTATGTCAGGTGGAGACCGCAAATTACGAAAAGACAAATGAAATTCGCACTGAATTTGACAGAAGATCTATTAAACGAATATGATGACAAACACAAAAACTAAAAATTTTTTTTAAAACCAAACCAAGCTGAAAAACACGAATTTTGCATTATCACACCATTCTCAAATACCAAGTATGACAGCCTAATAGCCGCTTTTTGCTGTTTACATGGTTTCCATCATTATACATTTGTATAAAAATGATAAAATACAATGAAATACGCTCCTCACGCCCCATAGAGCATGTATATAAAGTTTGGTCTAAATCGGTGCAGTAGTTCTTGAATTACAGTGCAAAATCACAAAAAAAAACTAAATATGGCGCCATCTGTCGGACGAACTTCACACTACACAGAAACGCTCCTCACGCCCCATAGAGCATGTATATAAAGTTTGGTCTAAATCGGTGCAGTAGTTCTTGAGTTACAGTGCAAAATCACAAAAAAAACTAAATATGGCGCCATCTGTCGGACAAACTTCAAACTACACAGAAACACTCCTCACGCCCCATAGAGCGTGTATATAAAGTTTGGTCTAAATCAGTGCAGTAGTTCTTGAGTTACGGTGCAAAATCACAAAAAAAAACTAAATATGGCGCCATCTGCTGGACGAACTTCAAACTACACAGAAACACTCCTCACGCCCCATAGAGCGTGTATATAAAGTTTGGTCTAAATCGGTGCAGTAGTTCTTGAGTTACGGTGCAAAATCACAAAAAAAAAACTAAATATGGCGCCATCTATCGGACGAACTTCAAACTACACAGAAACACTCCTCACGCCCCATAGAGCGTGTATATAAAGTTTGGTCTAAATCGGTGCAGTAGTTCTTGAGTTACGGTGCAAAATCACAACAAAAAAAACTAAATATGGCGCCATCTATCGGACGAACTTCAAACTACACAGAAACACTCCTCACGCCCCATAGAGCGTGTATATAAAGTTTGGTCTAAATCGGTGCAGTAGTTCTTGAGTTACGGTGCAAAAACACAAAAAAACTAAATATGGCGCCATCTGTCAGACGAATCACTATTTCTGAAAGGGGCGTAGTATTTACCGGGATAGAATATATACATAAACACCCACAGGTCTTTTACGAATATTTTGCGAGGTGGAAGTCGAAAATCTGTTGGTTCATTGAAGAGTTTACCCATAACAAATAAACGTGTTTTTGTATTATATATAATAAGATAAGATATATATATATATATATATATATATATATATATATATATATATATATATATCGCACACTATATCATAAACAGTCACAACTCAAGATAATGAAAATTGTTGTTTTTTCATGGACCGCAAAAATTTCTTTTGCGACAAAGTTTTCTTGAACAGTTTTTTGCCACTCCTGAACATCTGGAATTTTTGGAGTTGTGACTGTTTATGATTTAGTATGCGATATCTGTATATATTTCTTTGCACAGATTTGTATGTATGTAAAATTTTTCTAAGTTTTATGTCGAAAGCTTCTGCATATATTTGTCCCTATTCTTCTTTTAATGTTTATTTTTATTAAACAATTTGTAATATCAGCATATCTATATTTTTGTATAGCAAGATAATTTATGTAAATTTGAAAACAAAATGAAAAACAACTTAAAATTAAGATATTTTTATTGTTGCAGATTTTTTTGCCGATTTTTTAAAATTATTTTTCAGATTTTGTAGCCAGTTTTTGCAGATTTTGTGTAAAATTATCTGTCAGCAGTGTACATAAGTATTATTCCCTGGTATTTGGTTTTATGTTGTCTCTTCAACCATTTTTGCATTACTATTAGTCTTTTCTAAAGATTGGTCGTACTATATAAATCGTATAAATCCATTGTGTCGTCTTGGGACTTACACCCAATTTTGAACCGATTGCTTTTTTATAAAACATATAGTATTTCCAGGATAATCACAAAAGGTGTATCTATTAGATATTTGACCTTTTTGAAAAGTAGGAATTTTTCGCTTTCTCATAAACCAAAAAATTTTTGTATCTGCTGGTTTTACACCGAGACCTCAGTTATAATATATGTGACCTTCTCCGAAAAAAAGGGCCTAGTGTGTGAAAATAAAGTTTTGAGAAAAACGCATTTAAAAAATAAAATTTTAACGTTTTTCTCATTTTTATCGATTTTGACACACACCCGTTTTTTGACACACTAGGTCCCTTTTCTCGAAGAAGGTCGCATATGTTGCGAGGCTCTATAGGTCTTTCACATAATATTCTAAAGTATTTTTCCCCTTTATCACGCAACTTATTATCCACCTGTTCTAAAGCATATGACTTATCCAAATGGTTATTCCTTGATGCTTAAGAATTCGATAAGACTCGAGAACGAAACAGTCTTAAAATAAAATTTCTTAAAGCTTACATAGTACTTCACTTGCTAATAATGTACGAGTACACAATGGACCTGCAGTTTTACTTTGAAAATACACATCTATTTACATAAGTCTTCAAACAAAGAGCTACGAATAAATTAAAGATTCTCACCTTAAAGTCATTAATAATTCCTTCGATTACCCAACAGATTTGTAAATGGGCATTTAAAATATTTTTATAAAACAATGCAATTGATTGATCTCCAAAAAATGGTTTTAAAATTTTTAATGATCGTTAAAGATATCAAAGATCAAATTAGTAATCTTTTGTTTCTAGTACATATTTTTTTATATTTTATTTATTTGTGGTTTTTGGTTAGTAGATTTTATGGTTTTACTTGCTGGTGTAAGCGGCTTAATCTCACATTAATATTTACAACATACAATTGTCAAACATATAAAAAAATATGTGATAAAACAATTCAAAAACACATAATTAAATATAAATATTTTATTTTAATTTTAATTATTATTGTTCGTACTTCATTTGTTTCTATATTTATGATTTGAACAGGCTAAAGTTCGTATGGCTTTGTAAAGCCAAATTACATGTGATAATTTATTAATGAACAAATAACACCAAAGTTAGTTGCAAATATTCTGACTAACACATACATACATAGTTGAACGGAACAACTAGCTGTTTTCGAGGGCCACTAAACCCTCATCATCAGCGTTCTTTTGTGTTTGGTCCACTGTGTGTGGTGTCAGTTAGTTGATGTAGATTTCTGCTTTACATAGCGTCTATACCTGATATTAACTCTGATAGAATATGAGAAAGAACGTCGGCAGAATAAGGAGAAAAATATATTTACATTAATATTAATATCTATGTAGGGGAAAACGTACTATTGAAAATATCATAATATTTCATAATTATCATGCAGCCGTGCAGTAAACATATCCGTTTATTGTAATAGTAATGTGTATGTCATAAAAATTTTGGCATTTCAGCATTATTTTTATCGAAAAATATTAATTTTCACTTTAATACACGAAATTCTCTTCACGTATTAATGTATGTGTGCGTTTTTTGACACTTGATATCATAATATTGTTTTCTAAATATATATTATGAAAACAATATTATAATATCTGATATAATATTAATATAATACTAATATTGCAGTCTATACGTAATATGATTCTCTCTGCTATGAAATTTGACGTTTGCTGATAGAAATATAGTTGATATTATATCAGGTATAGACGCGCTATGTTAGATACTCAGCCATCATTGCAAATGGAATATGTGAATTGTTTTGATTCATATTATGTATTTCAATTTGCTGAAAGTGTTTTTGTTTTTTTTTTGTAATGAAAGCTCAATTTTACCATCTCTAAATTTACAACAGTCTTGCCATTGTCGTTTGTTATTTACTAACTATGCACATGTTAGTTAATTTGATTATTTTTTTGTTTTACTATCATAAATAAATATTTCATATTATTTATCTAACATACACAATATTTTACTTGTAAATAATAAAATTAGACAGTTTCTTCTTCTTCCCACAAAAAAAATCAAAGTGTGTTAATAACATTATGACTTTTGCCCACATTTGCAAAACCAATGTTGCCCACTTGTCGTTGCTCAGTACGGGAACTTTAAAATACCACTCAAAAACATTCAGCTCACTTGTCGTTGCATTAAATTAGTTTATGGACTAAAAATAAATTTAATCTGGATCTTACGAGTATAAATTGACACTTATTTTCACATTTGAATTTTTTTAGGAGGTTCACATCAATTTAAGTTCATAATAAATTGTTAATAGGTTGTTTGTTATGGTATACATATACATATTTAGCAACAAATGCCGAATTTGTTTAAGAAATTTTTATTATGGTTGTCAATTATTCACCGCCTGTTAGTGCCTGCATTTAAAGAAAAATTAAAAAAACTTAATGCATTTGCTGACCTTAGAGATACAAATAAATTTTGTAATATTTACGTGCATCTCCACTTAGTGTTGGATGGTTATAAATTAATGTAACAATTAAATTAATTAAAAGTTTCAAAGATTTATTTTCGAAACTTTCAATAACTTAAGTGCTGATCTATTACTTTATTTTTTTATTGACATTTTAATATGTAGATTTTTTATTATGTTATTGTTATTTTTATTTGCAAGATGTTAGTTTTAAGGAAATTTATTGTTTTCAACTTGATATTTGATTTTCTTGTTTTATTATTACTATTATTATTATTATTATTATTAGTATTGTGTTCCACTTTCATTAATAGCTATTATTAGCAAGTTTGACAACAGCAAAGAATAATGGTATTATAATAATATTTGTTTTTGTTTGTTTGTTGTTTTGTTCGTTAATGAAACTTGAATAATAGTATTATACTTGTAGTTCCATTTTTGAAATCTCTCTGGAATTCAATTCCATTATAATACCATTATATATTATAATGGTATTATACTCGCAGTTCCATTTTTGAAATCACTGGCGGCTTACCCTGGAATTCAATTCGAAAAGAAAGCAATTCGAATATGCATGTGAATAAAATTGTAATTCAAAAATATGTATTTTCTTGCTATATGAATATATAGACTAACGCTCTGAATACCAGAAATTTAGTGACTGTTGTGTCACGTTTTCCTATTGGATTTTTTTAATTAAATAAATAAAATAAATTAAGTATAAACTAAATTCTTACCCCCCCCTATTCATAACATTTAAAATGAATTTGAAATTTATTTTATTTAAAATTTTTCATACAAAATTCTCCTAAAATGGATTTCAAATTAAATTTATTTATTTTTGAATATGGGGGTAAGGGTATGTATAGAAAATGCTAACAGTTGTTTGTCTCTCAGGTTTACACTCGTAAGCTGACGATATTTATTGTTAATTTAGTTAGGAACAAATTCTTAACTTGAACTTTAGGCCTATTAAAAAATTATTTCTGATTAAAATTTTCAGATATATTTTAAGCTCAGTAAAAATATTTGATGAAACATATTTAGTGAAATTTAAAGTTTTTTTTCAAACGTGAGACGACTTAAAATTAGACACTAAAAATAAAATTTCTTAAAAAAGTTTAAACGACTTTTGATTACTTAAAAAATAAATTAGTGTTATTTATAACAATGTTTTATAACTGTTAAATGCGTTAAAGGCGTTAAATCTTACTATATGGGTGGCCAATTGATTATACAGAATCCAAAAAATGGCGCATTTTGAGGCAATGCTTTGACTCGCACATAAAGGGATCTGTACGATTTTTGTTAGTTTTGGCAATTTTTCTTAGTTTTAGCGATTTTTTTTTATTTGTTTTTGGCCATTTATTTAAGTTTTATCGATTTTTGTTTAGTTTTAACGCTTTTATTTCATTTTGGCGATTTTTTTCTGTTTCGGGCGATTTTTCTTCAGTTTGGCGACCTTTTTGTTCCTGGTGACTTTTTGCATTTTGGCGATTTATTTTAAATTAGGTGGTATTTTTCATTTAAGGGATTTTTTATTTTGGCGGTTTTTCTTTTGGGAGTTTTTTTAATTCAGGCATTTTTTAGTTTCAGTTTCAAAATCAGCATACATACATACATACATTACAACGACAAAATCAGCATAGACAACAACCTGCCGCCATGTTGCCTTGCTGTCTTCAAAAGAATCATTCTCATATACATAAACATGTGTATTGTATCCTTGACATTAAAGTGTTACCAAGTAGGAATTTTCAGTATTTTTAAATACATAGTTCTGAATTTAGAAATTTGTAAGAAAGTTTGTTTTAATATGAATTTTTAACCACCGACCAAAAAAAGGGGTTTTATAAGTTTGTAGTGTGTGTCTGTGTATCGGTGTATCTGTGTGTCTGTATGACTCCACGTACAGACCAAACGGCTGCACCGATTTTGATTTGGTTTTTTCTGTTTGAAAGGTGACTTGATCGAGAAGGTTCTTAGCTATGTTTTAAGAAAACCGGTCCAGTCGTTTAAAAGATATCACATATTTTCCAGATATATTCGGGGGTTTTCAAAATTTTAAATTTTTGTTATTGCTTATTTAATTACTTCTACAATTGCTCAGTTTGTTAAGTTTCCCCCACGTTTTCTTTTAATAAAATCACTATTTATTTAAAATTTTTATTTATTTCTTCACATTTTTTTAAGCCAATAATAATATAGATTTTTATCAATTTTTAGTTAATTATAAGCCATGAGAAAACCTTGATTGCTTCCATTACCGATATTTTACCATAACTAATGTGCATTTTAAATTTAACCTAATATTTAAATTTTTAGTTTCGGTTCAATATTAATTACAATTAATTCACTAATTACACAAAATATTTAACTATTGTTAATGATATATTACAACAACTAAAAATGACACCTCAAATCTTTAAAGTTTTAACACAATTTATTATTCTATTGTACACGTTATCTACTGTTCCCTTAGAGATGTTTGCTTCCAAATAATTTTTAACTTTGGACTCTAGACTAATAAGACATCAATTTTGAACTTCAAATAAAACATGTGTTAATTACGAGTAATATTTCTTTTTTTTTAATGATTAAACATTCGAGAGAACAATAAAAATGAATATAACTACATACATACATAATTGTACCTTAATTGATGTTAACAAATAGCAAAAGCAATTCATTAAGAAAAAAAACCATACAAAATAGTTTGCTCCATGTTTAGAAAAAAAAATTGTTCCATGAATATACGATGGAAGTTCCAGCACTATTTAAAAAAACTTATAAAATAATTTAATTAACGAAAGTAATTGTAAAAAATGCAAATACTTATGTATGTATATTGTTACCTTAATATAGAAAGGCCCTAACTCATTATTTTTTTTAAATCGAGTTTTTTTTATATCGAAAAATGCTAAAATCTCGATTTCAAAAAAAAAGATAGTTGGGGTTTTTCTATATTAACGTAACGCTATGTATAATTATGACTTAGCAAAATAGACTAAATAAATTACAGCCAATTCGACAGATGTACATAGGTTCAACAATATGACCGCTGTCAACTGTCAAAGTTCTAAAGTGCCTACTGGAAGACACTGAATATAATTCCTCAATTAATAAAATTAATTAATTAGAATTGAATTTTGAAATAAAATACGCTTCATATTTTAACATTTAGAAGTTGATAACAATTATTGATATGTACTTTGTAAGTAATGATATTGTTATTTTTATATAAACACTTTTATTTTAATAACACTAAACCGTCGAGAAAAATATATTGCCGCTACTTTAAAATGGCTGTTGCCAAATTCGCGAAATTCGAGTAATTTTGCTCCTGCCCTCTATAATATGAATTATGTATAATAGCAGCATTTAACTACAATATGAATATTGAATTTTTATTTTAATTTATTGTTCAAAGTCGGTATTTAGATTTCTTTTATTTTGCCAGTCTTCACCTCATTTTCAAGTTCAACTACTTTAATTTTTTTATGCAAACATTTCTAAATATCGTCATGAAACATTTGTTATATGTATAAATTTATATTTTTTTATTCTACTTAAAAATCTAATAAAGTGGTAATTAAATAAGAGTTTAAACTCATTTTCTATTTACTTGTTCTTAAAAAAAAATAATTAACAATAATAAACTTGTTGACTTTTCAAGTCAAAATCTGTGCCTAGTTCAAGGTACTCGCATTTGAGGGTTTTTTTTTCTTGTAAACTTAATTATTGTATTTATACAATTAACTTTGATTTTTCTATTAAACTTATCAGTGTTTATGTGCGTGTGTAAAAAGGAATCCTAAAATATTTAACTAATAATGCGAACATACACATGTTAGGAATTTATATCAATAAAATATTTGAGTTAGTTTAAAGCGCACAGCTGAATACAAACGAAGCAACTTTTAAGGCAACTTTTTTTCTTAGGAAACTTTGCACACAAATTCGGTTTAAGTGATAACTCACTTTTATAATTATTTATGATAAAAGTGGACAAGGGACCCGCCTACAGATACTAAATATGATTTTCCAATTATTTCTACTCAAGCAATTCTTATGAAATTTGTAGCAACTATTTGGTTTAATATATAATAAAATCTTCTGATTATAAAATTGGGCAGTTCCACAACCATATTTTATGATATATGTATGTATGTATGTATGTTCTTAAGTGATGTTTACAAAAAATTGCATGTAAATTTAAGTTTTTGTTATAATAAAATTTTGTTATAAAAAAATGGGCAGTGACGCTACCTGATCGATAACACGATAAAACACACACATACATATATGTACATACTGCCCATACCGAACAGAAGTAAAAACTGCCCAGAATTTTTTTTAACGGTAATATATTTCTTATTAGAACGTAAAACCATCTTAACATCGCTACATGCAGAATGTGGCATTAAATCAGATATTCTACCTAAAGCTTTCAGCTCACAGTTAAAAATTTTTCAATATCACTTTTCTTGACACATTCAAAACTTTTAAATTTCATAATTTGTCTTTGCTTTCATAATTTATGAAACTTGTATAAAAAAGTAAAAAGAAATTTTTAATATTTTTAACTCTCTACGACAAGAATGAGCGTCTGAATGAGGCTGCACTGACATGAAAGATATAAAGAAAAGAAAAACAGATTTTTGAGAGAGAAAACTGCACTACTGCTCAACTCATAAAAAAAAACTACGAAAAACAGATAAATCTGCGCACTTGGCAACGCTGCACACACGTGTCTATGTTTTTACATCATATTAAAACTAATAGTAACGGTACTTTCGATAAAGAGACGCAAACTTATTTTGAACAACATGCCAGACTATATTAGCAATTTAAAGTGTTGCCAAACTTATTATCGTTATGTTATTTTAGTACAATGAGATATTTTTATATATTTGTCAACAAATATGTCCCTGACTGTATTTACACGTAGCAACATTGGAAGCCAATATGCAATTATTGCCTCTTCGTGTGCATTCAGCATAAGAACAGAATTTTTGCATTATATTTTTTTTAGTTTTTAGCGATTGTTTCAAATGAAATTCGATAAAATGTAAGTAGTACATAGTTGTTAACAAAAACTTCTCTATGAGAATAAATTTTATTGTTCATATTTGCTAAACGTTTCTAACATGACAAACAAAGACAAAGTTGTTAGTTGGCAGCATGTGCTTGTTAACCGCATACAAACAACTTAACTCATTAACAGAGCAATAACAAACGATGTTAAAGAGTGAAGTTGGCAATCAGCACGGTATGGTAAATTAATCGTGTGCCAAATATTTTAAAGTTATACTCGTAATCTCGTATGTTTGAATTTGCAAACTTTTTTCTAAAACAAAAAAGACATTGTTTTCAGCGCTAAAACGTGTTTTTATAACATCACTTTTTTATAATATTTAACATCTTTGAAATAAAGATGAAAAAAGTGTAATTAATACATTGAAGACACAAAAAAAAACTTGAAGAATCAATTCATTCAAAATATTTTGCGATTTCATTCGTAAACACTTAATTGCTCTACCACGCAAGATTCGTGTTAACTTTCTGTGAGGTTTTATAATTTTTTTTATTAGCAAATCGTTCATTTTGATATGTACAAGATTTGCTTGGGTGTACGTGCACACATTCATAGATTCATACTTATATTCCTTCGTTACTCAGCAAGACAGCTGACCGATGAAATTTTTAAAAAGGTGGCACCAAATAGGGGATTTATCAAAAAGAAGGGGGCAAAATTAAAAAAAAACAAGACAACTACACTAAACTTCTTATTTTTAATGTATTATTATATAATTCACTTTAAAAAAAGGGACAAAAAGTGGCAAGGCAGTCGAAAAAGTGGCAATTTTCCACTTTAGTCGGTCAAACGGTCACGCTGGTCTTATCACAGTTTAAATGTAAAAGACTGAAAATCATTAATATCTGAAATTTTTGGATATTAATATTACAGTTTGGCATAAAAATGTGCCCACTAATAACAGGACTTAGGCCGTCGATGGGTTATTGGCATGGTCCTATCGGAGTTCTTGTTAAATGCTTCCTAACTCGTGCTGACGAGACACATTTTCTCTTGCTGGCGAATTATCTAACTTTAACTACCAAACTGTCTTACTGCACTCGCAAGTTAATCAAGTTAATCAACTCCTATTCATGAGTTGTTTGACGCTTATTCGTGAGTTAACTATTTCCTACACTAAGGCCGGGCTTACATATGTGTGTCATGTGCCCAAAAAAGCGTAACCACTAATTACTAATTAAAAACTGTTTGATTCAGACATGTATTTATTTATTTAAAAAAAAAAAGATTAATTTAATTTCTAATCTTGAACTCAAAAAGTGGCTCTTAATTATTAGCTTTTACTTTATGAAAGGCCCCAAAGGCCTTTATGAAAGGCCCCAAAGCACTTTTGATTATTAAATGTACAAAACTGCTGTTGAAAGCTAAAAATTAAGTTATCTGTAGTGTCGGTTCTTTTGAGCTTAAACACAACAACAACTTATTACATGATTATCAAATATTCGTTCGCAGCATCCGCAGTTTAGTCAAGTTATGAAAAAGAGCTTTTTAATGTAGGTCAAGATAAGGCATTTCTTTTGACAATCTAAAATTCATCCCTTTTTTTTTTTTTGTTTGTTTGTCAACGTTTAGTCATCTCCATTCAATTTGACAGGCGTATTAACTGGGCGCTCAAATTAAAATACACACATGCATAGCGCATCCATAAATATCTTTCAATCGAGTTTATCTTTATTTATCTCTTTTGTGGTAGTTTCTTTATGTTTATTGTTTTTGCTTTTGATTACTTTTGTACTATTGTTTGTAAATTGTTCGTGTTAATACTTCTGGTTTGGTAAAACTTAGCTTTTTGTTTCAAAAATCGCCTTTTTCAAATCACCAAAGTCGACAAAGTCTGTCTTTTCGTTTTATACGAGTACATGCAAAACATACGACTACAAATAAAGAAACCTTAACCTTTTACCATTAATGAGATACATTTTTTACTCATTTGTTTTAAATATTTTTTTAAGTTTGTAGGCTTTTTATATATAGGCTTTAAAAAAACATTTTAAAAAGTTTTGTAATTTTTTTTTTAAATAAAAATTTAATTAGATAAAAAAAGTTTTATGACTATAAATTAAATCAAATAAACAAACCTACATACTCGTATTTCTTTAATGAGTTTGTTAAAACAAGATTTCTGAAATAGAAATTAAATTTTATGACAATCAATATCAAATCGTGCGAACCACATCACATGGCCAGTGAAATTAAATTTTGGTCACATGCTTAGGGCTAATAAATCAGTCAAAGTTTAAGTTTAGTTTAGTTAAACTAAACTCAAATTTATATGTAGTTTAAAGTCAACAGGAGTAAATTAGTGAACCATACCTTATGTGTAGTTTAAAAAATAATATTGTGGCAGCACTAGAATAAATGTCAAAAACCAGCTGTTCTGCAGCAGGTTATCAATTCTTTGCACAATCAAAAAGGCCAAAAAGCTAAAAAATTTTAATTAAAGGCCACCAAATTTTACTGAGAAAGGAATTATATTTATGCTTGGCGAAGTAGAATAGTATAAAAGAATAATAGAGTGTAAGAAAACAGGTTGAACAAGATTTGAAGAAAATGTAGAGGCTTGGAAAAAAGTTGAGTGCTCTTTTAATGCAAAACATATGGTCTATAAGTAACAAAACCATATGGCCTGCATTGGTAGTTTAAACGCCCAATTTTATGCGTTTACAGATGATTTAAATACTGCATTGATTTATAGGTTTGCTAGTTTAAACACATTTTAAACCAAAAATAGACATTAACTTGCACTGATTTATTAGCCCTTAGTAGAGTAAATTAAATTTTAAATACAGGTGGAAATAGTGAAAAAAAGCATTTTCCAGTATTGAAATTTTCTGAAGAGTTGTGAATTGTATTATAAGGAATATCTTTTATGAAGATTACGTTACTGTATGTGGCAGCTATGGGTCAAAAACTATGAAAAAATATATAAAAATTTAAAAATTTTCAACATTTTAGCAAATTTTGAGGTACTAACTAGATTTCGGGTTAGTTTGTTTTACACTTTTGTTCTCCTAGTCTATAACTACAATTAAATTCAGGCATATAGTCGCGAGAAAATTGCAAGGTCTTCAGAAAAATCAAGTTGTAGTCAAAAAGTAAATGAGGCCATAAACTCCAGCAGCAGCCAAACTAGCAAAACCTAAATGGGGTTTTTGTTAGTTTCTATAAATATACTACGAGAAATTCGATAAGAGAAAGAGCTTACATTCGATAATTTCAAAAGTGTTGCACAGTGTAACGGACAACAGTATTGGCGAATGAAATTTTTCTACTTTCAAAACTCGAACTAAGCTAGTAATAAAATTATTGTTATTAAATTTTGAAAATTTAAGCAATTGTCTATGTATATGCATTTCGTTCCCACTAAAGACTTTAAGTCAATTAAATGTACTTCGTTATTTCATTATTGCTATTATTTAAAATATTTCAGCCAGTTCCTCTCAAATTACACTGTTAACGATACATAGCGTTAACTAAAATCCTAAATCGACTTTTTGATTGATTATGATGGAATTAAATTAAATACATCTACCGTCTTTTTTGAACGAAAATCAAAAGGCTACAAAATATATTAAATAGTCTTAAAATTATGTTATTTTATTTATCTCCAATAAAAATTAAACTAAATATTAAGTATACTTGGGGCATTTTGGACTTTAGGTGACGATATTTTCTAGCTAATAATTAATTTAAAGTCTTAGGCAATCCAAAATTTATAATTTCAAATATGTATGCCTTCACATGCGTTATAATAATTTCAAATATGTATGCAAATGCATGCGTCAGATATTATTAAATTTTTTTTTACTTCATATTTGTACATCTCGTGTTAATTTAATGACCTTTGGAGGGTTTAAGATGATTTTTATAATAAAAATAACATGAAAAAATGGATTTTTATGCCATCTTATGCGCGAATTGCTTTCGAAATACCACAATTGTGTGTCCAGCCTGACAAGTGACATGTTGTTGGTAACATAACAACAAATTAATTGCTATTACACTTAAAAAAAATCCATTACGAACAATAATAGTTAATAAATTGGTTTTGAAAATCACGTGATATTTTTATAAAATATTTTAGATCTCTTGGGGCCATTATTAAGACTTGACGATTAGGTTCCTGATAGCTAATCCTAACTTTAGCAAAACTGAGCTATAAAGTGAACTTTAAAATGTTTCCCTTATTACAACTGTCCGATAAAATAAATAAAAGAATTTTTGTTTGGTGGCAACATTTCTGTGGATATTGATTGTTAAAAATACTTAGTGGCAACTTGCTTTTGTTTATTTGCCAAATTATAAACAAAGTGAAACCATTTTTGTCGATTCTTTTATTTTATTTTTGTCTTATTGTTTTTGTTTGTATTGTATTGTTTTTGTTTTGTTTCATATTTTCTTCAAATAAAATTTACCTGTGGCAACGTATGAAAACGTGGCAACTTCAAATGACTTAAGGCTCAGTTACTCGACTGTAATCTAATGCTCTTTTTTTGGTTAAGCATTTTTTCCCGCTTATGAAACTCATCAGTAGACTTCGGTATTTCTTACACTTCAAAATTATTTAATGGTATAATAATAATAATATAATAATCATATTACAACTTGCCATTAGTTAAAGATAGAATTTTATTGGACAGATAAACACTTTTTCATTATCACAACTTCCATTTAACCAAAAGTGAGCGATAAGTTAAAGGCAAGTTCACCCTACCTGTAACTTTTATCGTGAGGCTTAAGACTCAGTTAGCCGACTGTAATGTAAAGTAACTGCAACAGTAGGAAACAGCTGATCGATATTGTTATGTAAAAAGTAATGAAAATGATTATAGAGATGTAATGTAACGTAACCTATTTTTCATATAAAAATATCGATCAGCTGTTTCCTACGTTCCAGTTACTTTACATTACAGTCGGGTAACTGAGCCTTTAACCATTTGCATTACTTTTAACACAACAATTTCGATCAGCTGTTTCCTACTGTTGCAGTTACATTATATTACAGTCGGCTAAAGGCTCAGAACATAAAATAATTTTGAAGTGTAAGAAATACCGAAGTCTACTGATGAGTTTCATAAGCGGGCGAAAAAAAATTATTACCCAAAAAAACGGGCCAAATTTTCAAATAATTTTGAAATGTATACATATTTTGAATATTATACTCTTATTATATGTATATAAAATAATTGTGATTTATAAGATTGTCCCTACTTTTTAGAGTCAATATGCGTCTGATATTATAAGTGACAAAACAATTTTTAATATTTTCAGTCCCAATTTATAAATAAAAATTTTAAAAGTAAATTGAATGTAGTGAAAATGTTTTGCGCTAAGTGTAAGCGGCAGAAGTGCAAGGCTTGAAACAAATCTTAAATAATTTGTTCAAACTTACCCAACAAAAAAATAGTCAAATTAAATTTGTCATGACCTCCAAAGTATGATTAAGTGCAAATTTTCAACACATTAAAAAGTCATATCGCTGTAGTGTACTGCCATACTTTTCAAAGATTCAACGATTTTGACAATTTTCAGCCCTTAAAATATCACGTTGACGGTTTGACGATTTTTAGATATGTATTTATTGAAGTTTTTGTTTAGTACCTTTGAAGAACTTTTTAACTTTTGTCAAACTATATTAGTATTAAATTCTATTTTCTCTTTCTGTCTTGTTTTTTTTAGGGTTCCGTACACCAAAGGTGAAAAAGGAACCCTATTGTTTTCGCTACGCTGTCCGTCTGTCCGTCTGTCCGTCTGGCCGTCTGTCCGTCTGTCCGTCTGTCCGTCTGTCCGTCTGGCCGTCTGTCCGTCTGTCCGTCACAGGGTATTTTCTCGAGAACCGTAAGAGCTACGGACCTGAAATTTGGACAGAGTGTGTAGACCCTTGGCCGCTACAACAACAAATACATGAGAGTTGGAAATTAAAGGGTGTGCCAAAACGAGCAACGAAAAATTTTAAAATCCCATGTAATATACATACAATTGTATGTATGTATGTATATTACATGGGACCCTTGGCCGCTACAACAACAAATACATGAGAGTTGGAAATTAAAAGGTGTGCCAAAACGAGCAACGAAAAATTTTAAAATTTCATCTAATATACACACAATTGGATGTATATGCACTTGAAATTTGTAAAGTTCGTGTATTTTTATACAGACTACAACAACTAACACTAAAATTTAAAAAAATTTAATTAAAGGGTGTACCATCAGTTATTGTAATTTCGACTATGTAATTTTGAAAACTTGCTGTATTTTGGAAACCGTAAGAGCAAACTTCCTGAAATTTTCAAAAACGGTAAAACAAAAAAATCTCAAAATTATAAAATCGCCAAACCGAAAAAAAATCGTTAAAATCAAAAAAACAAATCGCCAAAACGAAAAAAAACCCCAAATTAAAAAAAATTTCTAAATCGAAAATAAATCGCGAAAAACCGAAAAAATCGCCAAAATGAAAAAATCGCCAAAATGAAAAAAATCGCTTAAATGAAAAAATCGCTTAAATGAAAAAATCGCCAAAATGAAAAAAAATCGCCAAAATGAAAAAAACCGCCAAAATGAAAAAAAATCGCCAAAATGAAAAAAAACGCCAAAATAAAAAAAAAATCAACAAAATGAAAAAAATCGCCAAAATTAAAAAAATCGCCAAAAATTTAAAAAATCGCCAAAACGAGAAAAAAGCGAAAAATAGTAAAAAAAATTATTTCAGCTGAAAAAACGTAAAAAAACACTGTATTAAAAAAATGATCAAAGCCCAACGTACGGAACCCTTCGTGCGCGAGTCAAAGTCGCACTTTACTGAATTTATTTAATATTATTTTACTTATTTTTCGTTATTTATTATTTATTATTATTGTTATTATTATTTACTTAAATAGAGCAATTGTTAATTAAATAGTTGTGGGTTGCACCACTTCTGTGCATAATTTCGATATTTTCCTTCGAATTAAATATTAGCGGCCGTATCCCGAAAAAATTTATTTGAACTTCAAGTGTTCTTTTGTCAAAATTTGTATGGACATTTTGTTTTAACATACACTTCAAGATCAAATTATTATTCTTTTTTTTTTTTGTTGATACGGCTATAAAAGTTATAAATATTTCTTTTTAAAACAAGATCAGTAACTAATGTTCACGATTTTTATAAATAATTCCCTGCAACATCTTTTTTCAGAGAGTATGAACCTTTCTGTTTCACATGTAATAAATTTTATGGCGATAGTATTCCACAGAAATGTTCCTACTGCACCTAGAATAACTAAAACCTGAATTTTACACTTAATAACATTTCATTTGAAATGCAAAATTTTAATTTCTTTGTTATAAAACTTTAATTTTCTTAAATTTCAATTAATTTTCAAGCTTTACAAATCTTCTTCTCTTTTTTACATTCACTGGGACTGATAGCGGAGGAAAACTTTCGCGGTATATTCACGATAGAATTTTTCCCTTCGAGGGGAATAAAAATTTCATGGGCACAAAAATTGCACTTGTTATTCACGATAGGCGTGATTATTAATATGTAAAAAAACATTGTATCATTGAATTATGTAGAATATAAGTGGCTAAGTCCTAATTCACACTAAGCAAGTCTTATTGATAAGCTGATTAGTTTTTTAGGGGAGAGAGAGAGAGACGAGGCGAAAAGAAACCTTTATGTTCCCCTCGTGTCTCTCTCCAACAAACTAATCAGCTTAGCAATAAGACTTGCTTAGTGTAAATTAGGACTAAGTACTAGCAAGATCCGCATTTTAAAACATTTTAAAAACTTTCAGCATAATTACCCAGCAAAACAATTGGCTTCCTCTTCAATTTGACCGAATAACCCATTATTTTGAGAAGTTCAAAAAGCAAAAATTTAAATCATATAAATTACGTCTTCAGGAAAACGAAAATAGGATTCAAAGTTTAAAAATAATCTTTTTTTTTTTTTTAAGCAACAACATTAACACAGTAGGGGCAATAATTCTAAAGGATTTTAATTGTCCCGTAAGTATAAGGGTATGGTCACACTTGGGCAAACATTTGCCAAAAAAAAAAACGTAACCAGTAAATATTGATGAAAAAGCTTTCGAGTCAGACACGTGTTTGTTAAGTTAAATAGTTTCCAATAACAACATTATTCTATGACATTGTCTGTTAATTCTTTATGAAACTGTTTAACTTAAGAAACACGTATCTGAACCAAAATTTTTTTCACTAATATTTAGTGGTTAAGCTAAATAATGGACAAATTTTTGCCAATTGTGACCGTACCTTAAGTCCTTTTCTTCATCGAAAAATAGTTCCGCTGAACTAATGATATTTATATCTAATAAGTATTTTTTTTTTGGCACTTTCTTAACAATTTCCTATTTAGAAGTTATAGTAGACACATCTTATATTTTAAAGCTTTGTTTACATTATTTTCCTTTGCCCGTTTTGCCATAATAATTTTCACAATAACTTTTTTCTTTGAATTATATGTACAATTGTGGTATTTCAAACATTATAATATTGACAACATTTGTGAGGAACATCTACAAGCAACGAATATTTGTGTTGAAAATTTTTGCACAAATTTTGTGATATTATCAATTTACTCCCCTCCCAGATTCGGAATTACTGAGAATCAATACGAGGATTTCTATAGATCTCTTGGCCCTTGTTTCGTGGCAGCTAGCGACTATAATGCTAAACACACGTTCTGGGGTTCGCGTCATATTACAGCCAGAGGTCGAGCGTTGTTCAACACAATTTCAAAAATGGGCTTGGACGTCATTTCGAGTGGGGAGCCTACTTACTGGCCAACTGACATAAATAAAATTCCGGATGTTATAGATTTTGGCGTCATAAAAAACATTTCTAGGGAATTAATTAACGTTGAAGCTTCTTTAGATCTCTCGTCCGATCACTCTCCCACGATCGTTACAATCTGTAGCCCACAGAGAAGTGATTTACCTCACTCGTATGTGAAGATGATCAATCGTGTAAATTGGCTGCGATTCAAAAAATATCTTAGTAGTCATTGCACGGAAAACATTACGCTAAGAACACCCGAGGATATTGAAGCTAACATCGCCAACCTTAACGAAATGATTGCACAGGCTGCTGAACTACTACCTCCCATCCGCAGACTGGATTTAATAAAATTTATTCTACCGATATTGAGCATGTTGTGCGTGAAAAAAGAAGAGCTAGAAGGGAATGGCAACAGCACAGATCACCACAACTTAAAATCAGATTTAAAGAGTGCACTAAACGACTCCAAGAGTTACTTGCAATTGAAAAAACTGCATCTCTTAAAAATTATCTGGAAGGTTTTGATGTCACTCCAGCATCTAATTACTCTTTGTGGCGCGCTGCTAGAAAGCTGAAAACCCCCGTTGAGTTTAAACCACCTCTGCGCACATCTACCGGAGGTTGGGCAAGAAGCGATACTGAAAAAGCTAACATATTTGCAAATCATTTAAAATATGTATTTACCCCAAACACATGTACTGGTGTTGCTGATTTGCCGAGTGTAGTTGCTCTACCCCCGCGACCCATAAAGTTTAAGATGCGCGATGTACAAAAACTAATTGCTGAACTTAATCCGAAGAAAGCTCCAGGTATTGATGGAATTAGCAACAAGATGCTGATGAACTTTCCTCATATTGCAATAAGAATCCTGCTATTTATTTTTAATGCCATTTTACGAATTCAGTATTTTCCACATAACTGGAAACTTGCCAGGATTAAAATGATTCTGAAGCCGGGCAAAGATCTTACCAAGGCTGAGTAATATAGGCCTATAAGCTTACTATCAACAGTTTCAAAACTTTTCGAAAAGCTGCTCATGACTAAATTGTCCACAATTTTAGCTGATAATGGGTGCATCCCGGACCATCAATTTGGCCTTAGAAGTCAGCATAGCACTATTGAGCAAACGCATAGATTGGTTCAAGTTATAAGGAGGACTTTTGAAGAAAAGAAGTATTGTTCTGCCCTTTTTATTGATGTTTCTCAGGCATTTGACAAAGTATGGCACAAAGGCCTAGTTTTAAAATTGAAGACATACCTACCAATAAATATACAAAAGCTTTTGGAAAGTTATATTCTTGATAGAAAGTTTACTGTTGTGGAAGGATACTTCATGAGTGTACCCGAATCTATATCTTCTGGTGTGCCACAGAGTAGTATTTTGGGGCCAGTCTTGTATTTAATATATACTTGTGATATGCCTGTGAGCAATAACATCCACACTTCTACATTTGCCGATGATACAGCCTGTATGAGTATGCACAAAAACCCTGATGAGGCATCCCGCAATCTCAAAGCTCACATTACTCAGCTTGAAAGATGGTTGAACTTATGGAGAATTACGGCCTGGCCCACGATGTCACTAGACATCGTTCGATCGACAACTTGTATTGCAAACAACAATAACTTTGCAAAATTTGTTGTTGTTTGCAATACAAGTTGTCGATCGAACGATGTCTAGTGACATCGTGGGCCAGGCCATTAAAGTAAATGAACAAAAGTGTGTTCATATAACGTTTACCCTAAGAAAAGATACCTGTTCCCCCATTCGAATCAATAATCAAAATATTCCTCAACATTCTCAAGTGAAATACCTTGGCATACACCTTGATCGAAGGCTTACATGGCAACATCATATTGACGCTAAACTAATTCAAATGAAACTTAAGTTAACTCAAATACATTGGTTGATTGGCAGAAATTCAACACTCAGTCTAGACTGCAAACTTTTGATATACAAGTCGCTTTTGAAGCCAATATGGTGCTACGGAATTCAGCTATGGGGCACTGCTTCAGCTTCAAATATTGAGAAAATCCAACGAAGGCAAAACAAAATTTTACGTTTGATAACATCTGCTCCATGGTACATTAAAAATTCAAATATTCATCGTGATTTAAATATGCCACTAGTGAGTGAAGAAATTGCAAAATACGCAGGCAAATATTTAACAAAACTCGAGTCACATCCTAATCCGCTTGCCCGTAATATTTTGAGCTTTACTGGACACATCCGCCTAAAAAAGAGGGACACAAGGGCCCTAATAGTCAGCACCCCAAATGATACTTCTTGAAAATAATTCTGCTTAATACGAAATTTATGTATTATTAATTACTATCACTAAGTTTATGTCCGATACTGGTCGGGCCTAATAATTATATATAGATTTAAGATTTGAATACTTATTTGTTAGTTCATATTTTGGTTGGTTTTTTTGGTATGTTCTGATTTAGATTTTTGTGTTTTGTGGCAGCAAAAATAAAATTAAACAAAAGAAATAAACGAAATAAATACAAAAAGTTGAATTTAATAAATAAAATGGGAATCGACCTATAGAAGCTGTTCAAATGCTTCCGTCAATAAAGTACGCATTGTGCCAACCTTCTCCGTCGTTGCGTTAATGTCAGTTGAAAAAGGCGAAGTTTAACGTGTGACGGATTCATTGTGCCCCGGCCTTTATGTTACATTCCTTCCGCTCACCACAATCGTGCAATGTGGCATCCCTCTCGTTTTGAACACTTTAATTCGTTACAGTGTATGTACGAGCATATGCATGTGCAATTATTTATTACTGGTTTTGTTTTTTTTTTTTTTTTTAATGTGTAAAAAATCTATTGGCTAATACATATTTGCGATTATAACAACAAGCAAATTAATTTGTTATATGAATTTTATTATATTTTCTGCTACTTTATTTTTCTTTTCATTCGAAAATTAAGTACACATTTATACATACATACATACATACATACATACATCCATATGCATAATAACCCAGTTGGTCATGTCTTTCAGAAATCTGGCAAGACGGATGCACGACAATGTTGAAGCGTGGAAGACCTGTTTTCGACATCTCAAACAGATCATTGAGGACATTTTCGAACAAATGCCCACTAAGTTCAAAGATGACAACAAGAGCTACACTTTTGATCATATTTTCCTTGTCCCTGTAGAACTGACAATTTTTATAACATTTTTATTAATGAAATTATACAAAATTTTTCATTGTACATTGCAAGACTAGCTTGCAAACTATATCCATCAACTAGTTTGATGCATAACAGGTGGAGTAGTTTTTCTCTTACCGAGTCTTTGAGTACACGGTTTCAATTAGACAAATAATATCGTGCATGACAAATACATACATACATATGTATTCCAATCTCCCTAAGTAGTCGTTGATGAAAGTGTCCTCTGCGACAAGTTGGCCAACTGGGACGTACACATAATTGAAAGTGTTTTTGTGAATGGATGGACAAGTGGCTGTAAGTGTGTGTACTCGTATCTTTCACTGTCAAGTGTAGAGTTCATAATTGGCATCATTAATTCAGTTATGTTAACGTGTACATAAGATTTTAGGTTTTTGTTTCGTTGTTTCATGTTTGAAATTTAGAGGAAATGATTTAACTAATGTGCATTTAAGTGCTTGTGTGTTTATATTTTGCTAACGTGTTTATTTCTTGGCATTAGATAAATAATCGACATAACAATAAAAAATTTTAACCATTAAAAATTAATTAATTGTCTTAAATCTTTATAATTATTACTTGGTTAAAATAATGCACATTTTTGTTAACTTTTTATATATTTGTCGGGAATTAAATACATACATACATACAAGTATTTATGTATATTCGAAAAAGCCAATGAGTTTTATTGTATTTTCGATTGTGGTTCAAAGGTTGGAACCTATGAATTTTCATCCGTTATTTGTTCATCCCTAGCGTGAACATTTTTCCCTCGAAATATTTACCTTTTTCCGGGTATTCCAAACGTCAATAAACCGACCTGCTCTGCAAATCACGAGATGTCAAATCGCGGTAATTTCAAAAAAAATTAATAAAAGCTCGATTTATAGCGTTGGAAGTGGGAATAAAATATTCTATCATAAATGATAAAAACTTAAAATGCAATAAAAACGCCATTGATAGATTTTTTTTGGAATTACGTGATTCGAAATTACCGTGATTTTCAGAACAGGGCCGAAATTCTTCTTATAGTCAAGAAAGAATATTGTTCACGGAAATTTTTTCACTTTCCCTCAAATTTTTATTCACCTCCTTTATGCAGGTGAACTGAATAAATACATCAATATAGCAAAATTTCAATATTTTCCTTCCAACTCAATATTAAAGCTTATTGTACATACATATACATATTTTTATTTTTATGACAACATCAGTAAATAATTTTCAGAATTCTTAATAATAACTCTTGAAACATTTTGTTGCACATGCACAAAGTTTTATGGCGGTGGTGTGTTAAAGAATTTTTATTCACTGTACCTAGAATATTTAGAAACACAACCTTACACTTAAATACAATTATTTTAAACCCCAAAACTTTTACGAGTATTTCTTTACTATTAAATTTAAATTTTGTTTGTTTTTTAATACATAATTTTTAAACCTTGCACATATTCTCCCCTTTTTTGGCATTCAGTCAAAACTGATAGCGGGAAGAAAATTTTACATGAATGCCACGACACTAATTTGTCCTTTAAGGGAAATGAAAATTCCCTGGGAGTGATTATTATGCTCATGCAAAAAAAAAAAAAATCCGTGTGATAGAAAATTCGATGCTCAACGAAAATTTTGGCATTACTACCCAGGAAGCAAATACGAGTCGAAATTTAAAAATATTTCCATATAAACTCTATTGAAATATTTCGTAATTTCGTTCGATAACGAGTGTCGTAATTTGCCGCCAGATCATACATAACACGATATAGCCAGCAGCAACAGAATGTCGAATGCAACTCATAATAAGAGTCTATGTATAAAAATAATATTTAAGTGCAAATTTGATCAATATATCCTCGAAAATTTTTAAATTACTACTACATTCTAAATATTTTCAAGCGTACTCGAAATTTTTATTTACATATATGTACACTATTGAGTCATACGATAAATGATTTACAATTTTCAAATTAAGTTCGATAAAACTTGAAAATCTTATACAATAAAAGGCTATTTCTCTACGACATTGTAGTAATTGCTTTTGATATTCGACTTAAATTCGAAACTATATCCGAAATTTCGAATATAAAATATTTATAAATTGCTTATATTTTACAACATGTACGTGAATTGCTTTTGAAGAATATTTAAAAATTAAAAAAAAAAAATTAAATAGATAAACAAACAAGTTTTTTTTAATAAAAAGTAAACATTGTGAAAATTAATTGTAAGCAAAAAAAAAATTACATAAAATAAATACAATGCAAAATGTGCTCGATTTCTGCAACCACCGATTATTTTAACATCCCGATTAGCGCAACCGGTAATTTATTTACATTACACTCTTTATAAGTGCAACTTTTTTCAAAAACCAGTTTCGATAAGCGCAACTTTTTCTCTTTTAGTAAATTTAAAACACTTTTCTCTCTGAATGTACTGAATCTAAAAAGGAGTTTTAACAAGTTTTACAAAAGAACCCATCCGAAAAAGTTTTTTACACTAATACTAACACTTTTCATTTATTTTTCTCTCTATACTCTTCGTGATAAGAGAAGACTATTCAGATAAAATCAAAGCTATAAATTTTTCAGACGAAGCAACTTCAGAGAATATACAATCCAATTAATGTACTTAACATTTGTATGGAGTGGCCAATAGACAATAATATTTCCTTATGAAAAGTTAGATCAGCCATTAAATTGGTTTATAAGAAGTTGCAAATTTTCGATTTCCTTCCGGTTGCGCAAATCGAGCTCGTACTGTATATTATTTCGAATATGCGTGTATATATTTCTTAACTCACATGACTTTGTATTTACTTCTTACCGAAATATTTTATTACTTCTTCGAAATTTCGATGGTCACGAGTAGAGAAGCCCTAACTCGCTTTTTCACTAAATTGAGTTTTTCAGTGATTCCAATACATTTCACACAGAAGAATTTATTGCAATAATATAAAATATAACACTTTTAAAAGTAGTTGAACAAAGCAGTTGTACTGTTTAGTATTATGCTTTTACCTTCTCCTGTAAAGTTTAGGGTATTTTTACTTGGGACCGACGATATGTATGTACATACATATGCATGTATCTACATATGTATGTATATTTAATATCTTTGAAACAAATTAGATAGTTTGGCAAAATTAAAATAATTCGTAATATTAAATTATGTAAATAATAATTTAAAAAATGCCATTACACATTTTATTTTATAATAATAATGCACCTTTTAAATTTTCAAATCAATTGTAAATATGTATGTATGTATGTAATTTTATTTTCTAATATTTAATATATCATTTCCCTAGTAAAAGAAAAAACAAAACACAGAAAATATTTCACACAACCCCATTACCTTTCTTTCCTCTATCACCTTTTCTTGTCATTCAATAGTTAATAAGTTGAATATCTGTCCACTAATTACTTAAAAATTTGTTTAATATCACATCCCACATACCACACCCATCCTTCCGAACTTTGTATATACTCATAACTAAAAAAAAATCTTTAGCTTCCTATAATATTTCTGTGTTTGTTTTTCTATTCTATTTTTAGGATTGGCTTGCGGGACATGTGTATTAGAATCCGATTTTGGTTTTATACTCAATTGTAACTTCAAAAAATCTGGACTATTTCGTGTAAGAAATTTGGGAGGCCTAAAAGCGCACTTTGGTTTAGGTAAATGTAATGATTCATTCAAAAAAAGTAAACATTAAAACTTTTCTCAATATTTCACAATAAGTATTTACTAACTTGTAATTTACATATTTAAATGGTTACGGCTTTCCTTTCTTTTATTTAATATATTATTTAGTATGTATTTGAAATTGTCGCTTTGCACATTTTATTAAAAAGCTTTTATCTTCCTTTCAAAATTTTACATAAAATAACACTTTACTTCCAAATTTACATATCTACATATGTAAATATGTATCGTCTTTTTGAATTGTGTCTTGTTTTAACTTTTCTTTGCTTTTGGTTGGCAACATTGTCATCAAATTTAATATTGAGCAACAATAATCCCCCTTATTGTGATTGGCGATTTTGCGGCAAAAGTTAGGCGTTTTGTACTAGATTAAAGAAAAATGTAGTTTGTTTTCTTTAATCAACTACAAATAGTCGAATTTGAAGTCGAAAAACGCCAACCACGCACGATAAGGGGGAATGAAAAACCATCTTGCTATAAACTTTATTATAAGACTCATTTTACGAGGGCGGTTCAAAAATGCCATAATATAATTTGTTTGTAGGCCATGCTGATATTTTAAGCAAAACAACCGCTTAGACTGGGTTCTTCACACCAAGCGATTTTAGTTGATTAGCTTTTTTGTTTATTCAAGAGACAGGCTAATATTATGGCCTCATCATCTTCATTATATTCCGCTCTCTACCCGAAAAACGCAAAAAAGTTGTTCAACAAAAATTGCTGTTGATTAGTAAGAGTGTGTTAACGCTCTATTGCTGCGAAAGCAATGAAGAGCTGTTGTTGTTTTCGCATTTATTTTCTTTCCATACTTCTTACAACTATAATTCGAGCTGAAAAAAAAGCAGCCAATGTAACAAGGGTAAAGTAAGAAAATAAAAACCATGTTGATTATTGAGTTCTTGTTTCAACTTTGATATTAGTTGAACTTCTCATTTCTTTAAATAAAAAATTTTACATATCTCGAGTTGATCTAAGAAATTTTTTGGTTCCCTGATGTCCTGCATTAGCAATACTTCAATAATTAATTTCAATTTGTAATAATAATTTTTAATAAAAAAAAATATGTTATTGAATAAATAAAATCATAATTTGGGATTATTAGTGCGTTAATAAATGTTAAACAAAAATTTGCTATTGTCGAACTTAGTGTGTGTTCGGTTTTTACGGACAGATCTTATATAATAGTGGGAATCACGATGTATCAAATGGCCTGCGATGCATTTCGTCTTAGATGCCGGTTGCCCCACTCAATTAGTTTGAGCTTGATAGTCATTTAGAGTAGGAAATCTAATGTGATAATCACTAGATTATGTGAATAATTTTTTGCGAATAAAGTAAGAAAATTCTTGATAAATAGCATTTATACTTGGTGAAGTGTCTGAGGCTGTAGGCAAATCAAACCAGCGGTGAAACAGTGGACCTGCTTCGGATAAACATATAGACAAAGGAAGTAAAAGTGATTATGATGGCTTCACTCCTGCTAGACAGATGCCACATTGATTTCAAGCAAAAAAAAAAAACAACAATTTTCGTCAAAAAAAAATTAGGCTACAACTCATTTAAAATCCAAGATTTTTAGCAAAATAAAAAAATTATAGACAACTAATAAAATAAACCATAGAAATTAAATTCTTCACTAGTGCTGCAGCAGATTTTGTCGATATATGCACTTTGCAGTCACTGCATGTTGGATCTCTCTAGCATACACGCCAATGCGACAAGCCTGTTCAACGATGTCGAACGAATGCACTCGTTGTAAAATTTATGTTCAAATATGTTGAAAGAATACTCGTACATTCGTAATGTTATATTAAAAACAAAAACAACAACAAAATATGAAAATTTGCTTTTGTTTTCAGTTATTATTGAAATTATTGAAACCTCGATATTGTTGAACAGGCCATACTTTTCGTTAATTACACTTACACACATCGATTCTTTTATTCCATTTCAAGATCTGGGCCCGTTTCTCAAAACTACCAATTACAAATCTACAAGTAAAATACATATAAAACAACAACACTTTTACAAATTTTATTGTTGTTTTGTGGGTATTTTATTTGTAATTTTTAATTTTGAGAAACGGGCCCCAGTTCGTTAAACAGAAATTATTGGATACAAGTAACATTTTTTATTTTTTTTGTATGTCAACACAATTTGTAAACGTTTTCCAAGCCTTGTTGTAATCGAGATTTATTGCTTTTATTTGTTTTCATTTTAATTAACAGGTTTTAGTCTGGGTGATGAATTGGGTTTCGCCGAGTCATTGGGAAACGTAGAAGGTGGTCGACGACGTTCCATTGGTTACAAAAATGGCCTTCCACCAAATGCTGTTGGAGTTTTGCCGGGAAATCATCAGCAGGTGAGTTTTTAATAATAATTATTATGAATTATGCGGCATGCATTCAGAAAAAGTTATTATACATTATACAAATATTTATTAAGAAGATATCATGATGATTTAAGTTAAATGCACAGAAAAATTCACATTCCCCCCCCCCCAGCTAAAAATTCTAGTTTATTTTTTCTTTCCTTCTTTAGAAAATCATATAAATTAATAATAATAATATTTCATTCAATAAGAATTGAAAATACTGAACTTAATTATTCTTGATTAAAATTCACTCTGGTTCAATTAAATTTAATATGTATTAGACTCCTGCACAAGACCATTTATAAGACCTTTCAAGACATGAGAGATTTTTCAACTGCTTTACTACAGCGCAATATTTGGAAACAAACGCTAAACAACACTGTTGGCAAGGCAAACAATTGAAACAAATGGTCTTGTGCAGGAGTCTAATATGTATCACATATATTTATTTATTTCTTTAAAAACTCACAAAGAATTTTACTTGCAAATATTGAGCAGAGCCAGTTTCTTCTTCTTCTCTATAATAAAAAATCAGCTGTATTGATAACTCAATAATATTTTACAAATACAGTGTTGCCAGTATTTTGTTCTTCAATATGGTAATACTTAATGATTAAACAGAATACTGGCATAAACACATTTTCCATAAAAATAAAATGAAATGTGCCTCGGTAATACTTAAACCTATAAACTACCCTACAAGAACACTACCAGTCAATTGACTGATCATTTGATCGGAAGTCAGGCAGGATGTATTCATCATTGCGTAGAACAAAGTTTCTATCACATTATTAAAGGCAAAATGAAAACTGTGACGAAAGCTTTTGTGTACGTGTGATGTTGCATCTCTCTCTAACTAATGAATATAACATATAGTTGAACTGCTCACTACAGTGCTTTTTACTAATCAATGACAGCATATATATTACTCAAGTTTGACTGATCATAATTGAATAATATATTCCCCACAATTGAGTAATCACATGTGATTGATATACTAGCATGTATGTATGTTAGAGTAGAGCAACTATAATAAGTGTTGAATTGAATGTAAAATTGTTGCAAAAGTGTTAGTAAAAAAGTGTTGTTTGTGTTAGTTTCAGTCATTAATTTCTTGTAGGGTATTTCCCTCTCAAAAATATCAAACTCAAATTCACGTTAGATTAAATTCAGTTTCGTATTAGCTATTTGTAGAATGCAAAAAATTAGATATTTTTAACTATTTTCCTTCCACATTCCAGGCCACACAACAATATTCGAATGATAAACACGTAGTTTCGCGTTCACCCATGGTCATAAGTCCCGAGTTGCGAGAATCTCTGACAAAACAAGCTAAAGCTGCTGCGTCTGCCGATATGCTTGCAAGACAAGCAGCGGCTAAACAGGCTGCCGCTAGGCAGGCGGTATTAAAACAAAGAGCTAGACAAGGTCCCCTAATGACAGAAGCCCGAACGCTACCGCTGGGCGTGCCCGCATTTAAACCAATTCCTGGAAAGCCAACAACAGTGCAAACGGCTCAAAGAAGATCAAGCATCGCTGTCGATGCATCCAACTCAAAAATGAGCATAAACAATAAACTAGTAGACTTGTATACGCAACAAATTAATGCGAATCGCACGTTTCATGCTCACAATCCCATTGTTTCGCAGCCAATAGCAGTGCCAGCCTTCCAAGCTATGCCCGATTCGGTTAATAAAATAACGGCAGTATTAAAGCCTGCAATCTCCGCTCCGGTTGAACAAATTGATTTGCCCTCTAACAGTCATCCAAATTACTTACAGTTTGAGGAACCCAAATTCGATTTGAAAGACATATCGGTGGAGGAATTGGCCAGGACGGCGAATGTTAGTGTGGACACAATAAAACATGCAATTTATGTGAGAGAACAACAAATGAGAGCAGAACATCGTGCCATGTTGGCTGCTAAGCTGAGAGAAGAATTTGTAAGGACTTCGACAACGACAAGTTCAACGAGTACGACTACTACTACGACCACTACAACAACAACTCCTAGGCCCGCATTGCAATATTTTGAAAGCACAAATTCGGTCAGTGATAGTAAAACTTCCAAGGTACGTTAAAAAAAAATTAAATATAGGAAACATTAAAAATAACTCCAAGAATTTCGAATATTCGCATAACAAACACACTTTTACACATATTTTCAGGTCATGAATGCTCCAAAAGAATATTACCCTGTGGCTTATGACAAAAACTTTGATGACAACTTTAAATCGAAAGTAGATTTACCTCCCACAAGTTTCGCTTGCGCCAAACAGAAACATTTTCCCGGTCTGTACGCTGATACCGATTTGGGTTGTATGGTGAGTGGAAAGAAATATTTTATTAATTTAAAATGTTGAAAACAAAAACAATTTCCTTTCAGGTATTTCATGTGTGCGCTTTAACCGACGATGGCATGGTGCGCAAATCGTTCCTTTGTCCCGAAAACACTCTCTTTGATCAGACTATATTGAAATGTAATTGGTGGTTTTATGTCGATTGTTCCTCCTCGAAAAGTGTTTACGATTCCAATATACCCATATCAAAAAGCTATCAGCTAATGAAATCTCTGACATATTTTTCGAAATTTTCCAAAACCAAGGAAGGAGAAGATGGTGGTCTAAATATACAGACTCTCAGAGATTCTATGGATAGCGCAGAACGTAAAACCATTGATAACCTAGAGAACGAAGATGAAACAATAGAAGCTAATGTTAAAGACGAGCATCAACAGCTGAACGAGTCATAAGTTTGTAGTTTAAATTAATTTATTTTTAGCTTAAATTTAAGTAGTATGTGTCTCTTTTGTGTCAAAAAAAAAAAATTAAAGAAAAACATTTCAAATTTCATCTTAGTCATTTGTTTTTAGAGAGTATTTTTTTGCTAGTGTTAAACATTTTAGTTTTTTAAGTGCTTTCCCCAAGATTCCTAAGGTTTGAGTTTAAGGACCTTTTAACATTTATAATTAAGTATATAAACTGTTTTGTACAATTTCTTAAAATTACATACATACATATAATTTTCTTCTATATTAAGGAATGTTTTTGTGGAAATATACATACATACATATTTTTATTTATTTATTATAAACAATTAATAAAACAAATAAGTTTAGTAGTTTTTATGGGAAAAAAGGGGAAAATATAAAGGTAATATTTTGTTTCATATTTTTACATATTTTTACTTACATACATACATACATATCGCTCATTTACCCAAACAACGTCATAACTAAAAAACACCAGGTGGTCTACTCTGTAATTCGAAAAGAAAGGAAATGCTTTCTAAGGATACAAATTCGAAAGCAATTTCTTTCGTTTCGAATTACACAGTAGACCCACAGGGGTAGCTTTCGATAACAAGCTGATTCGATCGATCACTTTTTTCAGTTTGAGATTATGGCATTCGATATCGTACCATATTATTACGTTGTTCGATAGCGTATGCCATAATCTCAAACTGAAAAACAGTGATCGAAGCAGCTCGTTGTCGAAAGCGACGATTAGACAGACCTCAGTTTGCCAGAAAACGAGTTTGAAGTTTTCAATTTGGTCACAATTTAATGGAGAAAGAAAATTTAATTTTTCTCTCAAAAGTTGAGTACACAAGATATTTGTATGAAATTTTTACACAATATGAAGAACGATGTAAGGATTATTTCTGCATCACTAACTCGAAAATTAATTGCATGCAAATTAACGAATTCCTAGAAAAAGTGAATATAAAAATTACAAAATTCGGTATAAAAAGATTAAATAAAAATGTAGTTTTTTTATTAACATAAACCTTTATATCGTCAGCTGAAATGTAAAACTACTTAATTAACAAAAAAAATCAAAATGCATTTTTAATTAATTATTGTGTATTACATCGAAACACATGTCTCTAGAAATTTTGAAACATTTATCAAATAACAAAAATTAAACATTTTAAAAACCCCCGATATATCTAGAAAAGATTTGATATATTCTAAGTTAAGATCCTTCTCTATCAAATAATCTTTCAAACAGAAAAAACTAAATCAAAGTTGGTCCAGTAGTTTGGTCTGTACGTGGACACGGACATTTTCGAAAAAAATTTAAGGGAGCAAACTGAAAGCAAACTCTTTCAATCAAATAATTTTTTTGGAAAATCTGTTTGTTAAGAAGAAATATGTGAAATATAAAATTAAATTTTAATGGGCGTGCCTCCGCCCATTTTCTTAAATGCAAGATTAGGTGTTTTGCAGAGCTCAGGGTGTGAGTTAAGTTTTGTAAAAATCGGTAAAGTAGAATCACTTCAAATAAAATATTAAATTTTAAAAGGTGTGACTCCGCCCATTTTTTAAACTGAAAGTTGTGTCTATTTTAAAGTTCAAGGTGTGTGGTAAGTTTTGTAAAAATCGGTTATGTAGAACCACCTGAAATATAATGATAAATTTTAATGGGCGTAACACCGCCCATTTTTTCTACTTTAAAATTAATTAATTACAAGAACCAAAAGTATTTGCTAAGTTTCACAGCAATCAAATAAGTTGAATATCATAAAATCAAATAAAAAAAATTGTGGGCGTCTCTCTGCCCATTTTTTATAACGGGACCAATTGCCAGCTATACCCTCTCAGACGAAAAAAGAATTTTTACAATAGGTCCAAAATGTACCGAGTTATGAAGTACAAATTAAAAAAAAAAAAAGTGCAGAGTAATTGATACAAAGTTGAAGTCGTTTAAAAATAAACAAACTTTACTTCAATCACTTGAATAATTTGTTGAAGTTTTTTTTCAAAAACTGCAGTTACGTGATTTTACATTTCAACTAACGCTAGGCCTTATTAGCTAAAGGAACACGGATAATCCAAAGAGGTAAGATATAGAAAGCTTAACATATTTTAAGTCAAATATATACCTTGAAAAGTAATAAAACAATAAATCATGAACTAAGATTCAACAGTTGTCACTGAAAAGCGAGATTGTTCACAACAACCATAAACTCACAAAGAAAAGCCGCACAATTAGCAATTGCAGATATTTTGCTGCTTAATTTTATATTGACTAAAAATCAAGCAAATCCACTTTGAAACTAAAAATTTATTCATTTTGCTTTTATTTGACATCCGGTTTTTCCGCTAATGCTGGCTGGCTGGCCACTGAAAGTGGTTTTTCCGGTAACATTTATTTATTTATCATTATTACGTGAAATTTGTGCACTTGTATGAAAAGTAAAAGCGTTTTGTGCAAGTCTTTCTTTTTTCAGTTGTTTTTCCTTTTTTTTTTTTTTGTGTAAAATTTTTGTATTTTTTTTAATACATACTCAACTTGGAATCTTGTACACTGACATTGAATTTCAATAGTATATGATTTTTTTTTTCTTTTTCCAATGGCAATCTGTTGGCTGCTGTGGAAAACAAATCGAGCATATTGAATCATTTTAGACACACAGAAGTTATTGGTATTTCAAGTTGAGAGGACGTTATTTGCGGTGAAATTTAAGATACAATTTAAATAAAGTTGATGAATTTCATTTAGAAAAAGATTTAAAAAGTGAATAAAATAATATTTCATAATATACTACATAAATAATAAAAAAAAATGCGTTTAAAGTGATTTTGAAAAAGAAAGCTTTTAGGATTGAAAAATAAAATAATTTAAGAAAAAATCTCTGAAATTATTGCCTCTTAACTGAAACAAAATTATTCAACGAAATACATACATACATATTTACATACATACATATCGTCACCTTAAATGCAAACGTAACTACACTTTCATATTTTTTACAGGAGAAACAAAAAACGTTTCAAAATCATTAATAATAAAGTGTTCTAGAAAGTTTTCTTCGAAATTTACTTGTATTATGGATACTTATATGTTTTTAACCATTTCTTTCCTTTTTACATTAGTTACGTTCTTTGCAATGAAAAATAGATGCATTCATAATTACGTCCGTTTGAATTTCTTTAATAAAATTGTATCGCAGAGGTCTAAATATTTGTGTGAACATGTACATAGTTTGAAAAAATGAACCATAATAATTTGTGTAGTTACATCCGTTTGAATTTAAGGTGACGATATGTACATACATACCCAAAAAGAAATTGTGATTTCAAGAAATCATTTTAAACATGTAATTAAGATTGTTAAACGCGAAATTATAAACTAATTACAAACATAATTCTTAATTATACATATGTGACAGCGCATAGAGAAAGGGACCTAAGGGTAAAAATAAATCAAATTTCACTTTTTTTTTTTGATGTGGACAAACATCTGAGCATCGAATGAGACCGATCCCATGCCCCAAAAGTGTTCGCTCCCAGAGATATGCGCGTTTTATGAAATTGAAGTCGACGATTCTAAGGTTATGTGAACAAAATCCCAGTATGCTCAAAAATATCAAATTTATTAACGAAATTCAAAAGACTACCGACAACTAAATGCACTAAAACTTATAATGTGTATTGCTTCTTCTGTAAAATATTTTAAATGTTACTTAAGCCTTTTTTGAATTCATATGACGATATACATATGAATTATAATTCAAAGATGATTTTAATTGAAAAAGACACGTACATTATTTATATGTATGTATGTATATAAATAAAACACAAACGCTAGAACATTGAAGAAATTCTTCCAAATAATTACCAAGAAAATATCAAAGCATACTTTCAGGCTCTCAATTTCTTTGACGTTCAAGTTGGCAAAAATGTCCAAATGGCTGATTATATCTTAAGTGTGACTATTTGAGTCCAACAACAGCATAAGCCTTGTTTAAAAAACTTAAGATATCTACACACTGTGAATGAATTTTAGGAATTTTTCAGTTTTTTTTTTCATTTATCTCGGAAACGCTTGGCCCAAAATGTCCGTTTGACCCCCAAACGTACGAATTCCACACGCTGAATCCGAAAATCACCATTAAATTTTGATTCGACAGAATTTTTTTATTTTCCGAGTTTGGGTCTTAAGTCTTTTGTAATATTTCTTCCCTTAAAATCAAAAGACTTAAGACACACACATGAAATTTGTGAATTCTCACATTTTCATGTATGTGTCTTAAGTCTTTTGATTTTCATGCATAAAAGACTTAAGACCCAAGCTTGAAAAATATGAAAATTCGGTCGAATCAAAACTTAACGGTGATTTTCGGATGGAGCAGCTGTGATTCGTACATTTGTGGTCAAACGGCCATTTTCGGCTACGCGTTTCCGAAATAAGTGAAAAAAAACTGAAAAATTCCTAAAATCCATTCACTGTGTGTAGCTATCTTAATTCTTTCGCTTTTCGTTATACATTTTGTTGGGTAGCTGGCTGCAAGGACTTAAGAGAC
This sequence comes from Tachina lurida, assembly GCA_944452675.1. Taxonomy (NCBI): domain Eukaryota; kingdom Metazoa; phylum Arthropoda; class Insecta; order Diptera; family Tachinidae; genus Tachina; species Tachina lurida. Next base: position 30,385,799 of record OX101752.1, read on the forward strand.
TTACCGCCAATTGAAGAATTTTAATAAATATTTTTGCCACCTTGAAAACCTGAAAAAGTAAAAAGCCTTAAAGTACAAAGAAAAAATTATTCCCAAAAAAATTTTTTAACAGACATTTGTTTAAAACAGTAAATAGTTTTTAATGTTCCAGTAAATTGTTTGTTCCAATTTTATTTTATGCAAAGTGAAAAATTATAATTCATACCAGTGATATAAAATAACATTTGTAATAAAGTTTGCTTAGAAAAGATTTATGTTCAAATATGATTTTTAATTTCGATAAAAAATTTGTTTCAATGAAACAATTTGTTGATTGAAAAAATTTAAGTTTTTTTCTCAAACAAATTGAGGGCAATTATGAATAAAATTCCACGACAAATTTTTCCCGTGGAACAATTCCAACTAATAGCGAGTCATAGGGCAAACAAAAAAATCTAACTGGAAAAGGGAGAAATTTCTCGCGGAATTTTATTCATAATTGCCCTGATTCTTACAAATTTTTGCATTTGAATTTACAAAATTTATTTGTAGAACCTAAATTGAAAAAATTAACATTTTGTTCAGAGAATTTTATGTTTGAATTGGAATATGAGTTTTTTTTTCTGTGTATGCACTCATATTTTCTATGTAAGTGCCGGTCCAGACTTGCAATTTTTGTTGCAGCAATTCTTGAATATGTGTGAGAGTGTTGAAATAGAAATATATACTTTTTGGATTCCTCTCTCGCTCTTTTGCACTAAAAAATAAAAAGTTGCTGCAACAAAAATTGCAAGTCTGGACCGTCACTAACGAGACATGTAGTAAAAAAATTAACTTTTTCATTGAAATTAAAATTTTATGTGCCTAACCATCAAAATACCAAAATTGTTGATAGCTTTTAGAATACAGGCTCTAAAATTTAATCGGTAGCGAAAATTTACGTATGTATGTAAATGTATGAATATTACAAAAAAAAACCTTCTCCTAAAAACTATAATAGCGCTCAATAACTTCTGCTTTTATCAAAAAAAAAAAATTAAATTAAAATCGATTACTTATCGTTTTGTTTTTGTTTTTTAGATGACGTCATTAAAAAATTATATTCTTCTAATTCTGTTGATACGTAAGTATTATTTAAAATTAGCTTACGAAATTTTTTTACTCTAAACTATTAAATTATTAAGCCAAATAAGCATATTTTGTTTAAAAATGTAAGGACACAATAAAATACGATAACGGAACTATTTGCCGTTAATGCAGCTTCCGAAAGAATCTCTTACACGTGGGGTTGATGCCCTGGCTCTTTTGCTACGTGCCGCTGCCATTTTTAATGCTAATCAGGAACCAGGGGTAAAAACGGCATTCGATACGATTCGAAATTTTAAAATATTTCCAAATAAACTCTATTGAAATATTTCGTAACTTCGTTCGATAACGAGTGCCGTAATTTGCCCCCAGTTATTTTTTAATGGTACGAAAGTTTTCTTCGTGAAATTATTAGTTTTTTTTATTAGTTTTGCTCCAGCCATCTCATTTATAGTCTTTTATTTTTAAATTGGAATGATTTGCCGTCATCCCACTTCCATATTTGGTTTCTAACACCGCGCTCCCGGCTATGTGCCGATTTATCCCAGCTAGTATTTTATATTTTATAAAATTTCGGGTCATTTTCGAGCATTTCTGGACTCATGTAACTGATTAAAATAATCTGGAATGTGCACATTTATTTAATCATAAAATATACGAGTACTTTTATTGTTAAAAGAATGTCACCCACTTGCGTTTCATCTTAGTCCTAATTTACACTAAGCGAGTCTTATTGCTAAGTTGGTTAGTTTGTTGGAGAGAGAGAGAGAGACACAAAGGGAACATAAACGTTTCTTTGCCCCTCGTCTTTTTCTCCTAAAAAAAACTAACAGCTTAGCAAATAAGACTTGCTGAGTGTAAATTAGGACTTAAAGAGTTGAAAGACCATCTCTCAGATCACTTTGGACTCATTTACCATTTTCGTTTATTAAATGCAATCATGAACCATTATCGAGTCTTTTTTTAAGCTCAGAAGCGACTAATCAATTTCCGGTCATCAAAATTACTCGAAGAAGTGCTACGTGGGATGAAATTTGTATAACTCAACAATATTTTTTGTGATACATATTAAATTTAATTGAACCAGCAGGAATTTTAATCAGGAATAATTTCTTAATCAGGCTTAAGTGCAATATTTTCAATTCTGAAATTAAGGCCCGATTAAGAAATTATTAATGATTTATATTTTTTTTTATAAAAAAAAACCTAAATTTTTGTAAGAAACAACAAGAACAAATATTAATTTGAACAATTTTTTTTTGTATCATTTCATCACTAGCATCGTTTAGTTTGGCTCGCAAAATAAAACGAAACGGCCATTTTATACACCAACAACATACACCCGCACATTTTCCTTTGCCGCCCAGTACGCCCACTCCACCACCATATCACTTCGAAGAAGTTCATTTGGATGAATTTACCTCGCAACCACAACAATTTCCAAACGATCGCTATGGCCAACAAGAAAGCTTTCCAACGCATACCCATGACCACTACGGCCAACAGACCATCCTAAGCGGCTCTTATCTAATAGATAACGGTCTTCGCAGCATAGCAAAAGGCTCAGCTTATCAAGCCAACTCAGCTGTCGCATCACAAAACGCAGCTGGAAAGCAGGCAGCTTATGTGGCTAAAAATTCTTTGGCTCAAGCCGCAACACAGGCAGCCGGCACAGCTGTGGCTGTACTCAAGGGCAAAGAAGTGCTATTGCAGCGTTTAGATGAACAAAACGCGGAAGCACACAAGGACTTGCAGGGTGAACTGCAGCAGCTACAACAAGCCAAACGCTCAGCCAAAGCTGCCCAATATGCCGCACAACAAGCACTCAATCACGTTTCCATCTTAACAGCGGCCCTCAATAATGCCCAGTCAGCTTCCGAGTTGTCACAGAAGTCTGCCTCCGAGGCTGCCGCTGAATTAGCCTCCCAAATCGATATGGTTGCTCAGGCCAAAACAAAATTGGAACAGATCGAAACACAAATGTATACGGCCCGCCTGGACTATGAAGAAACAAAAGATGCAGCTGAAAAAGCCACATTATCGGCACAAGAGGCACAACTCAATGCCAACGATGCTGCACTGCATGCGAATGTTGAATTGCATAGTGAGTCGTCGCACAGTGCATCTGCAGCAACAACTCATGTTCATTTGCCAGAAACAGATAAAGATGAGCAAGAGGTTCATTCAATCGTTAAAAGACGTTTTAAAAATTCAGAGAAGGTTAAAAAACCTTAAATTTAACGTTTTCTTCTTTTCCTCGTGTTATTTTTAGATGTTTTTTTTTCTTACAAAAAAAAAAAACAATGTGCAATTATGTAAGATACTCGTACATGACTAACTGAATGCACTATTGTGTTCTTTTTTTTTCATATTTTGTTTATTTGTTAATTTATTGAATAAAAAGCATTAAAGTCATGTCACGTTTTTTCCATCTTCTTTATTTATTTTTGGCAATTATTAACGATTGCCTTTTATGTGAAAGGGTTAAAGGCTTTTTCCTCTATTGTCATCAAAACAGCCTGGCAGCAGTTTATTTAATTAAATAACCATTAAAAGGATTTATGAACGTGTTATTTAATTTAACAATTGTACAATACAAGCCTTTCATAACTATGAACACTGTGTGAATATTTTCAATTTCCGGAGTGAAAGGTAATAATCCCGGCAAAATAATTAAAAAAAATTTAAGTAAAGAAAAACGCGAAAGAAATGAACTAAAAAAAAATTAAATAGTTCAAAGAGTTTATAATCTTCACGCCTTCTGTAATCATGTCAAGATGTGAACTAATGTTTAAGTTTTTCCCAAATCCGAATAAATTTCATGAAAATTAACATTCAAAAAGCTTTAAATTCAGGGAACATGCACTACATAGTTCAATATAATTATAAAAAAAATTTTTTTTTTTGCCTATGAACGAGAAAATGCCTCCGAATCAGAGAACGAACACGCATTGGTTCGATTTATTAATTTAAATGAAGAGCAATTTATTTAAATTCCTGTATAATTACAAAACAAAAACTTGTTTTCGACATTTTTGCAACATTACCAATTTGAATGAATTATTGAACTTACACTAAATTTGCACAATTTTAGTCGGTTTTTCGGTTTCTGCAAATTGAATTTTATGGAGCAAATTTATTACAAAACGTAATATTCGATCACTAGATTAGGTTGAGGTTAGTTTGAAAAAGAGGGCCAACCAATATTGAGCCAATCACATTAAGGGTCAATTTCATGAAGGGAGCGGGGGGTGGGGGGATGTGCATTGCTCTTCCGAAAATGTCTTTTGCTACTCCTAGAATTATTAAAAGTTGCCTGTAATTATCCAGGGATTTTGTTGATTTTGTTTGTCATTTCAATTAAATACATAAACAAACAAACGTTTCAAAATCAATAATAATAAAGTGTTCTTAAAAATATACATATCGTCACCTTAAATGCAAACGGACGTAACTAAACAAAAATTCGAAATCGACTTTTTGATTGATTATGGCTCATTTTATGTTCACGCAAATATTTAGACCTCTGCGATCAAAAAGTACGACTTTATTAAAGGAATTCAAACGGACGTAATTACGAATGCATCCATTTTTTATTGCAAGGAACGTAAATAACATAAAAGCTTAAATAGTTATATATAAAAAGGAAATAAATGGTTAAAAACATATAAGTATCCATACTACAAGTAAATTTCGAAGAAAGTTTTTAAGAATACTTTATTATTATTGGTTTTGTAACGTTTTTTGTTTCTCCTGTATAAAATAGAAAAGTGTAGTTACGTCCGTTTGCATTTAAGGCGACGATATTTAAATACATACCATTCATTACCTTAATATAGAAAAGCCCTAACTCATTATTTTTTGGAAATGGAGATTATTGCATTTTTCGATACATTAGATTCTTCACCTATCGAAATATACAAAAACTCGATTTCAAAAATATAATGAGTTAGGGCCTTTCTATATTGGGGTAACGATATATAAATCAAAAATTTTATGTTTGATTGAATTAATAAAGTCAAACACTTACATACATATGTACGTATGGATCTGAAAGCGTGACAAATATTTAACTGATGTCACAAAATCTTCCACAGGCTCAATAAAATGTCCATAATGGACATTTTCACTTAAAATTGTTTCACTTTCACATTTTTTATTTTAGTTTCTTGTAATTTCTTTTTGTGTATTTTTTTTTTTATTATTGTTTAATACATTTGTATTAACCTTTTTTTAATTTGATTTCTTGAGCCAATTTTTATAAATACCAAAAAAAAAAGAAAAAATGTTTTCTACGCATCAAAACCAATCCTTATTGTGAATGGCATCGTCGACGTCACATCAAGACTGCAGTAAATATTGTCACTTGTCTACTCTTTGTCGGCAACAATTGACAATCTCTTACTAATTTCTAAGGCTTTGTAAATTAATGTAGCATGTTAATAGAAATCAATTGTTGTCGACAAAGAGTAGACAAGTGACAATTTTTACTACTGTCGTCCTGATGAGATGTCGTCGACGCCATTCACAATTAGGGGAATAATAATATGTAGATGCTCCTTTGACAATGCCACCAAAAAGTCACCAAAATAGTTAAAAGTGGTGACTAAACCCACGTTTCCTTCAGGGATAATTCAAAAACACATAATTAATTATAAATATTTTGTACTAATTATATATTTTCTTTAACACGCATAATTTTTACTTGTCAATAATAAACTGAGGCAGTTTCTTCTTCTTCCCGCAAAAAAAATCAAAGTGTGTTAATAACATTTATGACTTTTGCTGCTTAAAGTGTTGCCACTATTTTGTTTCTCAGTATTGTAGTAGGTTTGATCCCGTACTTTTTTGGCAAAGTTCGGTAAAATGAGAACAAGCTATAATTTCTCTCAATAATACAAAAATTTTACAAAAGTACGGGAACAAGAAAAACCAAAAATGTTTACCAAAAGCCAAAGCACAAGCAGATACATACTTACACACATACACACGCATGCGTTTACTTACATTCTGTGGCATAACTAGAACGTTTTGTTTCTTAATTTTACATAAAAACTGATAAAACTTAGTTCACCACTTGTTTATACAACTTTTCAATGTTTATAGTGTTTAGGACAATTTAATTTTACTTTGTTATTGGTTATTTTTCAAACAGCTGACTGTTTTTCGGCTTGCCCAAACTAGCCCAAAGAAATATTACGGGCTGTTTCGTGCAAGAAGAAGAAGAACATTACTCTCTCAAAAGCTCCCTTACTTGCCCAAACTTTGAGTACGGGAACAGTTTTCGGTAAAATTGGGATCCCGCGGGCTCCCAATGTGGAGTACGGGATCAAACCTAGTATTTCATACAAAAAGAAGTTTAAACTACCACTCAAAAACATCAAACTCAAAGTGCAAAATTATTTAAATTTTTATTAAGAAAAATGTAATTTCAGACTCGTTTAAATCCTTGTAAGGGATGATACAAAAATTTCTAATAAACTCTCTATTTCAAAAACCACTTTATTGTGAAATTTCATTGAAAAGTGCAATAAATGAGAAATATTTTTTTACAAAAAAATAAGAACCATAAGTTTAATCTCGAAACCAAAAATTGTCAATTAGCCGATTTGAATAGAAGAAATTTTATATTTTTGAGGCATAGTGTTTGGAGGCACCCTGTTGAAATTTTCTTCTCCACACCAAAAGCTATTACTAGAACCACTCAACTGGTTCCAAAAATTTAACTTTGATCTTTCATCGAATATGAGAAGGATTTTCTCAAAAATTACATAATACACCACACTTTCTTTTCTTAAAATAAGGGCAAACAATTTTGCCCTTTAAGACAAGGTAATAAATTTAATATTCGGACATGCGAAGGAGAAAATCCAAAAATTACATAATACACGGTACTTTATTTTCTTAAAATAAGTGCAACGTTTTTTGTCTTCTCAAAGAAAAGGTAATATATATGTAATATTCACTATTAATTTAATTTTTTTTAGGAGAAAGTACTCCAGAGGTACAATTACATAAATGTTTTTTTTTTTAATTAAAACAGAATAAAATGTTGCACCATATTTTAAGATTCGATTAGGCTAAAGTTCGTATCGCTCTGTAAGCCAAATTGCATGTGATAATTTTTAAGGAACGAATGTTGCACTTTTTTAGAAGAGAAAACTGCACTAATTTGAAGAACTCTTCAAAACATTAAACAAATATATGTCCATATATTAAATAATTTTGTTAATAAAAAAATAAATAAATAATTTAATATAATATATATAATGTATATAACTTCCTTCTTCTACCTAATTTAATTAATAATATGGTTGACGAGCCAAACGTTGGCGCAATATCTGTTCCTGTAAATGTTGCCGCCGTTGTGGCGTTAGAAGACGTTTTGCCATATGCCTTCTTGCGCGCTGAGCATTAGCTTTTGCATCGTTAGCTGCGCAGGCGGCCTTATAGGCTGCTTGTTTAGTATTGGAAAAATCTGCTTTCGCAGCATTTAACTGACGCAATAACTGTTCTACACGATACTTGGCCGCTTCCATCAATTGATTTTTCTCGACCAGATCCTGTTGTGCACCAGCAGCTGCTTGTTCTGCATAACCCACATTTGATTGGGCCACTTTCACGGCTGATGTTAGAGTTTTTAATTGAGTTTCAGCATGCTGAGATGCCCTCACAGCGACTTGAACATTTTGCTGAGCATTTTGAAGGGAGGCAGATTGTTCTTGCACCACTGCTTCGGCTTCGTGTACTTCATGTTCGAGTTGTTCTACGATCTGTTGCTTTCCCGCCAAAGCAGCCTCAGCGGCCCGGGCTGCTTGCAAGGCTTTTTCGGCCAATTGCATTTTTACCTGACGAGAGGCCGCCTGACCGGCTTCCTGCTGAGCCTCTGAGGCAGCTTTAGCTTCTTGGGCAGCTTTTTGAGCAATAGTAGTTGCTTTTTCCTTTGAATTTCTACGTGAAAAATCAGCATTGCAAGTGGATTGTGTATTAAAATCATGTACGCCTTCTTCGTCGCCTATATTTACATCTCCAAGCGCTTCCGTGTTATCAGCTGTAGCGAAATCATTATATATGGAGGGTATCATGCGTTTGACGTGTTTCTTAAAGATAAAAATGCTTTTACATTAATTGTTTTTCTTGTTTTTTTTTAGTTCGTTTGAAATTTACCGGGTTCGCTGCATACGCTTGAGTGTTTAATATAAAATTGCTTGATTGGTAAAATATGAAATATATGATTACTTTCATTTTGCTTTTTAAAAGAAACACTAACATAGTTTTATTATAAGTCTACAAAATATACATACATACATATGTATGTAAGTATGCATGTTTGTATTTTGTATTTCAAAATAGTATTTGTCAATAATTATGCATTTCGGAACCAGGGTGAGGAATTTTTTGTACATGTACAATGTCACACATAATAATACGTACATACCACCTAAAAAATTTTGCTTAAAAACAATTTTACTTATCGAATAGAATATTCCTTTGCTTATGGAAGTCCAAGAGCTCATTCTTTTGAACAAATATTGAAATGCCCACTAAACGACGCCCCTTTTTGCGTAACACACTTAAAGCACATATGGCAACACTGATAATTATGTATATGTACAAACGAGGCAAAAAGTAACGGAACTTTTTGGAGCTGTGCAAGAAAATTACAATCAAGCAAATTCAGGGGGTCTACTCTGTAATTCGAAACGAATTACATTTTTCTTTCGTTTCGAATTACAGAGTAGACCTCCTGAGGCTTCATTCGTACAATTAATTAACTGGCGGAAATCAGATTTGTATGCAAAATAACGAAAATTCGTTTAAAAAAATATTTTTTCCATACAAATCCAAAACGAAAAATATTTTTGTATTTACAAAATCTACCCAAAATTTCCATTTCAACATAACATCTAATTTTCTTGTAGAATGCAAATCATATCGAGCCATAAGCCATAATCATTGTTTACAAAAAAAAACTCTATTTGAATTTGAAGATTTCGTGGAAAAATAAGAAGAAATTTTTATAATTTAGTTTTTAATTTTTTTTTTATTGTTGGATTTTTATTACATTTATATAAGTTAAGGTTTAAAATGTATATATACTTAAATATTTTTTTGTTAATTTTTTTTATTTATTTTTTCTTTATTGGTGTAATATAATAATTAGTTTTTTCGGTCAATTTAATTTTGTTTACGAATATCTCAAAACTTTATACAATTTAGACAAATAAAATAATTTATTTATATGTATATATATACTTTGCAGGTTTATCTGAATAGCCGTCAATCATTCAAATATAATACCAAACTTTGAGAAAAGAAAATTAATTTAATTTTTCTTTTTTTTATAATAAATAAATTTTAAAAATTAAATACAAGGACAAAAATATTAATTTAATTTAAATAAATTTCCTTTTATACTTTAGGGAATAAAAAAATTTTTATTAAAAAATTTTATTTAGAAAACAGACATTGAAGTTAAAAAAAAATCGTGAATTTTCGCATGTGATGTTGTTGTGTGTGTAATTAGTAAAATGTGTGTATGTGTGAGTTTGCTTCAATAATAAAACAAAATAAAAAACCTTTATTATAAGTTTAATGGTTTCCAAGGTGCGCTTTAAAATGATAGGATCGCTATTTGTTCGCTTTATGAAAAAAAACTAAGCATATTTTGTGTTTTACCCCTTATCATTTGGTTTCATTCTCCTATAATATATTTTATATTAAAATCTGGTACTCTGCAATTTCTTTTTTTTTTATATTGCATACAAAGCTTCAGCCGTTACATAGCAGAAAATATTTTATGACGACATTTCAAAAGCACTCAAAATAATGATGAAAAACATAGATGGAAGATATTAAGTCTTAGGGCGACTTTTTGGGATCGAGATTAAGATTAGTTTGTTTCTCTAATTAGCTAATCCGAAAGTTAACTTAATCTTAATTATGTAATTGAGTTTGATATTTTTGAGTGCTAGTTTAAACTTCTTATTATGTGTAGTATTACCATACTGAGGAACAAAATAGTGGCAACTTTTTCAGTGCAAAAGTCATACATGTTATCAACACTTTTGATTTTTTGTGGGAAGAAGAAGAAACTGACATATTTCATTATTTACAAGTAAAATTTTGCGCCTGTTAAAGGAAATATATAACCAATATAAAATATATATATTTATTTATGTGCTTTTAAATTATTTTATCATACAATTTTTACAAAAAATTATATGTTTCACAAGTGTATGTTGTCAATATTAATATAAGATTAAACCACCACGATTGGCCGCTTAAACTAGCAAGTAAACCCATATAATCGACTACCCAAAAATCAGAAAAGAAGATTAAGGTTAATTTAATCTCTAATCTTGAACTCAAAAAGTCGCCCTTAGTAGACTATTGAACTGCTGGGTATCGTGCATAATTTGCTGCTTAAAATTTATGGCAACACTGTGTGGATATACGAGTGTTGTCGTTCCAAAAAATATATATTCGATTATTTGAAAAATATTTAATTTCTGTTCAAAGAAAAAAAAAAATTTCAATTTTGTAAAAAAGAATTATTCGAATAATTTTTTTTAGAATATTAGAATAATTTCTTTAATTACTTTCCTTGAGGGTTACACGATCAAGTTTTGCCTTTTAAAATTCAATACATTCCACTTTTTCACTAATACATTCACACTTTTAGAATTTGATGGGACTTTGACTTCAAATTTTCTTTCCAATTGTGTATTCAAATTTATAGGCAAAAAACAACTGACACCAATTTCAATGAGCACACTTTTCGTTTTTGTTTTCAAATATTCTGCCGGTATAGTATTTTTGTGTTCTTTTATTACACATAGTGTTATATTCCTCCTAAAAACTTTAATTAACTTTAAATAAATATTATTAGGAACAAAAATATGTAAAAAATATAATGATGTGTTGCGGTTTATAGACCTAAATACAAGTCGTGAAGTTGTGTGTTTAAGCTGTTTTCATATCAACGGCATATTGAAAAAAAATTTGCTTGAAAATTGCGTGCACCCTACGTCACAGCTTTCAATTTAAATTACTATTGACAACCAGTATGTGTGAAAAACTTGAATGCAAATCTTGGTCGTGTAACTGTAGCGTTATATAAAAAATATTTTACATTTAATAGGGTTTTAAGTATTTCTATGACAAAAGAGTTACGTAAATGTGTTATCACGATTATTTTGTGATAAAAATATTTCGAATGACTTTCTGAAATAACTGATAATGTTTTATTAACTGATCTAGAGAATTCTGTCAATAAAGTAAGGAATAGCACTAATGTAAAAATCATTAACAACATTGAAGTTGATTTGTAATTATTTGGAAACATCAAAGAAAAGAACACAAAATTTTGTATGTTTTTTAATTCTATTTTATCCGTGTCACCAACATCTATAATCTTGTTCTTTTAATAAAAATAAAAAAGAAACGTCTACAAGCTAAAGAGCTGGGTTATCGGCTCTTTTTAAATGATTATTTTAGAAATTTACAAATCGCTCCATTAATGTTGAAAAAGGCATTCAGCCCAATCATAAACAAAAATACCGCTTTTCAATTTTCCCCCTTTTCTCCTACTAGGAATTTGGGTTTTCACCTTTTTTTTACCAGATTCGGGAAGAAAAAATTCCGCGGGAAAAAAGAAAGGAAAAAATATTTTCCTTACAAAACAGAAGGGAGTTTACATTAAAATATAAATAATACTCCATTAAAACATCATTTATTTAAATAAAACATATTGCGAAAAACATAAATAATACAGGGGTGTAATCGTCGCTTTCGATAACGAGCTGATTCGATCACAATTTTGCAGTTTCAGATTATGGCATTCGGTATCGAACCATATTATTACATTGTTTGACGGCGAATGCCATAATCTCAAACTGAAAATCATGATCGAATCAGCTCGGTATCGAAAGCGACGATTAGGCTCCTGAATTTTTAAACTGTTTTGAACATATTTTTGCAAGTTGTTGAATTTCAATAATTTTGTTAGTACTTGCATCAAAAAAAAAAAAAAGAAAGCAAAACAGCTGGCTTCGAAATGCAGTGATGCCACACAGGGAATTTATGATTGAAAGAATCGAGACAATAAAAAATATAAAAATTTTAGGTTCCAAATAAAATTTTTACTTTAAAGTTGTGTTTTTAAATATTCTAGGTGTATAAAATTTAATGTGTGCGAAACAAAGAGATCCATACCTCCATGAAAAAAGATGTTTCAGGAAATCATATTGTTAACAAATCGTGAACACTTTGCACTACGAGTAATCTTGTTCTAAAAATAAATACATATGTATTTGCAATTTTTAATAATTGAATTCGAAGGAAAATATCGAAATTATGCGATTTGAAAATTCACAAATCTCCTGCAAAAATGAAGTGTACAAAAGTCAAAGGAAAGTGATTTGCCCGTGATAAGGGGCTTCAAAAAAAGGAAAAATTATTCACGATTGCAATTTGTTTAAAAGGGGAAAAATTTCGAGGCAAAAAATATTCACAATAACGCCTATCGTGAATATTTTTTTTCTTGTTTCTTGGGTAATGAATTGTTTGTTAAAACGAAATTAAACTAATACAATTAAAATGCGAAACTGTTTTTATTCTTTGTTGCTTCGAATATTTGAACAAAAGTTCGAAATTATTCGTGTATACGAAGAACAAATTTATGAAATTTTATTCAAGGAAATATAAAACACGATTCAGTGCACACAAGTGCACTGAAAAATATTTTACGGGATTTACAAAAGGACTTTTTCCCCTATGTTTTTAGGGTTCCGTACACCAAAGGTGAAAAGGAACCCTATTATTTTCGCTACGCTGTCCGTCTGACCATCTGTATGTCCGTCTGTCACAGGCTATTCTCGCGAGAACCGCAAGAGTTACCGACTTGAAATTTGGACAGAGTGTGTAGAGCTTTGGCCGTTACAACAAAAAATATATATTGAGTTAAAAATTAAAGGTTGTTCCAAAACGAGCAACGAAAAATGTTAAAATCCCATACAATTGTATGCATACTTGAAATTTGCAAGGGGTAGTGTATTTTTATACAGACTACAACAATTAACACTAAAATCTAAAAAAAAATCTAAATTAAAGGGAAACCGTAAGAACCAAACTATTAAAATTTTCAAAAACCAAAAAAAAAATCGCCAAAACGAAAAAAAGCGCCATATTAAAAAAAATCTAAAATTATAATAAATCGCAAAAATCCCGAAAAATCGCCAAAATTAAAAAAAATCGAAAAAAGGAAAAAAATCGCCAAAATGAAAGAAACGCCAAAAACCGAAAAAGTCGCCAAAACGACAAACCTAAAAAAATCGTTTAAACTAAAAAAAGCGCCAAAAACGCAAATAAAAAACGCCAAAAAACGCAAATAAAAAACGCCATATTAAAAAATGCTCAAAACCGAACGTACGGAACCCTTTACTGAATTTATTTTTTTTTCATACGCTCTTTTGAACTGTCAGCCTTTTTAGAACCTTTTTATTTTTTTCTTCCATAAATACTGAAAAAAGCTTAAAAGCTAAAAAGTCGTCATATAAATCCCGATTATAGAAATGATAAGCAAAATTCTATTTGAAAGTTCTGCGAATTATTGGATTTGGTGACATTCGAAATTAAGTTCGAATAAAATACGTGAGCGTCAATGTACGCTGTTAATAAAAAAAATCAGATTTAAAATAAAAAAAATAAGCGTCTCTAAATCTTTCACATTCAAAGGGTTTTATTTCATAAAAAAAATTTCCTCATACTTGGAGCAAAATTGTGAGCAAACTATAGAGTGTTTTAAAAACGAATTATTCACACTTCAGTGTATCAAACTGCATATAATTTTGTTGATAATTTGATTATAAAAGATCTCAACTTGTTAAAGCTAATTGTTTTTTGACATTTCTTCAGTAATTTATTAGAATAATAGCATATTCGATTTATTTTCGACCATACAGCGACATGACATCTGTATGCTTGTTAAAAACGAATTGTATCGTGCTATAATTATTTCCATAAGTAGCTCGATTTAGTGCCACATCTTGTGCAATTTTTTCATAAACTAAAAGTAAGTGACCTTATCAGTTGAAAGCGCAACTTCGTTTTTAAATATGTACATACATATGTACATGCACAAACATATGTATACGCATGTATGTACATAAATAATATACATATATAATTTTAAATTTTATAAAAATAAAGTATTTTTTTTATATATACAAGCAATTATTTATGATTTTCGTTTTTTCTTTTATCGTTTTTAATTTTAAACCCCTGTATAACTTTTTTCACTTAAATTTTAAATAAAAATAATATTTAATTTTTTTTTTTGTTTAAATAAACTTGATAATAATAAAACATATGTTTTAAATGTATGTATATGCATGTATGTAAGTAAGTATTATATATGTATAGCATTTATTATGTGTAATATAGTTTTAATTTTTATGCATGTATATATAAATTAAAAAATAAAAGTGAAAGCATTTTATAATTTGCACTTTTTTTGATTTTTATACTTGTTTGTGTTTTTTTCCTCTTGTAAATAAAATACATACATCATTAATTAATAATAATAATTATAATAATAATATTGAAAACATTTCACAAAATTCTTGTTATTATTATTGTTAGATTTGAGTTAAAGTTACATTATTTTTTTTAGTGATTTTAATTAATAGTCATAATATTTAGTTTAGTTAGATAAATGTATATGTATGTATGTATATGCATAATTTTTTTTATTCAATCTTATAGTAAACATAAAATATTTAAACTTAATAACAATTATTCTTTAGTTTTAGTTTATTATTTATTTATTTATTTATTTATTAATATATATTTTTGTTTTTGCATTTAATCAATAATAAATATTATAGGTTTTGTTATTGTTTGTTTTGTTTTAATTTATTTTATATAAGAGATTTTTTTATAAGCTACAATTTATTTTAATTTTTAAGCTTAAGTAGAGTTTTGTTTTAGTATTTATTTTTTTTTTTAACATACATAGATAATAATAAAAAAAAATAAAATTTCATTTTTTTTATTCTCATAATATAATGAATACTGTTCAAAAATAAAAATTACTTAATAAAACTTTTTATGTACATACATGCATACATATGTATGTATGTATGTATATGTAAGTGTGTATGTCTGTAATAATATCATTACGTTTAAATAGTGTTTGTTTTATTTAATTCATTTATTTTTCTAGTTTTTTATTAAAGAAAAATAATAAGGATTTTCGGAAAATTAGCAAAAATATTATACACGCAAACATTACATGCATATCGTTAGCTAAAGTGCAAAAAGGCCAGTATAAGCAAAAAACTAAAAATAAAAGCGTAATTTTTGATCGCAGAAGTGTAAAATTTTGCCAAGGCATGTAGTTTAATGGCATTCATAATAATCAATCAAAAACTCAATATTTAATTTTTTTTTATTTACGCCTATTTGCATTTTAGCTAGCGATATGTATAAATACATAATGTATGTACATACATATAAATATATATATATATATTTTTTGGTTATTGAAATTACTAAACTAATTTTGTTTTTTTTTTTAATTAAGAGAATTACATAAATAAAAACTTTGCCTTTGGATTAAAGCCGTAATCGTTTTAATTTCAAATTTGTTTTCAAATATACATATGTATAATTTTTTAATAAAAAAGAATTTTCCTAATTTGCAAACACAAAAAATATTAATAAGAAACTGGCAGACTATAGCAGAGATAAATAAGATTTACAAAAACTTTTGGAATGTACGCTTGCAAATTATTAAGATTTTTCAAAAATAAAATTTATGTAAGCTCCTCTTCAGCAAATTTCGAAAGTTTCACTAGTAAAACTATCTAGCCATAATTTGTCTACTTCAATTTTAATTTTTCATAAATTTAAAACAGCAAATTATAAAAAAAAACTATCGGGAATAATTCTTTTACCCATAATAAATACAAACATAGTTAAAAATTACAACATAAAATATATGTATACTACAAAAGAGATACACAAAAATTCTATATAAATCTTAATTTTAAAAAGGAAACGTAAGGACATAATTAATACTTGCATAAATTCTCAACAAATTATAAATTAATAAAAATAAAATCAATTACTCGTGTTGGGAAAATATAAATCATTTTTTTTTTAATAATTTTCCGAAAATCCTGCACACTTTTCTTTAATTTAAAGAACTTGTAATAGCAAAACAAAATATTTTTTATTAATATTCGTTGATATATTTCTTGTCATTTGCTTGTTTTTAGCTTTTTTTCTATTTAATGTTTTTCTTTTTTGTTTGTTTTTAATAGTGTTTAATAGTTTAATGTCAATCAATATTGTTTTTATAGTTGCATTATTAATAATAATAATAGATGTTAGCATAAATAATAATATTTAAACTATGAGTATATAGTAATTACACACGTAAAAATGTTTTGCTCAAAAATAATTATAAATCACTTTTTTTTCATTTATAAATCACTTTATGCTTTTTTTATCATTTGCTTTCAACTATTTTCTCTTTTCTTTAGTTTAAGTACTTTCGACATCTTTTCGAACCGCACGAGCAGGGTATTTTTTCATCTTCGAATGGAAATTTATAATCATAAGTCAATTCCTCACCTTGAACGATGCGTCGCAGGGCGAAAATGATTATATGTTTATGTCCCAAGATATCAACAACTTTGGAATAACAATTGGGCTGTAATAAAAGTGAATAATAGGAATTATATACATACATATAAATGCTTTCAAACTAAATTTCTTTTTAATTTTAATTAATATTAATAAATTACCTCACAGGAATGATTTATAAATCTCGCTGCATTGCCACGCATTGTAGCATCCACTACCAGATGGTCATCGATTTTAAACATATAACAGCCAATACCACGGCTATTGTAATAACGTTCACGTTGATCGGTTAAAGTGGAACGTATCAATTCACCAGCATATTCAATTACCATTTCACCTAAAAAAATTGAAATTTTATTAATATTATTAATAAAAAATTTGTAGCGAAAAATAAATACAAATGTTGACTTTTTAAATGATCAAACAGAATTGCGGCATAAACACATTTTCCATAAAAATTGACACAAATAATCAGCACCAGAAAGCAGTCGATAGATAGAATCTATTTTATTTTGACAACGTTTTTTCTTATGCTCTCATATATAAATACTCATTCTCTCAAGAATGCTACCATATGCATTAAACACATTCACCACAGCAGGCTACACGAACACACGACTTCAAATGCCGCTAGCAGCATTTGTCGCCTCGTAGCCAGCTACTTAATTATTTTGGAGACGGCAGCAGCACCATCTGCAGCTGATATTCAAGTACAAATACATAGTTCAGTATTGCCACTTTCATATATTTTGCATTTATAAAAATTAATTTTTCTTTTAAAATGTACTTATTTCACATAAAAGTACAATAATGAATCAATTTATTCTTTACATCAATTTTTGGATATTGTTTCTAGTAAATAGTATGAAATAATTGTACGATATCATTCCATTCACCATTTTGTATTATACTGGTAACACTGCATTTGCTCATTGTAGCCAGAGAAATAGAAATTAGTTTAAAGTTGACGACAGCTACAACGGTGGTCGTGCAGTCGTGTAGCCTGCTGTCGTTAAAATAATTGTTACCATAAGAATGTGTGTATTCTATTTTTGACAGATTGTAGCCCGTAGCCTGCTGTGTCGAATGTGTTTAATGCATTAAGGCTCAGTTACCCGACTGTAATGTAAAATAACTGCAACAGTAGGAAACAGCTGATCGATATTGTTATGTGAAAATTAATGAAAATGGTTATAGAGATGTAATGTAACGTAACCTACTATTCAAATAAAAATATCGATCAGCTGTTTCCTACGTTGCAGTTACATTACATTACAGTCGGGTAACTGAGTCTTTACTTATTAAATACTATTAATACTATATACTATATATATTATTCTATACGTGACATAGCCATAACCAAACCAAAATTCAATTGGTTTCTATAGTGACAGTTATGGCTATGTCACGTCTAATTTAAGCTTTAGGCCTGGTTTACATCTGTGTGCCATGTGCCACACAAGCGTATAAAAAGCGTAACCACTAATTACTAATGAAAAACTGTTTGATTCAGACATGTATTTATTAAGTTAAATAGTTCCATACATAACTAATAAGACAATTTTATAAAATCCAACATGATTGGAAACTGCAGAAATCAATAAATACATGTCTGAATCAAACAGGTTTTCATTACTAATTAGATGGTTACGCTTTTTTGGGCAAATGTCACACAATACATGCCAGATGTAAGCTCGGCTTAACTCTGTTATAAATTCGCCTTAATTGTTATTTAATACTTGGACAAGGCAAATTCATATAATAATTCATTCATGTTGCCAGTACATTACCAGATCAGACAATATTGTACGATGTGACAAGCGTCTGTAGAGAGCTTAAGGCAAAACTATTCATTGTATATTATATAGGGCGAATATTATTTTTATAAAGACGAAAAAATGCTTCACTAAGAGCTGGAATTCTTTGGTTCTCTACGGATCTATTTTGCGCCATATTTCTGGTCTCATTACGGATGGACTCTTTCTGCCGGCGCTACTTGCCATTTTTACAATTTGCGTGAGTTTCCTCTTTTGAGAGGAATGCCAACCAATTCGAATTGATACAAGGTGGTCTTAATTTGCAACTCTGCGTATTCGCCTTGTATATTTGGTAGTGTAACATTTTCTGCTGTCAGAATATTTCCTAACGTTTTGGTTGATTTGACAGCAGAAGATTTTGAATCTTTTTGAATATTATAATTTATTTCGTTCAAGAAAGAGAATGTACGTGATAAGGTACTAGGGATGGGCAAAAAATATCGATATATCGAAATATCGATATTTGAGAAAATAAATATCGATATATATCGTCAATATTTCAAAAACCTATATATCGATACATCGATTCTTATTTACGAGTATCGGCTTTCGATACTTTTAAGAGCTATAGCCGTTTTTTAACTGTGACTCAACTAAGGCAGGTGACTTTTTGGATTGTGTGGGGATAAACCTAAAGGCAGATTTTGTTTTTACTTTCAGTTCTGTTACGAATCAGCTGACTCTTTTTGGTTTATAAAAATCATATACATATAAGCCATTAGTTTTTCTCTCCTTAATTCTGTTATGTTGCGTACACATTCCTCGATGCATTTTATGAATGCGATGGTAGAACTATAGCTAAAATTTAACAACAATTACGCCCGGGAACTGAAATTTTATTATTTTTTTGACATGTGTTTATAAACGTTAAAAACCGAAAAGTTGTTCCCACTTTCCCAGGAAATGAAAAAGTCGGGAAAAAGAAAAAATCTAATAACAAAACTGATCACTTTAGTGGAAAACTGAGACCATTCTGGTCCGAAACAGCTGATAATTTATTACAGAAAGAGTAACTATTAATATGTAGAAACAGAATAGCACAGCACAGAGCAGCAACAGAAAGTAAAGACTAATGAAGTCTTAAGGAGCTACAGTAGGTTACGTATAACTTAACATAAATAGTTCTTTTGTATTAAATTTCTTAAAGTAAGTAATTGTAGATTCGAAATTAATGCAGCAAAAAATATCGATATATATCGAAATATCGATGTTTTCAAAAAATATATATCGATATTGTTCAAAAACATCGATACGATATATATCGATACATTTTCTTCATTTGCCCATCCCTATAAGGTACCATTACGAGAATAATCTGTACGATGAAATGGCATAAAGCAAATCAGGGCAATCAATAGAACCATTGATAATATCATATAACAGCAAGGCAGATTGAACTTTTCTACGAGACGCCAAAGTACGTAGACCAATAAACAAGCATTTAGATTCATATGGAACGGATGATAAATAAAGTAACGAGCGCGTAGCATATTTGACGAAAATGTGTTGAACTCTCTCTATACGAGCAATACGATTAGAGACATGGGGATTCCAAATAACAGCAGCATATTCTAGTTTAGACCTAACAAAAGACGTATAGATATATTTCAGAGTGTATGGATCAGCAAACTCAGAACAAGTTCTCTTCAGATTAATGTACAGGATCGATGGAAGGACGTAATGTAGTTTTGTTGTCAGTAAAAATATGTATGTATATCACTGCCGGATATCGCCCAAGAATAAAATTTCTAAGTGCGTAATTATATAGTCATGATTTCGATTTGAATAATGCTTCAGTAATTTTGTATCTTCAGGGAAAGTTTTAAATTTAATTGGTCCCAATTTTTTTTTTACTATTAATGTTTTAATTCTATAATCGATTAATACTTGAAAACAACGATGATAGTAAAAGCAAAAGATGTAAATATGTTGTTGATTTTCATAAACAAAAATAACTGGATGATAGAAAATTTCTTCCACTGATCTCACTTATTTTTCATACAATTATTTTAGATTTGTGATGTATTGAACTGAGAAATAAAGTGGTGTTTTTTTTTGTTTAGTTTAGAAAATATTTTACTTTGAATTTTTAGTGTAAATAAATATGTACATTATACGAGAAGCATACAACTTTGATACTATCACGATAGTATCGTAGATATACCGATATTTTTTCCAACTTTCGATAGCCTTGAATCGATATATTACACCTCTAATCTCAATATACAACACAATCGATTCTCTGAAAAGACTTTTGATTGGTTGCCTTTTTCGAAAAGCGGAGATCACATTACCATATTCTGTAACTCGTTTCTGTAACTTGTTAGGAAGTTTTCACATAAAGAAAAATTAAATAATTATATTGGTTTCCCTATTTCAAGTTAAGGTAACGATATGTATGTAGGTGTAGAAAAATAAAATAGATTCATATCGAATATAAATTATTTGCTGGGTTATGTACCGATTTTCGTCGGCTCACTGAAATAAAGTCATAAGTAATAAGCTAAACTGGCCTTATTTTTCTACTGATTGAAATATAACTATATAATTGCACCACACTGCATTGGTAATAGAGCTACATATATAGACTTATCCCGGAATTAATTGAGAAATAAATCTATTTGAGCTTATTACTTATGACTTTTTTGCAGTGAGCCGACGAAAATCGGTACATTGTGCCGATAGTGGGATCCCGACTTAAGCCTACTACGCTTATTTTATTCTTTTGTGATTTTCAAAAATATTATTTGTGGATTCTCAAATGGTCAAATGGAAAGTCTGTTCATAAGATAAGAGGTTTGTGACTGATCAAAATGTGTGGTTGAAGTCTACTGATGATTTGGCAAAGAACCAATGAAATGCATATAGAAATGCTTAACCAACAGCAAATATTTTTTTAATTGATATAAAATAATTCAAAAACACATAAATAATTATAAATATTTTATATTATTTATCTATTTCCTTTAGCACGCACAATTTTTACTTGCAAATAATAAAATGAGGCAGTTTCTTCTTCTTCCCATAAAAAATCACAGTGTGTTAATAACATTTATGACTTTTGCACAGAAAGTGTTGCCACTATTTTGTTTCTTAGTATGATAATCGGCCCTGTTGTAAATTTACTCCTTTTTGAAAAAAAGTAGTTTTAGTACAAAAACAGAGTTGTATATTGTAATTTCATAGAAATTAAGTTAAATAATTTAATTTGGAAAATGTCAAAATATATGGGAAATTACTTAATTTAATTTTGCATAGAAAGTGTTGCCAATATTTTTTTCATGAGCCACCACCTTACGTTTCACCAAAATGGTGGATCGAATTACACCATTTCTCCCAGAGGAGCGTATGTAGGTCTCCCGTAGAGCGGCATCTACGAAACCCATACTGTCGGTGGTTGAGTAAGCTGTTGGACCCCAGATACCTTACAAGATTGAAATTCACCATACCATTTCCATCACTTTGGAAAGTGCAGAACATATCGTAGGGTGGTTATGGGTTTGCCGCAGTAATAATGTATTTTTAATATACTGTGCGACAAACCAGTAACCACCCGACGATATTGCGATTGGGCAATAACTTTGAGGGCTATGAGCTTCTCCTTTTTTAGGGATTGACGTAACATTAGAAACCTTCCAACACACTGGCAACTTACCAGCATGGTACAACGTGCCCCAAAAAGGTTAGTTAATGGACGTGCTAGCGTCGAGGAGTATTGTTTCAAGACCATGGTATGCCATCCGGCCCGGGATACTTGTATATGTTGACTACCGACAAAACCCTTTTTACTGCTCGCGCTCGAAAAAATATCTTACGCATAGTAATGGATACTCCCTCTAGCAAAGGCAGAGGCTGATTGCTTTCCGACAAGTAGGAATTACTTGCAAATATATATTTCAGCTAGTAAGTTAGCTTTATCAGCCGGGTCAGTGAATATTAGGCCATCCTTTAAAATATTCGAAGTTGAAGAACTAGCATTATTCTTTACTCTTTTAACAAATGACCAGATGTTATTACTACCCCGAGGGGCAGCTATTTCACGCCTCAGTACTTTGGCACACGAAGATCTCGCCCCTTTTGCGTATTAAATTAGTATCGGCATTTTTCGGATTATCTAACTAAAGAAATTAATCCCAAAAATTTACCCTAAGTTTTTCTGTTATCATAGTACTTTTATATTTGCTTGATGGTTTTTACTTCTCTAGCGTTAACCAACAAACAGCTGCACCGAAGGAGAAGAAACTGGTTTGATAACAAAATCATATAACCAGCATTCATAAGATTTTATGCTTAATACAAACTGTAGTAGGCCAATTGCCCATATACGCATATTTTATATTTTTTCCCAGAAGAAAAAAATTCAGTCGGATTCACATCTTAGTTTAAGTACTCACCAGCTTCAATGTCCTTTGTACAGTATAAACCACGACCATGTATATGGGAGCGGAATACACCCACATAATCCTTATAGGTTTCCTTTAATGTACGATATTTCATGGCCATGGGTAAATTGCTGCCCGTACCACGTCTGCCAAAGAAAGACAAATTTGAAGAAAAAGCATTAAACGTTATTAAAACTAAAAAAAAACGTCAATATTAAAATTGCTTACCTTGGCACCAGTTCCGTGTCGGAAGGTTGTACAAACACTTGCACTGGTTGTTTACGGTGCCTGGATGCCAGCCAACTGAACATATCATATTCCGATCTTTTCGAAAATGGCTCGCAGCGTGCACTCTCGTAAATATTTTCCGCCAGATCGTCTTGATCTGAAGCATAATCCATGCTACTACTATCTGTGTCAAGGTAAGCGGCAGCAGAAGCATTACCACTCATCGAGGATGAAGAGGACAAGGAACTACTGGATGAGGATGAATGTGTGCTTGAGACTGTACCATTGCGCCTGTGGTATTTGGGTGTGTATTTGTTGCACTTCTCTACACCCGGCAATTGTTCAATGAGATATTTTAAGGCGTTCGTTTTGAGACCAATCATTTGCACACCGCTCATATCGGCTAAGGGACCTTCGGGTAGGGGCGATAGGCCGTTAGCTCGTCGAGCAACTTGTACTGCCTCGAAAACTTTCTCCCACACTTCGGTAATTGAGGATGATTTGTAGGTAAAACCGTCTTCACTTTGTATTTCGTATAGTAAATGCGGCCCCATGGCACGTTTGGGGTCCCTTGAGGGCGGCTGAGGTGGTTGAATCGCCGCCATAGTTAATGGAGCTGCCAAGTTGACCGCTGCTTGTGTTTCCTGTTGCTGCAGACTATTTATATTCGAGGCGGGTTGTAGAGAGTTCGTACAGTTTTGCAAATAGTTTGTGTTGAGGGAGTTTTCTACCTGCTCTTGTATCTTGCTCGTAACTTGACTTTTCATAATGTTGTTATAGCTGTCGGCGACTTGCTGCTCCTTCATACTTTCGGCTGCCAATTGGGCTGCTATAAATGCTGACGTTTCTTCCGTGGTAGGTGTATAATATTCATTAGCTTCTTGTGGCGTTAGTGAGTTCTGATCACTGCTATTTGCATTGAGATTCTGATTGCTGCTACCTTTTAGATCTTGAGTTGCAATAGCAGCATTGAGGT
Organism: Tachina lurida; assembly: GCA_944452675.1. Lineage (NCBI taxonomy): Eukaryota > Metazoa > Arthropoda > Insecta > Diptera > Tachinidae > Tachina > Tachina lurida. The sequence goes on from OX101752.1 coordinate 30,409,921, forward strand.
ATTGATTATTGCAGACCATTTCTACTTGAGCCTCCAAGGTGGTCGAGGTGTTAAGAGAGTCGTTGCAATCCTCACTGGTTAGGTTGTCTAAAATTTTGCTTATTTTCTCCTTTACGGCCGGTTCATCACTATCCATGGACATATTATCGGAACCATCGGCAGAAGGCATTTTCAAACTGAAGCCATCATCTTCTTCTTCATCATCTGGCAGCTGTTGTTCTTCGGCTTCATCTTCATCCGCATTTGCATTTGAGCTTAACACGTCTTCCTCGTTCTCACAGCAATTACTGCCGAGTATAACTTCTCCCTCGGGTGGAAATTTTGGATCTGTTATAAGGCAGCCTTCGGGCGTAGTGCTATTAACGTACTCAGCCATGCCATTGTGCACATAGTTCAAGTCGTGCAAGCACATTTTTGATGCGGAATCCTCTGGCTTTCCCTCTATGTCGTAGGACAAAGGAGGAGGAGATGATTTGGCCAAATTGTGTTGCATAACCTCATTCTGCACATGCATAACTTGTTGTTGCTGCTGCTGCTGCAATTGTTGATGTGTGGCTTGCTGAGCCTCATGCTGCTGATGCGGTTGCGGTGAGTGAAGCAACATTTGTTTCACCTCAGCCTCGTAAGCGATTTTGTTTATGTTGGCCTTAATCGAAGATTGTTGTTGGCTGGTGTCCACTGTGGTGGCATTTGTGTGATTTTGTGAGATCTGTGAATTGGCGGTTGTTGTAGTATGCGTAAATTGTGTAACGTTTCCTACTGCTGCTGCCGTAGAGGTGGATGATGTAGTGCTACAGGTCGTCTGAGCATGTTGCTCGTATTGGCGCTGTTGCATAGGCAATACACGATTTGTGGGCCGTGTAACTGTAGTGGTGGTCGTAGACGTTGATGTTGTCAGAGAATTTGTAGTGGAATATTGTTGCAAGGGATTCACTATGTTGATATTTGTGTATTGTGGCATTCTTTGTATTGTTGGCAATATGTTGCTCACATTATCGGAAGAGGTATTGTGAGTGACGACTGCTGTTGTCGGTTGTTGAACTGCCTCGTAATTATTCGTTGTTGTATTTGAATAGCTGCAATGTGATAGATTTTGTTGAGCCATTTGAGAGCTGTCGTCCAATAACAAAGCATCGGCTACATTGTAATGTTGCTGGTGGGCGTTGGCCACATGTTGCAGATTTATAAATTCCGAACTTTCAGTTGGTTCAGCTAAATTTGTCAGGGGTATTATTGTGGCAGGTTCTTCGGTTATTGGTAGGGTTGCTGATGACGAGTTATTTCGAATAATGGGTTGGGGTTGTTGCTGTTGCTGCTGTTGTTGTTGCTGCTGTTGCTGCGGCGGCGGCTGCTGTTGGACCTGAGCTGCCTGCAGTTGGTTTTGTGGTTTTAGCACTACCGTTTTGTTGGGATTTAAGGGTGTGGTTGTCGGGATTTGAACTAAAGGCGGGTTTGTGGTATTTACGCTGTTATTATTAGTTGCTTTGCTAACAACTGTAGCTGCGGCTGTCTTCACAACTTTCGGTTTCACTTCTAATTTATGTAGAGGTCTAATCAGGTTGGTTTTTTTATTTGTTGTTATTGTTGTTGTGTTTGCCGCTGTAGTTGTAGTTATAGTAGATGCTGCTGCTGCCGCTGTTGTTGTTGCAATTATTTGCGACGGTTTGATCACATCACTTTGGTTGTTGGCCGTCGCTGGCTGTGGCGTTACACTTATGGCAGGTGGTGGCAGTTGCTGCTGCTGCGTTATATTTGTTACATTTTGATTATTAGTCTGCTTTAAGTTTGTGTTGCCATGTGCGGCGGCGGCTGGCGTCATTTGTGTGGCCTGTTGTTTAATCTTTTGATGCTGTGGGTGACTGCTTACTTGCACCACATTCGGCATTACTTTATTCACCACTTGGGGCTGTACTTTAGTTACTGTTGCTACGGGAGCAGCTGTTTTGGTCCTCTTTATTTGAGCAACAGGCGCTACCTTTGCACTTACTAAATGCACATTTGGCTGTTGACCGTTGGCAACATCCACAAATTGTGCTTGAGCAGTAGGAGTTTGAGGTACTGGCGGTTGCGGCTGCTGGGTGACTACTATTTGTGGTTGAGGCTGTGCCTGCAATTGAAAGCTTTGTGTTGTTGTTACAGATGGAGTTTGCAAACGGAATACATTGTTTTGGGTTTGATGCTGCTGCTGTTGTTGTTGTTGTTGTTGCTGCTGCTGTTGCTGTTCAGCCAAGGCTTGGGCCTGTTGTTGCAGAGCAGCTTGTATGAAATTATTTTGATTAGCCTGCTGTTGTGCCGTATTGGCTGCCGTTGTAGCTTGTTGTGTTTGCATTAGCGCATTATTGGCATCCACATTGTTGAGCAAGACATAACCGGCCGGTATGTCAACCAAAGGTTCTATTTTGCTGGCCTGGAAAACTTGAGTTGTGGTGGCCGAAAAACTAGCATTTTGACTCAAAACGCCGGGCATGGCCGTGGATACGAATTGTTGCGAAGACATGACCGTATTTTGCACTATGGTCTCTAGGCCATAATACATGGGCTGGGTAGTAGTAGCCAATATAACTTGGGGTGTTGTAGCTGCCGTTAACATTTCTAAGCCGTTTGTGGCCGAAGTCGGATTGCCGCTTATGATGACTTGCTGTTGTTGCGGCTGTCCGGCACCTTGTTGGGGTATTCCCCCCTCTGCTGTAGCCGTTGTGGTGGTTGTTATAACATTCCCTCCTTGCAGTTGAATGGTTTGAGGCTGTATCAGGGCACCAATAACCTGGGGACCTTGAGGCGTTGTAAGCAACTGTAGGGGAGCTGCCGTTTGGGGCGGGCCATTGGTCAAAACGAAATTGCCACTAGCATCTGTCTGCAAATAGGCTGATTGCAATAAGGGCTGCGCATTTGCTGTGGTAAATAGAGAAGCTTGTGTCTGGGGCTTGAATTCTGCAGTTTGTTGTGCAGCGGGCAAAGTCACGTACTGCAGTTGGGGTTGTTGGGTGCCGTCATTTGTGGTTGTTACGAATGATATAATATTTTGCGGCTGCTGCATTATTATTTGGGGTTGTTGTTGTTGCGGTTGGGTTGTTTGGAAAAGTATTTGTGGCTGCGCGCTGTTTTGTTGGGCTTGTTGTTGCAACTGCTGCAGTAACTGCTGATTTAGCAATTGCGTAGCATTAACCGTCTGCGGCTGCGTTATGTGATTGGTTGTGCTTGTTGTTGTAACATTTATCTTCGATTGTATGGGTTTCACTACCGTAGTGGCTTTCAATTTATTTTTAGCTGCCGCTTGTTGGGCCGCTTTTGTGGCCATGGTTTTCAAAGGCTTTCCCTGTGTCACAGGCAGCACAATTTTTTTGTCCGAGTTGGTGGCCTGTAAAGTTTGATATGTAGCTGGTGCAGTTTGATGTGACTGAGCCGTTGCAGCGGGTAATTGTATAATCTGTTGTGTGCCATCTGGATTTGTGGAGAGTGCTATAAGTTGGGGTTGGTTCTGCTGTAATTGTGCAGCGTTTGTGTATTGTGTGGGGGCTGCTTGTAGGGTAAATGTTCCATTCAAATTAGCGGTCAAACCTTGTAGAGTATTGGCATACAATTGCAAGTCCGCGGAGGCTTGATTCATTTCTGGTTGTGCCGTAGAAATGAAAAAGTTTCCGCCCAAAGTCTGCGGCTGTGTCAACTGCTGTATGTTGTGCAAGTTTTGTAGATTTTGGACTCCCTGCAATTGAACTCCTTGCAAAATGTTGGCTGTTTGCAAACCTTGCAGTTGCGTTAGGGTTTGGGTTGGTATGCTTTGAATGAAGGGCATTTGGGTGGTTCTTTGTTGCTGTTGCTGTTGCTGTTGCAGTTTATTATTCAATTCCTGTAATTGTTCCAAGGTTATAGCTTGTGGTGCCTGGTGAGTTGTGTCGGGAGTTTGGGAGTTGCGTTCCGATTCTGACTCGCTGGTGGAGGAAGACATGGGTTCGCAATTGTTTAAATGCCTCTGAAAGGAGTCTATGTTGCGATAGGTGTATTGACATCTTTCACACTTGACAGCTGTTTGCGTGGCATCTTGAGTAACGAAACGATATTCCGTTATGCTGTCATCCACTCCATCTACTTGCATTAGTTTGATTTTACTGTCGGTTTGGTTGGAGTCCAAATTGTAGCGTTTCTCAGCACTCCAGGTAAAAGTTCTTTTATTCGCACTCTCCATATCTAATCTTCGAGTGACGTTGGCCACTTCCTTCTTCTGGGAACGCTGATGATTGTTAAGAGACAGCAACATATTTTCCGATATCTTTCTCCTTTTCATGGTATTTTTTGCACTGACATCGCAACTTATTACTGGAGAAGCAACCTTTTTGAGTTTCTGCAGCTTAACTGCTTGGGCTTGGGATTCTTCAACATGATTATGATTTGCACTAGACCAATTGCCGTTTAATTCGGCCGTCAATTGTTTGGTAAAAGCACCTATGGAGGTCATGGTGTCTTCATCCGAAAGCTGTTGATTTGTAACGCCATCTTTAGAGTGTTCACCCTGGGCCATATCCTCATAATTCATGCACTTGGTAAATATATCCAACATGGAAATACCTTCCAACAGATCTCCTGGTAAGTCCTCAAATATGGCATCTTTGATTTCAGGTGGTAGTAAATCGGCGTTGGTTTGAGGTTCCTCGTCGTTGGCGGCATTAGTTTCTGGAGCATTATTGCCCGAACATGACGAATGTTGATTGAAACTATTTAGATAATCATATTCTTCGGCAGTTTCATAATCTCCTTTGGCTAAACTTAAATGCCATTGTTGGATCTGCGAAAGACCCAACTGAATGAGAGCCGAATTATTTTGGGAATGATCCACAGTAAAGTTTTTACCCAAATCAATAGCACCATTGGATAAAGAAGACGAGGAAGAGTTATATATATACGTTCGCACAGTATACTCGACAATTTTCCAGGGCTCCTTGGAAGACCAATACAAACGCGAGCATAGAAAGTTAACCGGCACCAAAGCCTCGTAGGTATCCGAAAATCTTGGTAAAATATGTCCTAGTTGCTTAACCTCCAGTGAACCAATATGAAATTGAACCTTAGAGGGTTCTACCATTTTCTTGCGCTTGCGATCCAACTCTACGTATACGGGACGAGTTACTTCGAATTGTGTTTCAAAGCTGCTCTTAGTATTGTTGATAGTGGCGGCATGTTGAGGACAATACATGGATTTATCGGCTAGAAAGGCACAACTTTTTGATCTAGCACAGGGGTAATGATAGTGTTCACCACAGGATTTAACATTACAGCCCACTGTGGCTCCTCTATTCCCACAAACTGAACATTTAATCATGCGACCTCTAGCAACGGCCGAGTGTACATTTTGCAAGGAACCATCGATCTCTTCGAAAACCTCTGCAGACCATAAAGCACAATTGGTGTGAACCCAACAGTCGTGGCCGCAATACAACAAACGAGATTCTTCACCGGGCAAGCCCTCGCCAGTGCGACGGCAAAATAAGCAAATTCTAGCATCTGTACGAGATTTTATATTATACAACTGATCCTCCAAATCTTGTGGCAGTTCCGCTAGCAAAGCAGATCTATCTTGATCATCTTGTTGCTCTTGACTCGAGGGTAAGCAATCCATATTGTAGTCAGGCTCATTATCAATGGAAGTGCTAAGACCATAAGCTCCTCCTCCCGATTCGTACATGTCTTCTTCCAGAGCATCTGTGCAGGCTTGTGTCTCATTTTGAAACCAGGGAAATTGTTCACTTAAAATTTCCTTGTAAACTATAATCAAATCATCACAGTTGACCTGCTGTATCACCAAATTCATGTCATAGTTGAACTCCGCTAACGATACATAAGAACCATTGGAAATTTTATGTTTAATCTCCACTAGACTTAAACAGGTTTGAGCTGAATTCATTTGAGACTGGCAAATACATTTCTTGCTTTCCAATTCCATGGGAGAGTGATTTAATGTCACCTGATCTCTTTCCCGGTCATCAAATTCATAAATGTCAATATTTGATCCCGGATTCAATGGATTTTGATCGTTATTTGCCAGACTCTGTTCTTGTTGTGAGCTAAATTGCAACGATTTGGGTTGATATTTATTGTTGGAGGCAATAGAAGAGTTTGAAGAGCTGCAAGAACATTTCATTTGCTTCCGAGGACTCAATTTCAGCAAAGCACAGGCTTGACGGGATTTGCTAAGCAACTTTAGTACACTCATTAAACTTGATTTGAATTCTTCCTTAACTGCGTCCCGCCATTCACAAGCTCTTTGTTTTGCATCTTGCGATTTGCGGGAGCATCTTTTGCAAATGAATTCAATAGATTCGGGCAACGTGCTAAGCAAATTATATTGCTCATCGGTTAACGTTTCGCATTTGGCGTGGACCCATTGATTACAATCGCCGCATTCCATCATCTTTAAATCAAAATCTTGGTCGTCGTAGCACTTCTGACACACCGGGCAATAGTTGCCCTTTTTGCGTAACTTAAAACAGTTGGTACACATGGGTAAGTTGCCCACAAACTTGGTTACTTTAGTAGTGGAACATGAACGACATTTTAAACAGTTGACACAGATCAACGGCCGATCAGCGCCCAGCAAACGTTTGCTGGTACCCAAGCATGTAGAGTGGTAATTCTTTTGACATTTCTGACATTTCACTTTAGCACCGGAAGACATGTTGCAGGTATAACACACCGTACACCTGGGACACAGCCAATTAAGTTTGGCTATGGCGGTGTTCGCACTGGAACCCAAGCCCGCAACACTCAGACAACTTTCATTGAGCAGCAGGGTATCGTCCAGAGAGCCGTGCTTGAGATTAAACTCATCCTGGACGCAATACTGATGGTATGCTTCACAGCAGCATGAGCAAAATATTAAAGGTTCTTGACCCGCCGAGCCACATAAAAAACATAAAGCGCGCTGCGCCACCGTTTCTGTAATGATAAGGCCAAAACCAGTTTGGCACACTTCAGCTGGATCATAATTTTCCCAAAAATCTATGGATATTAACAGTTTACACTTCAGTTGTGGTTCCTTGCGCGCTCGCGGTGTCAACAAGGCTGGATTGATTTGGCTGTTTATCTGTTTCTTATAAGATGTCAATTGGGTATTATAGTGGTGGGGACGTTGTGACAACTTAGACACCGGCACCAAGGCCTTTGTTGCAGTGTTTTCTAATTTCTCGATTTTCGCCGTTTTCAGCGGGGGCTCTACAGTGGCCAAAGAGTCATCATTTGCCAATTTTTGAGTTTTACAAGAGGCACAATTGTCATTTTCATCAGTGAGAGGAGGTTTTGTTTCCTCTTGTTCTAAAGTTTGTTGTAATTGTTCATCGGTAAAAGCTGTTTCTTCACCATCCTCCCCAAACAAAGCCAAAGGCTGTCCCAAAACTATAGAAGCGCTGCGACAGACATGTTTAACCCGTGGTCCTTTCAAATCAATACGTTGACGTTTGTCTCCCGATAATGTAGTCGCTGTTGGAGTCATTAACACTGTGGGGTTTATACTGCCGCCAGACAGCGTAGGAGAGCATAATGAACTTTCAGCGTTTTTAGATTCCTTTAACCCGCTCAATAGAACCTCCAGTCTTTCTTTAACATCTTTTGTTCTGTCAATTTCCATTTTGGGTGACAACATTTCCTTCATTCTCATTTCCTTGCGCTCTTTTTCCAAGGACTTGTCTTTCTTTTTGTTGCTGGACTTTAAAGCCTGCGTTGATGTCTCCACTGTTATGGGTTCGGTCTTTACAGTTTTTAAATCTTTTAAAACTTCCACCAAAGGTTTCTTATCCAACTTTTCCTGCTTAGTTTCTAACGAAATTTTCGAGAATAAGGGATTTTCTAATATGGCTGGTCTGAGCAGAGGAACACTACCAAAAGTTACATTATTTTCCACCAAAGGATTCGTTTTCAAATTTATTTTCAGTGTTTCCGTTAGAGATAGAGCAGAAGCGTTAGAATTTGTTATAGCAGGCTCCAGCAAAGGTTTCCACTTAATAGGTGTAGCTGTCTTAACAGCTTCTTCTAGTAATTCTTTCTTCGCTTTGATATCTTGCGAGAGAGATTTGCTGCTGCCCAAGTTGTTATTACTTAATACCGGCAGCAACGCATTAAGCCTCACTTTCGGCAACTGTAATGTTTGAAGACACTTCTTAAGCCAACAGTAGCTACAACGTTCTCGGTAAACTTTTTTAAAGTTTTTTATATGACCCGCCTTGTTGTTGAGCGGTAAAATCAGACAATTTCCTGTTAAAAAAATATATATACATATGTAATTGCTTTTTTTCCCTTAATATGACATAAATAAAAATAAGAACAAAGTGTTCCGCAAAAGGGTATTGAAAAAAATGTATGTGAAAATTAATAGTCTGTAAAAAGTACTTTCGGAAAAACTTTCCTGGAAAAAAAGAGTATTTGGCGAAAACACTCTAGCCACAAATCATTAACTTATAATTAAAATGAACTCTTCTTTTTTTGGACGAATTAAAAAAACGCACAAAATTTTAAGCACGTCAAAATAAATTGTAATTAAAGGTCTGTTTTCATAAAACGAAAGAAGATTTCCGTTCAACAATTTATATTAAGAACATTAAATTAAAAAAACACACGAAATTTCAAACACGTGAAAATAAATTGTTATTAACTGCTTGTTTTCATAAAACGAAAGACAAATTTGATTGTGAACATGAAAATTAAAAAATGCACGAAATTTCAAACATGTGAAAATGAATTGTGCCGCCAGTTTTCACAAAACGAAAGGTGTCCGTTCGGCAATTTTTGTATTGAGAACATAAAGAATTCCATATTAAGTGTTGTTATTTTATTCGCACTTTTTCCCAAAATTAATATTTAACTTGTTCAATAAAATATTAATTGTTTCTAAAAAAATGCATTGAAATTGATTATTGAGGGGTTAGCTGGATCATATGTTCATTCCACTCTTGCTAATGCAGACCATCAGGGAACTTTTACTAAAAAAAATTTCTTAGAACAACTAGATATATTATGTTAAACTTCATTTAAATAAATGGGAAGCTCAATGAATATCACAGTTGAAACAAGAACTCAATAATCAAAAATTTTTTTTTTATTTTTTTTTGACTTTACCTTTACTACAATGGCTGACTTTTTTCCAGCTCGAATTGTATGTAAAGCAAATAAGTATGTAAATGAAAATAACTGTAAAAAACAAACAACAGCAATTCATTGCTTTTGCAAGAATAGAGTGTTGCCACACACGTATTTTTGACCGGGTGCTGCCAAGTTTAAAATTTGTGCTTTTTAGGGAATTTTTTAATTTTATATTAAGTGAGTTTATTTTAATCGCACTTTTCCCCAAAATTAATATTTAACTTAATAATAAAGAATTTCGCAACAAATTGCGTTCCAAAATCGAAAGGGGAAACAAATTAAGCAAAAACAAAAAAAAACTCACCATCTGCTTTGCACTGGAGTTGTATACTTTTCATTGTGGGTGAATTTTTAATGGCAAGATATTTCTTGGCGATTTTCGATATGAATTTACGGCAATGTTCGCAGCTTGGCTCTACATATTTGGTAGCTTGCGGCAAATTTTTCATATGAATAATGGAAGAACAAACAGCACATTGATTAGCTGGCGGGGAAGATGGGGTCGTTACAGAAGCTATAATAATCAAATAACAAACAAATTAAAGCTTTATTTGCTAAAAATCTATTAAGTTTAGGCACTACTCACTTGTATTATTACTTTTTGTAGCACTAGCACCATTTAAGGAAAACGTGGGCGACAACAAAGTCGCTGAACTATTTAAGCCTACTGCAGAGGTTGCCGATGATGACGATGATATCGCATGTTGCAAAGATTTGGGTAAAGAAGCGGATAGCGCTAAAGCTGTCGCTGCTGCTGCTACGACAACCGTTAAGTTATTGCTGCGTTCACTGGTTGTGGTTGTGGTAGAAGTCGATAAAGATTCGAATTGTAAACGGGGTTGTCTTAATACAAAACTACTACTGGGCTTTGTTGAGCTGGTGCTGCTGCTGCTGGTATTTGTATTATTTGAATTGCCAGCATAATTCGAGAAAACGTTTGTATTGGAGGAAAATGTAGTTGCAAGTTTACCACAATCCAAACTCAAGTCTTTAGGGGATTTTAAGGCTAAAAAATGTAAACCAAAATTTTAATAAAATATATACATACATACTATGTACTGCTTTATTGATAGAAAATAATTTTGTTGTATAAAAAAAAATTTTTTATGGAAAATTGGCTTTAAACCCCTGTTTCCACAAGTCAGCCAGTCGACTAGTCTAGAAAATTTGTATGAACATCTCTCAAAAATATTAGTGGTTTTCATATAAATTTTCTACCCAAGTCGACCGCCAGCGTTCTGGAAACATAGGTTAAATCTCTTACAACATCCTGTTTCCACAACGTAGACAATTTATATGAAAAGCACTCATTATTTTGAGTTATTTTCATACAAATTTTTTAGACAAGTCGACTGTCTGCATTGCAGAAACGGGGAGTAAAATCAATAATAATTTTTATGAATAAATCCCATAGTGCTAAATAAATAGTTTGTCTTAATTTTGTTTAAAGAAACTTACTATTTGTGCCATTACATTCCTTGGCATCATAATTGCCTAAACCAAAATAATTTGGCTGCTGCGCTGCAACAATAGTTTTTTCTTCTTTCATTACTACAGCAGCAGTATTTTGGGCTAAGGCTGTGGCACTTTTTAAAATACTTTTTTTGCATATAATACCTTCTTCTATTAAGCGTTTGTTTGGCTTGATTATCCTTGAAGAACGAGAACGTTTGGGTAGCACAAAGTGCTTATCAACAATCATTTCTTGATCCTCATCTTCGTTTTCGTCGACCACTTTCAAGTTAAGTTTCTTTTCTTGCTCTAGATCTGACTTCACTAGGCCATTTCTGAACTTTACCACTCCAGGGTCCTCTTCATCACCTCGTTCATCTTCTTCGGGGTTCCCAGCATCATCATCTTCCTCATCCTCATCGTCTTCCTCTTCCTTTTCCTCACTATGCTCCCCCTCCTCACCATCATCATCATAGTCGTCGTCGTCCTCATCCCGTTCATCGTCTTCCTCATCGCTCTGTTCTTTACTCAAACGAAAATTAATAAGCTTTTGCTTGCTGTCCTCTTCGTCACTGGGCGCCCCAAATAGTCGCGACAGGGGACCCGCCAATACCGAACTCTCAGTTGTTGTTGTCGCTGGCAAAGAAGCAGCAGCAGGCAGAGAATGATTCGAGCGAAATTTCAAGGAATTTAATTTATCAATGTTTGAATTGTTTTTGAGTATTTCGGTTAGCCTCGACGGTCTTACAATGCATTCACTGTTCCTCGTGTACATTAAAGGGCGATTCAAACATTCTTTCTTGATAATCGAAACCAGTGGCTTGCGATTATCCGGATTGTAGAACTTTTTTATCGCACATTTATCATCACTGGTCTCCAGTACATTTTTAAATGTAACGGTTTTCTTTTGTTTCTTGTCACTAACAGACGAGGATGACGAATTCGAATTTGTGTTCAAATTGGCAGCTGTTGCACTACTGCTTGCGGCAGTCGCTGCAGAGGACTTAAATGATGTAGAGGGCGATGAAGTTGATGATCCATCTGGTGTATGGTCCATTGTTCTGCTGGGAGAATTAGGGGGTGTTATACTGGTAATATTTTTCATCATGTTTTTATTATCATCTTTTTTATTTGCATCACTTGGGTCTTCGGTTTGTAAATCACTGGTAGCATTTTGTAAAGTAGTGTTGTTATCTGGGGTAGGTTTTTGATTTTTGTTCTAAAAGAATTACAAAAAAAATAAGCCATTAGTTAGTACAGTAAATACGTACAGAAGTTTTAAATATATAGGAGAAAGACTTTAGGGTACAATCAGACTTGACATACCATAATGCCATAGTCATAACCATAGACTAAGAATAAGAAAGAGTTCATATTCATAGCCATAAATTCATTTGCTTTTCATATTAGTGCTGCCATAACTATAAACAACTGTTTATGTTTTCATTTGTTCATTCATTTCAAAAGTGCAACAGCAAATATGTCCAAACAACAAACAGCTGTTTATGGTTACGGCGAAAAACCAATATGGCATTATGGCGCGCCACCTATAATCATGTCCATAGGTTTGTATGGTTATAGCACGTTTAATTAAATCTTAAAGAACTATTTATGCCAAAAGCGATCGCTTTTCTAAAATTCTCTTAATAAAATAAAACTTTTTAAAAAAAAATTAAACCGACTTCAAAAATAAGCACTAAAAAGCAACAAATAACATAGATCTAGTTAAATAAAAGATTTTTATATATGTTACCTACAGTGCCGTTTGAAGTTGGTGCCAGCAACATTGGTAACTAAGCAGATACATATGTACATAAAAATTACTTGCAGTTTTTTTACCGGGCATGTTCCTATGTGCTTAGTAACAGTATTACTGGCACCAACTTCAAACGGCACTGTAGGTAACATATATAAAAATCTTTTATTTAACTAGATCTATGTTATTTGTTGCTTTTTAGTGCTTATTTTTGAAGTCGGTTTAATTTTTTTTTAAAAAGTTTTATTTTTACCTTTTTAGTGAATACTTTTAAACTCTGGTCAATTAAAAAAAAATTTATTTGTAAGTATCTTTCTTTATTTGGAAATATGGTCCAGTTTCGTAAAAATCGATGAAGTAAAAGCACGTGAAATTAAGTGTTAAATTTTAAGGGGCGTGGCTACGCCCCTTTTTTTAAAACAAGATTGTGTATTTTTAAGAGTTCAAGGTGTGTGCTAAGTTTCGTAAAAATCGGTTAAGTAGAACCACGTGTAATGTTATAATACATTTTAATGGGCGTAGCCCCACCCATTTTTTCAACTTAAAAATTTTGTAATTACAAAAACCAAAGATGTTTGCTAGGTTTCGCAGCAATCAAATGAGTAGAAGATCACAAAATCAAATTTAAAAAATTGTAGGCGTGACCCCGCCCACTTTTTAAACGCAATTTTATGGCTTTATTAAAGCTTAGGGTGTGTGCCAAGTTTCGTCAATATTGGTTAAATACAAGCACATGAAATATTATACTAAAGTTTAATAGGCGTGCCCCGCCCACTTTTTTAACGCAATTTTGTGCCTTGATTAAAGCTTAGGGTGTGTGCCAAGTTTCGTAAAAATCGGTGAAATAGAACCCTGTGAAATATAATATAAAATTTTAGTGGGCGTAACCCCGCCCATTTTTTTTAAAGAAAATTTTGTCTATTTTAGAGTTCAAGGTGTGTGCTAAGTTTTGTAAAAATCGGTTAAGTAGAACCACGTGTAATGTTATAATACATTTGAATGGGCGTAGCCCCGCCCATTTTTTCAACTCAAGAATTTTCTAATTACAAGAACCAAAGATGTTTGCTAGGTTTCGCAGCAATCAAATAAGTAGAAGATCAATAAATCAAATTTAAAAAATTGTGGGCGTGACCCCGCCCACTTTTTTCAAATGGGACCAATGGGAAGCTATACCCTCTCAGACAACAAAAAAATTTTTACAATCGGTCTAAAATGCACCGAGTTATGGACCTACATACCTAAAAAAAAATAGTGACGAATTGTTAACCTCCTTCTTTTTTTGAAGTCGGTTAAAAAAGCAGAAGAGAGGTGCCTTAGGACACCCGGTTAGATCTATGCTGCCCAGCTATTTGAAAAAAAAAATTTCATGTGTTAAATAGCAATGCAATAAAATTAATAATTATAACATGATGATGTCAAATTCGCCGCAAACATTTCAAAACGTTTCCATTTATTTCCCATTATTTTCTTTTCTATTTGTTTGTGCTCATGTGCAAAAACAATACAAACATAAATTGAGCAATCGTTCTCATTGTTTCTGTTGTATTTGTGCTTCACTCGCTACAAAAGAACTTCATACTCTGGTTTTAACTATAAAGAAAGCAAAACAAAAATAAATTTATAACTGTAATAGTGTTGATTATGTTTTTTTACGAAAATCACTTCCTAGTTCTTGTGTCGTGGCATAAAGAGCATAGCTCTAATATATGTATACACTCGTATAATCCTCAAATTTAATAAATAAAAAATAATAATAATAAGCCTGTAATAGTAGTAACATGAAGAATATTTTGTTTGTTGTTGGTTAAGCAACGTCTATATGCATTTCGTTTCTGCTTGAAAAAAAAATCAAAAGTAGTCTTTAGCCAAAATATTCTTGAGAAAAGCTAAAAAAAAATTCGTATCTTTAAAGAAAATCTCTCAAATTGTTATTGAGAATTAAGTACAAAAACATAATAAGTTAAAAACCCTAAAATAAAATGTTATTTATGTCTTATAACTTTATTAACTGTTTAATTTATGATTATTTAAAGGCAAAAAATATCAAATTAAATGATCAAACAGAATTGCGGCATAAACACATTTTCCATACAAATTGACACAAAAAATCAGCACCAGAAAGCAGTCGATAGATAGAATTTATTTTATTTTGACAACGTTTTTTCTTATGCTCTCACATATAAAAACTTATTCTCTCAAACATGTATGGTAACATTTCAATAAATTTCATATATTTTGTGAACAAAACTACAAAGAAAGGTAAGCACAAAAGAAAATGAAACAAAAAATAGAGAGCATTTGAAGTTACTGCCGTAGATTTTATTATGGGCTTTGATAATTTGACAGCGATTTTTCCTGAACTTGCGGACTTATTCTGTTTAATCATTAACTTTTAAAAATTACAACAACATTACATTTAGGACAAAATTGTTATTAAACTTATTTATTTATTTAGTTGCTGCAAGTGACAAAAAAAATCAATGTCTTGTAAAATTCTTTGGCACTTGTTTCGGAAGTTGGCTGCAAGTGCCGAATATGTAATTGTGTTAGTAAAAGAATTTCTAGTGTATTGAGTTTTTCGAACTTGCACGGGTTAGCCAAAGGCGAATTCACACCAGGCGATCTCGTTTCAGGAAATGGTGATCAGCTGTTTATTTCTCGGGTGTCAAATCAAGCAAAACGCTGGGACAACAGAAAATTTTACACTAAAATATAGTGTAAAATTTTCTTCTGCAGTGTAGCATTTAATTTCAAACTGAGATCACCTGATATGAATTCGCCTTGGGTAAACCCTAAAGCCTAGCCTCTGTACGAAGTTGTGAAAAATGTTCAGCAATATTGATTATTTAGCATAAAAAAATTTTACATGTACTAAATGAAGCCCAACTCGCTTGAAAGTAGACTTTTTGAAGACTCAAAACGCCAAATTTTTAGCGTTAGTGCTAAACTAATGCGGCCATACACTACACAAGTTCACTGCACAAATCTGGCACTGTACAGTGCGTTTGTGTAGTGTATGGGGGGTGCTTGTGCTATTTACGCAGTGAACTGAGTAAATATCAAAATGATTTTGATATTTGCTCAAGTTTTAAAACTATACAGTGAACTTGTGTAGTGTATGTTGCAAACGCTCAGTTGTTTCGTGATTTTTTAAGAGTTCACAACAAGAAATGAGCGCAGAACTAATGTTCTTGACAGAGTTGCTAGAAATATACAAATAATAACCAGCATTATGGCGAATTAAAATAAAAAATGCACAGTTTACTTGTATAGTGTGTGTCACAAGCTTGGTTTACGCAGTCCCAGACTTGAGCACTGAACTTCTGTAGTGTATGGCCGGCATAAGTAGTTCTTTTAAGAAATTTGCATATTTCTTAAAATTACTTTAATAAAAACTTGGTGTATTTATTTTTTCAGTATAAAGAATACCTTTGTCGTCTGATATATTTCATTAAATAGAGCATAGCTTAGAAAATATTAAACATTATTACACTTCACTCGTTTTTCACGTGAGTGCTTTTTACGCTTTTTATATCTCAAAATTACTCTTTTTAGTGCTTTTTTTAATTTTTATATGCTTTTAGACCCAAAAAAGTTGGCATCACTGTGCTCATGTTGTTTCGCAGCTGAAACGAAAATGATGCCAGAGTCATTTTGCATAGAAAAACATGCTGCCAGATAGATTTTGCGTGTTTTTCGCAATAAGCACAGATTACTACTTTTGCAAGTTTATTTCGCAAATATTTCATACATGAACATAGTTTGACAGCATTTCGCACGAAATTGTGAACAGGCTCGAGTTAGTATCACGCACGGTAATGCGCTAGACATTGTGGTTAGCAACAAAGTAATTTCTGTTTAAATTAAATTTGGAAGCAATTCGTTTTTAGCAGTCTACTTAGTGCTTACAAAGTTGCATCTTTTTAACACAAAGTATATGAATCCGAATTAGAGTGTAGACAGACCCCTGGTCACTTGCGTGTTCTTCGAAATAAATAAATGTTATGCATACAATTTTATTATTATTACATTATTTTGCATTACATACCTACTGTGTTCGAACTTGAATTAGAAAATTTTCTTTTTCAAGCTGTACGTACATATGTACATACATATATAATGAATTAATTAATTTAGTATTTATGAAATTACGGGTACAATAAAAAAAATAGGAAACTGCCAGATATTTTTTTTTAACAAATGTATGAGGGAATTTTACACTCTATTAAAATTTGAAATTTTTTCGCTTCACTTTAAAAGTCAAGCTCAAAATCAAAGGTCTTTGAACTGCAGAATAAAATTTTGTTTAATAGACACCTTGCTTTGCTTTACAATACAATACAATATGTAACATAAATTCCCCCTCTTTTAAAACAAATTTAATTAAAAACTGACCTTGATCTTAAAGAAAGAACGAAAAAAAGGGAAGTACACAACGCATTATGTATTCATGTATGCATTCAATATGCAAGGGAAAACATGTTTGCAATTATGGTCTTCTCAGGCTTAAAGAAGCAAAAAAAACAAACAACACCACTTCTTTAATTAAAAATTAAATCATAAATATTCCTATTGAGGAAAAATCAGACATGAGAACCTTAAGACAGGCAGGCAGTTAAATGTAGACAAGAAAATGTTTAAACAAGCAAATCCCCCTCTTTTTATAAAAAAAAAAAAAAATACTCGTATGTGAGTAAAACGAAGCAAAATAAAAACTGCTTAAAAATACTTAAAAGATTTTAACAATTAATACATCCACAACAAACAGTCAACACAAGAATAATGAAAACCGAAGTGGAAGTCAACAAAACAGTTCAGCAGACATAGAAACCTTTTTAACATGAAGCAAAAAAAAAACGCCAGCCAGTCAGCCAAGAAGTCGTTTTTTTTTAAATATAATCTAGGGCTGAGGAAACAAATTTCTCTATGATTTTTTTTCTTTCCACTTCTAAGCAGCAACTGCAAATAACAAATCAATTGTGAAAATTACAAAAGAAAAACAAGAACACAAACTTTAAAAGAACAGGCAAAACCAAAAGAATAAAAATCAAACATAAGAATATCAAAAAAGTTTTCAAAATACATACATATACATACATATGTATATGTATGTATAAAAAAAATAGTTGGGGCTGGGGTACGAGTAATACCAGCAGTGGATGACTAAATATACCAGATATTTGTATAAAAATTTCTACCCAATTGTTAATGTTTTTTTTTTTAAGAAAACCCAGCCTGTCAGTCAAAGAATTGTAACTTTAACACAACCCAACAGAGTCAAGCAGCCATCCAGTCAACCAGCCAACCGGCCAACCGGCCCAGCTAAGCAACCATCCAAGACAAAACATAAAGTGGTCAACAAGCCAGAAACAATTGCCAGCAAAGTACGAGTACAACAACATTAACAAACACAAAATACATAAATTTGCTATAATAAAATAAAGGGAGAAATGCAAATAAATATACGAGCATATCGCAAACTTTATACTCTCGGTACTAAAACGTCATCATCAACATCATCGTGTTGTCAATGCACGCGCACGGTGGTAAGAAATGGAAAGCAAATATGTATGTATATGTCAATATGTACTTGGAAAAACAATTTATTAAAATTCGTCGAGAGGGCAGATTAAATTAATTGTGCTCATACGAGTAATTATAAAAGTGGTCGCGGTGAAAATTGCAACAACAAAAATTAGTTTATCAGCTTTTGCACAACGCATTCATTATTTTAAACTGATCTACATAATTCAAAGTAATTTTCGAAACAAATTATTTAATTACGAGCATAATCAATTAATCATATTTATCAGTTAATCATTAAATAATCAAAACTAATCAATGAATCATAAATTTGAAGAAAAAAAAATTAATTAAATGAATTGTCGAATTGAAACTGGGAATTACTTATGGGTATATGTGGTGGTGGTTTTAAAAGCGCCGATCTGGCAAGGCTCTCAGCTGTTAAATATCTAGCATCCGAAGCAGAGATGCCAATTTGTTGCGTTTTAACTATGCCAAACGCGTTTTTTTCATCGCGCGTTTTGAATAAAGTCGATAACATAATTTCAGTTCAATAGTTTTTTACTTTTTTTTATAAATTTAACAACTTTTTAGTATCCAAAACTCTTACCCCCTATTCATAAAAAAAATAAAATGAATTTGAAATTCGTTTTAGGAAAATTTTGTATGAAAATTTTGAAATAAAATACATTTCAAATTTTATAAATATGGGTGTTAAAATTTAAATTTAGCTAGCAGAGACAAAAACCAAAAAAAAAAAAAATTGCAGAGCGCATTTTGCAGTTAACAGCGGACTGTGAAGCACTTAACAGTTCCAGTAATATTAATGAACATTACTTCGGTGGGGAAATCCAAGAATGGGGACTGAGACTATAACAACAATTAATACAAAATTAATGATTAATGAAATTATACCACTTGTGTATACTACAGATGGGTACATATCGCACACTAAATCATAAAGAGTCACAACTCAAAATTATAAAAGTGCCTTTTCTTTTTTATAAACCAGTTAATTGAAGAAATCTATAACGACCTCAACAATTTCTTTTACAATACAGTCTTCTTGAAGAATATAAAATACCGTTATGCTTGTTTTTATGTCACATACTTGCGTCATTTGTACAGTATCAACAGTTGGTTGCAACTACTCAGCATCTGAAATTTTTTGAGTTGTGACTCTTTATGATTTAGTGTGCGATATATAAATAATACAGAAACTTCATTTTAAAAAAAGGCCCTTGAAAGGAAAAGTGGCCATTGTGGGAAATAGAAGAATTCTACATGTATGTACGATATAGAAATGGTGCCCCTGATAGCTCCTTAAAGAGCAAATTAGGTGGCAAATCTAAAATCAAATTGTGAATTTCGTAAAATTAATTTAAAAAAGTCATATATGTACATATTAAGCAAAATTTCTGGAGAAGATTAGTGGTCATTGTGGAAAATAGGAGAATTCTACATGTATTGCACTATATAAAAATGGTGCTACTGATGGGTTGGAGGGTCACAGGCTCAAGTCCTGCAGACACGCCAAAGTAGCTTCGAAGTTTGTGTGTATTTTTTGTGTTTAACTATAACTTTAATTTCAAATACATTTCAATTCAATTAAATCACAAGAATTAAAACTTAATTCATGATGGTATATATTTAGCGTGAATCTAAATTATATTTAGTGTTGTTGTGGATGCAGCGGCAAGCGATGAGCTTGGGTTCAATTCTTGGCTGGAGAAGCCAAACTATACATACAAAACACAAACATTTTAATGATATGTACACACAATCACGTAAGTTAAATTATTAATGAAATAAAATAGCAACAATAAATTAAAATCACATTGTTTCAACTTGAAATAACTTTGATGCAACATGATGGTTCTTCATTTTGATTTAACAGTAACAGTAATGCGAAAGTCAACATAATCAACAAATAAAATTATTTCGAAAGAAAAAATTACTGTAAATCATGTTGAATTAACATGAAAGACATATGAAGCAAAATCATTGCCGAAAAATTTTAAATTAACCTAGTTTTCGTAGATTTTAATATGAAATGTTTCTGTCTGTATAGGCCCAATTTATAAAAACTATTAAAAAGACTTAATAAAGGGTTTATAAAAGAGATTTCCATTAAACTTTTTTTTATTATTATAAGGTCGTCTATATGTATATATTTTATTTAAGAAAACTTTTCACCAACCCCAGAGCATTTGGTAAACTTTATTCTGAATGATGACTAATTTCATAACATATAATTTTGCTTTTTCACACCACTGTGCTTGGAGCTACCATTGTTATACTTATGTAAATGTTGTTGTCTTTATGTTGTACTTAAAAAGCAAGTTTATACGTTGTTGTTATTTTAAAGTTTTTTGTTTTTTTTTTCTTTTTTTGCGAAAAAACTTTTCGTCGGTATAAGCAAGACACTTACAGACAGTGCATTTGTATGTATGCATGCATGTATGTATGTATGTGTATTGATAAAGTGTAAAAAAGCAGGCTTAAGTATAAAAAAAGAGGTATTATGGCTTTTTGTTACCAGTAATAATCGTCAAAAGGTGCAACATAAAAAAATGGCATTAAAAAATTACAACAGCAACAGAGCACAAGCAACAAACAAACAAACAAACAACAACAATAACATTGAGAAGGCTTTAAAATAATAAACAATTATCTACCGCACACAAATGCTTAAGGAGATTGTAAAGTGAGCGTAAGGAATGTGAACAGCAACAACAACACATAACAGGCAACAACAAAACCTTACCAACTAAACGAAGCAACCAAAACAAACAACGAACCAGTGTGCACACTTCTACCGATATTCGGTAGATTCTACCGAATATGTTTGTTAATTTAACGATCTACCAATTCTACCAAACAAGGCCTGAAATCTACCGAATATTGAACGAACATTTTGATTAAAGATGATGCTACAAGATCAAGTTGATCACACATACGAAAAATTTATCACATGTATATTCTAAAATGTGGAAAGCTTTCCGCGGAGAAGAGAATATGTTTAACGAATTGTTATTTAGTAATTTAAGTCGATATAGGTATGTGTAAATTGTATATTTTGCCACATAGCAGTGCGGCCGCACTGTCATAAAAATCATTAAAACAGAACATAGAATTGTGCCTTGGGGTTGAAATATTTATTCCGCCCAATGATTTAATAATTTTTGCACAAAAGTTTAAATTTATAAATGGATCTTACATATAATCCTTGCAGTAGCAAATGTTTGTCAAATAAAAGTTATTTTAGTAGCTTTATAAAACCTATGTACAAAAACTGAATTCCTGTTATTTATGTATATTATTTTATATATGCATAGGATATCTATATAAAGGGTAAGGGCAAATAACTGGGGATGACACTTTTTTCATTGGAAATGCTTCATTGTTTATGGCAATCACATGTGAAGTTTTAAATTCGCTTTTGGAAACTGTTTAGTTTGATACTCCTTGCACTTACTCTTTATATATATGTAGGTACATATATTTTGTTATTTTTTATGTTTCTTTGAATTGTTATTTTTTATGTTTCTTTGAATAAAAAATATTTTCTACCGAATTTCATCTAAATCTACCGATTTTTTTCGTCGATTCTACCGAATTAAAAAAAAATTAAGTGTGCACACTGCAACGAACAGGAATCACAAAAAAAAAAGCACAGAGTCAAGTATCTTCGTGTAATGGAGACACTACATGGGGAGAGAGATGCCAGTTTAGGGAATTTATGTGCACCAAAACCGGGGTTTTTCTCGTTATTGTGAATAAATAAAAGCATTTTATCTATTTGGGAGTAGGTATTTTGGATTTTTTTTGGGGTATTTCGGTTTATTTATGTGTAATTTGATTACAAACAGTAAAACATAAAAATAAGCTTCGCAATAATCGGAATTAATTTTCGAAAACGGTCAGGGTCTCACTAACACTGGTTAATTGTTAATATTCAGCAACTATATCGCTTAAGGTTTTTGTGCAATTTTCTACTACCAGCTGACTTTTACAGGGGATTTTGGAAACTCGCAAGTTCTTATGTCCGTAATTTCTACAAGTAGATATCTATTTGTGTCTAGATATCTATCGTGTAAGTTGAATTTTATAAGGCAAACTCTTGGGTAAAAACCTTAGGTAAATTACCTGTGTGTAGAAATTACGTGCATTAGACGACAAAACCTCATATGGCGTGATAACCTGGCAATTTGCGAACTTGTTCCTGCCCTCCAAGTTAAAATTAATTTTGAAATCCTAGCCAGTAAAAACAAATAGTTTCCGTCTCCTCATGAAGCAAACATTTTAAAGATAACACTAAAGATATGTACAGTTTTTCATATAGGTATTGAATTATAGCTAAAACTATTTTCAGAATTCAAATCTAGATTGCAACGTTCCCTGAATTGTGCACATTTCAATAGTACAGAGCTACGAACCTTCGAAAAACTGTAATTAAATATGCTTAGAGATTTTTAATGGTCGTTACGTCATGTTTCTGAACCACTTGCTAGAGCAGAGATCATCAAGAAATCTCTAACAGCATTTTTGAGAAATTTAAAAACATCTCAATACCAGACAATCATTAAACCTACTTAGTATTACAATATAAAATCAACCTTATTCCTGTTGTCAACATCGACGTCACACGCTCTCGAGAACAATTTTATGCTACTGACAGTCTATTTCTGCTTCATAAGGTCCAGAAAATAGCATCAATAGCAGTAAGTTTTTTTTTTCGATGACGGGTAGAGAAGACCTAATTTTTTGATATTGTATTGAACTAAAGTCGATGTTGACAACTGGAATAAGGCTGCAGATTTAGCATCAGTCTATATAAAATCATCTGATACGGAAAGCCGCATTGCGAATTCAAACTTCTTCCCAGTCATTTATCTTCGTAATATTTATAATAACCTAATAGTGTTTTCACACTGCAAGTTAAAACCTGATTTTAACGTTAAAACCATAAACAGCTGATTTTGCATTCACACTGCAAGTTTTTTAAATTCAGGTTTTAACTCAGACTGTCTAATAACTTTGCTCAAAATAAAATAGATCTCCCGCAGAAATGCGTTTGTTTGTTGTTGTATTTTTTCTGCTTGTTATAACACTTATTTGACAAACTGTACAACTGTTTTTGTTTGTATGAAAAACTAAGAAACTTTACAATGCGCTCTAAAATGGATTTTATTGTATATTTTGCAAGTTAATCACCCGTATTGCGTATGTCGAGTCGAATATTCGACTACGAGAATTTTGTATTTGATTAAACAAATTTTATACAAGTTTTCTTTATTCTATGACAAAATTCTCGTAGACGAATATTCGACTTGACATACGCAATACGGGTGAATATTTTAAAATTATGGCACTAGTAATACAAAGTAAAGAAGTGCTTGGAAATCAAGTTATTGTATATAAAAAATTCACAAATAAATCACAAAATAAAACTTTTTTATCGGTGGATCGATGTCAGTCATATCGTTTATTTTCACTTTCCAGAGGTCAATGAAAATATTTTTGTTGTTTTCCTTCCAAAAAACTCTTATTTTTCCTTAATTTTTTGCTTATTGTTGCTGCTGCATCCATTTTTAAGTTGAAAATCTTGCAAGCGACATCTCTTGTTATTCACTGCCATAAACATTATCAGCTGCTTCCGGTCATTTTAACTTGGCAGCACCGAATTTACCACAGCGAAAACCGGGTTACATTTCATAAAACCAAAATAAAACCAATTCAGAAATGGTTTTAAGTTGGATTAAACAAAAACAATTCGTATGGTAAAACCAGGTTTTCACAGTTAGTTTTACCATTAAAACCAACTTTTATTAAAACCAATTCAGTGTGAAAATACTATAACCTAACCTATCTTCGCAATGTGTATCTAACAAAGTTTGTTGCACGGTATATGTATCCATATGTTCTTAAATAAAAGTATTCACAATAACTGGGGTTAAGAAGAAGCGATTTAGGGGATTTTTTTTCTTTTGACAACGAAATATCGAAATTTGGGGATATGGTATAATAAAACTGGGTGCTCTAACGACAAACATACAGCAACAACAACAACATTCATCGTTCAATTCGTCGTCATACAAGTGAATACAAAAAAAAAAATTAAATGAATAAAGAAACAACAACAAGGATTCACACACAAGAACAACAACATTAAATTAAAAGTGGTTGGATAAAAAGAAAGAAAAATTTTATGAAAACTACAATTCAATCATATCACAGTGTACATATGTATGAGTGTGTGTGCTTGGCTAATTGCTGTTAAGAGAAGGTGGAGTTGAAATTAATATAATTTAATACACTGCTGTATCAGAGAGAAGTTTAAATAAAAGTGGACACTCATGATAATTCCAGGTTTAGCGTAATTAGTCACATGGTTCAGCAAACAATGAGGCGAATATCCAGAATAATAATTGAATAATGAATTAGGTTTTTTGTTTGAGACACGAAGATTTATATTTTTAAACATTTGTATCTATTCATTTAAAAAAAAAGTAGAAAGGGAAAGCTGCATTCTCAGAAACGTCACTACTACTGGATTTCTATTTTTCATAATCATATTGAATTTTCAAATCAATCAAGTAAATTAAAGAACAGATTGTCAGAGTTCTACTGCAGGGAGAGTAAAAGAAAAGCAAATCAAGAGAAGACAAATACTGACTTGCCTATAATAATGACTTACGGGTCAAGTAAGAAATACGTGGTAGATCAATTTTATAGTATACAGAGATCCGCTTGCGTAGGGATAACTGGATGTTTACGTACTAGCCCTTCGAAGGCTCTGAATGCTATACTAAACCTTATTCCGATCGATTTTCCTATATTGGCGGTATCCTCAAGTAGTGCGGCAAAATTAGCGACATCTAGGTGGTTCAGATTAAGGTCCTATGACCATGGCAGAATCCTGGATCAGCTACCTTCTACACTGAGGAAAACTACTGATTACATGGTGCCTCATTTGGGCTTTGATAAAGTGTTTAAATTTCTGATTCCATCCAGACGAGAGTGGTAGGGAATCACAATAGTACGATCATACGACGTTAGAATATACACATAGATGGATCAAGAATGATCTGCGGTGCCGGCTCTGGAGTCTTTTCAGACGATCTTGGTATAGAATGCTCCTTCCGTCTCCTTTACGAAGTCACTGAATTTTAGGCTGAAATTTTTGGCGGTAAGGGAAGCGGCTAGAGTGCTCATTGATAGGTAGGTACAGGGTAAAGTCCGTATCTTTGTCGACAGCCAAGCAGCTCTTCTGTCCCTAAGATCACATACTATTTCCTCTAACTATTCTAGTTGGGCAGTGCAATAGTGTGTTATCTAGAGTGGGTGGTCACGTTGACCTCACCCTCATCTGGGTGAGGTGAATGGCTCCAACGCCGAATCGGTAGCCATGTCGTTTGGTTTTATTAGAAACTGCATCTTCAAACATTATCTCTATAAGGCTGAATACAGATTGCCCAATATAAACACGTGCAAGGTTGCTAAGAAAATGTGGCCCTGCTATAATGATAAGCGCTCAATACTATTCACAAGTAGAAACCATAAGGACATCTCGAGGCTCGTTGCAGTCATGACGAGGCACTGGGAGGTCGGCAGACATGCTAGTAGGATAGACCAATCGTACAATGAGTTCTGCCGAAGTTGTCGAAAAGAAACCAAAGAAGAGACAATCTTCCACTTTTTTTGCGAATGTCCAGGTTTGCATTTCTCGAGACACAAGTTTTTAGGCAGTCATGTATTAGACGACATTTCGGATTTATCAGGGATTGGGTTGAGTTGAATAACCTTATCAGATATCTCAACGCAACGGGTTGGTTCTACTACCTACCACCGTATCCGTATACTTAGTTACGGTTCTACATAGATTGACACCGACGACTGGAGTGGTCTTTCAAAAAAGAATCATCTAGATTCTACTTGAATGCCTGCATGAAGAAGGCAGGCACTTAAATCAACCAACCAATCAAGACAAAAGGAGATTATAAAACTTAAAAGGCCTACACTCAAGAGAACGGCTAAGAGTATGGTCTCTAATTACCAGTATCGTACTTCGACTACGAAAATTTGCGGTTATATAAACAAACAAAATTGTCGCATATGGACCTCACAAAATCTACAAACAGTCCTCGAAAAACCATTACATCCATAGAAAGTGACCGTATGGAGCGGTTTGCGCTCAGGCGGCAGCATCAGCCATTATTTTTTTCGAAAATGAGCAAGGAAACGCCGTCACCGTGAATTCTCTGCGCTACCAAACCATGATAACCGATTTTTTGTGGCCACAATTGGCCACATCATTTGACCAAGACGATGCCACAACCCACACAGCCGACCAAACAATTCAGTTATTGCATGTTAGATTTCCCGGTCGCCTAATTTCTCGATTTGTCAATCTCAGTTAATTGGCCGCCTCGATGTCTTGTGATTTCAAGCCGCTGGATTATTTTCTCTGGGGCCATTTGAAAAAGCGGGTTTACGCGGACAAACCACAAAAAAACTGACGCCCTGACAGATGAAATTCGGCGCTGCATTGACGAGATATGCGATTATTTGTTGCAAAATCTGATTCAACATTTTGTGAAAAGAGCGGACGTCTGCCGACGTGCTAGAGGCGGCCATTTACCCATCATATTCCATTATTAATTTCCATATTTATAAAAAAAACAGTGTGTTTTGTTCTTAAGCCAATTTACTTCCTAAACTCGCTGAAGACCAGACCGAGTTCAGTTGGGAATGGCCAGAAACATTCCTGCGAAGGTATTGAAATATATGGGAGATAAATTTTTTTAAAGCCCCATAATCTAGTGCTGGGTCCAATTCGCTCGAACTAGACTTGTATCTAACTCATTCAGTAGCTCGTTTTTGACACAAACCTATGATCAAACCAATGTATATTAGATGGGTTCGATCACAGCTGCTGAATGAGTTCGATCCAAGTTTAGTTCGAACTAGTTCAGTCGGTCGTGTTAGACACAAACCTATGATGAAACTAGACTTTTATCGAACTCATTCATTACCTCGTTTAAGACAGTAACCTTTGGTCGAACCAATATAATATAAATTGGTTTAGTCATAGTTTTGTGTCAAAAACGAGCTACTGAATGAGTTCGATCCAAGTTTAGTTCGAACTCGTTCAGTCGGTGGTCTGTAGACTTGGGTCGAACTCGTTCACTAGTTCATTTTTGCCACAAACCAATGATCAAACCCATGTAATTTAAATGGGTTTGATCATTAGTTCGTTGCAAAAATGAACTAGTGAACGAGTTCGACCCAAGTCTATTCGTCTTAGACTCAAAGCTATGATCAAACTAGACTTGGATCGAACTCATTCATTATCTCGTTTAAGACAGTAACCTTTGGTCGAACCAATATAATATAAATTGGTTTAGTCATAGTTTTGTGTCAAAAACGAGCTACTGAATGAGTTCGATTCAAGTTTATTTCGAACTCGTTCAGTCGGTCGTCTGTAGACTTGGGTCTAACTCGTCGTTCATTAGTTAATTTTTCCCACAAACCAATGATCAAACCCATGTAATTTAAATGGGTTTGATCATTAGTTTGTGGCAAAAATGAACTAGTGAACGAGTTCGACCCACGTCTTAGACTCAAAGCTATGATCAAACTAGACTTGGATCGACCTCATTCATGATCTCGTTTGAGACAGCAACCTTTGGTCGAACCTATGTAATACAAATGGGTTTAATCATAGTTTTGTGTAAAAAATGAGCTACTGAATGAGTTCGATCCAAGTTTAGTTCGAACTCGTTCAGTCGGTCGTCTTAGACTCAAAGCTATGATTAAACTAGACTTGGATCGAACTCATTCATTATCTCGTTTAAGACAGTAATATTTGCTCGAACGAATACAATATAAATTGGTTTAGTCATAGTTTTGTGTCAAAAACGAGCTACTGAATGAGTTCGATTCAAGTTTAGTTCTAACTCATTCAGTCGGTCGTCTTACACTCAAAGCTATGATCAAACTAGACTTGGATCGAACTCATTCATTATCTCGTTTGAGACAGCAACCTTTGGTCGAACCTATGTAATACAAATGGGTTTAATCATAGTTTTGTGCTACTGAATAAGTTCGATCCAAGTTTAGTTCGAACTCGTTCAGTCGGTCGTCTTAGACTCAAAGCTATGATTAAACTAGACTTGGATCGAATTCATTCATTATCAAGTTTGATACAGTAACCTTTGGTCGAACCAATATAACATAAATTGGTTTAGTCATAGCCTTGTGTCAAGTCTAATTCGAACTCGTTCAGTCGGTCGTTTTAGATACAAATCTTTGATCAAACCCATTTAAACTACATGGGTCGTTGTAGGCGACGCAAAACTATGATCAAACCCATGTTATTTAAATGGGTTTAATCACAGATTTGTGTCGAAAACGAGCGACGACAGAACGAGTTGGACCCAGCTCTACTATAATCGGTGTAGCTGAAATTCCAAGTGATATTAATAATACAGTTGGATCGAACTCGTTCAATATCTCGTTTTAGACACAACCCTATAATCAAACCCGTTTAAATTATATGGGTTTGATCATTGGTTTGTGCCTAAAACGAGCTACTGAATGAGTTCGATGCAAGTCTAGTTAATAAAACGCTCTGTGTTACAGCGATAAAACTAGGAAAAATTATGTAGATATATTCACTACTTCCACCACCAATCCAGCAAAATCAATTCTTTAGATATGAAAAATTAAAACAATAATTGAAACACTTGCACACATCAGTAGAACTAAAAAAAAAATAACTTGACTCTTTTACATCATCGCTCTCAAATCAACAATCACAATCATCGGGGGGATTTTTTATTTTTTTTTTTTTTTTTTTTTTTGTTTAAGCATAAAATATAAAATGAAACAACTTACCGTCGTCTCCAGTTGAGAGCTGGTTATTGGAAATGTCAAACAGGAATTTTCATCAACATCATCGTCACCGTCATTTTTAATGCGCTGATTACAACGTTCATTATCACGTTGATCGCTACCACCAATGTCATTATTACGTTGCTCATCATTTACTTTATGATCTATGGTATTATGATTAACAGATTTATGGTATTCATTATTAATATTACAGGAGGACAAAGATGTGCGCTGAATTGTAAGTGCTGCAGCAGAAGATGTGGAGGAAGAGGCGGACGTTGATAACAACAATTCATTATTTATTAGTTGAGATGATTGCGGTTCTGCTGGGGTCGTTTTACTTGTTGTAGATGATGGCGATGCTGTGGGAAAATCATCAAGAGGGACGGGTGCTGTTGATGACGCTGAAGAACTAGTGGTTATTTCTTTTTGTTGTTCCTGTTGTTGCAATTTTAATTTACTTGACGATGGTAACATAACTTCAGGTTTGTTTATGTTTAAATTTTTGAATTTTTTATATGGACGTTTAGAGAAATGTACTTGCACAGATGATAATAATGATGATGAGGATGATGAGGATGATGATGATACACTTGCAGTTGAGCAGGAGTTATACAATTTTTTCAATTCTTTTAATGCGGTTGCTGGTGATGCTATTTTTGTTGCAGTAATTTTTTGTGTAGGAATTTCGGTAGGAAGGTCAGAGGCGTTAACAGTTGAGGGGGATAAAATCTTCTTCGTTTTAATCGCATGTTCCGTTTTATCATTTTGCTGCTGCTGTTGATGTTGTTGGCTGTTGGTTTTATTGTTTTGTTGTTGCTTCTGTTGTTGATTTGTTGTTTCCGTTATAGAAGCTCTACCGTTCATTCTGCTGGCACCAACTGGGCCAGCAGCTGCTGGTCCAGCATTCCCATTCCCCTCCTCATCATCATCCTCCTCCTTTTTACCATTTCTACGTTTTTCCAATTCAGCAGAATCGTTGCTTAAATTTTCGTCCGTTTTCGTTTGCTCCTCTTCATCTTCCGCACTTGCGGCCGCTGCAGCAGCATTTGTATTTGCCGCTGTTGACGCAGTTGCAGTTGCGCTTGTTCCTGTGGTGCTATTATTTGTGTTTGGTAAGGATGCGGTCGATGTGGTTGCTGCAGCTGTTGCAGTGACCGCCGCCGCTACCAATGTATTATTCGGGTCTAATTGCAAAACACTTATTCTTTTACGATTAATCGATTTAGAAGGTTTCCCAGGAAACTTAGAACGACCCATAATAAATTTATTGTTTGCATTTGGCGCGTAATTTTTTTGTATTACGTACGTTTTGTTTATTTTTTTATTGTTATTGTTGCAATGAATACAACGTTTATTGTTGTTATTGTTGTTGTTGTTGTTGTTGCTTTTTGTAATCCAAGTAACAATGGAGGCAAAAGAAATTTTAAAAGCACACACGTACACATATTAAATGTGGTTCTTAAAGTATGGCCATGTTGTTTGTTGTTCTTAGGCAAACTAAACTCGATTCTCTAGAGGACAATCAACATTTTTTCTTTTCAATTTTAAACATTTTTTCTTTTCTTTCGTCTCTCGCTTGTTACATTTTATTCTCTTACACTGAATCTTTTTACCGCGCTCTCTCTCTATCAGCAAAGAGCTGTTGCATAAGTTGCCTTTCTCTTCGTTTCTTAAAGAAATGTGCAACAATGTATTTTATTGTTGGTTTATGCATGCATGCATACATCCATAGTTATATTTTTGATAGCTGCCTGCTGTTGTATAGCACGTATTTATACGTTTATTTGGGTAAAACTATGGTTGGTTTTGTTTTTGTTTTTTTTTTTTTAACAGCTGCTTTTTGTGTGAATTACGTTTTACTAATTGCATTTGAGTTTGTTTGTTAAATGTTGCGTGACCACCACCACCAACAATTTCACCTTTTCACATTTTACTCGCATTTGAGTTGTTGTTGTTAAAGATGTTACACGCTAATGGTGTGTAGTTATGAGAGTGTGCCCTTAAAACAGAAAACACCTTTAAGCTAATTGTTGGGACAATGTAATTATTTATTTAATCGCCTATAATTTGGCACAAATGCACAAGAGAGTAAGACAAAGAGAGAGAGAGAGAGAGAGAGAGAGAGAGAGAATGAGCTGCAGATATGTCAAGCGATTATTATATTATATACAACCGACAATTTTACTATAAAACTAGCTGAGCGCGGAAAATGTTTTCTTACGCCCTCACTTGAATGCATACACAAAAATTCATTCAACTCAATCCAGCCGTTTAGTTGCATTATAGATAAATAATCTAGATACTGACTGCAGCGCCCTCTGCCGGGCTGATTTGTGAATCTAAGCCAACGCATACAAAAAAAAATCATTCAAATCGGTCCAGCCTCTTACCCTCATACCTAAATAAGAGCGGAAAGCGTCGCGTTAGCAGCAGGGTACGCATTTTCAGTACATTTAAATGTGAAAATATTACTTGATTGCAACTTAGCTGTCAGTTAAAAAAGGCAACGTATAACGTGTCACATTTATAAAAAAAACTTATCAAATGATTAACAAGAGAAAACAAAATCACTCATATCGTGAATAACAAGTGGAATTTTTGTTCCCCTCGAAGGGTAAAATGCTATTGTGAATCTGCCGTGAAAAATTCTTCCCGCTGGATAACCTCGACAAATCTTATTTTTTGGAAAAAAAAACATATAAAAAAGTGTATCTATAGAGCTAAAAGGAGATTATGTTGAAATATGCAATGATTCTTTTTATCAAAAATCCTGTGTTGCATTGAAAACGTCACAGACTTAAGGACACCTGGATTTTAAAAGGTTAAATCAGCGACTACAAGCAGATGCTTATGAGCGAAAAAAATTACAGTTCAGAGCTTTTTCCAGTTATTCATTGTTATCCAAAATTTTAGTGCCTTATTGATAAAGAAATATTTTTGGCTTATAAATAAATTTTTTTTAGAACCATATTATTTTTTATGAATTAAGCCGTTAGTTAGTCTTTAATTACCACCTACATATACTACGTTTATACGCGCACTATTTGCAAATAAATTAACCCGCTGTTTATACGGCATAGCAAAAGTACAAAAACTTGGTAGCACTTCTATATAAAACTTATTTATTACTTCGTTTATGCACACGAATTATTTGCACAAAACATAATTGTTTTATTGTGAGTTACTAACTGAGAAGTCTATTCACGATTAACATTAATATAATGCTTGGGGTTGCCACGCTTACAAATGTTACCTGATAAAAAACAAAAAATAAATTGATAAATCTTGGAACAAAAATCATTGAAAGAAGAAAATAATGACAATAAAAACAAATACATAATTATTTGTCATTTTATATATTTGTAAAATGTTTTTGTTAACATAACTAACTTTTCTATAGAAGTGCTACTAAGTTTTTTACATATGCTATGACGTATAAACGGTGAGTTAATTTATTTGCAAATATTTTTATTTGCGCGTATAAAGAAAGGTAGTATATGTTGCAAAAAAAAAGAGTGTAAATGTAGAAAATAACAAATAATTATTTATTTTAATTGTCTTTTATATTCTTCTATCAATGTATTTTGTGCAATATTTATCTATTTATTGTTTTTTAGTAGCAAACACTAGTAAGCATGACAACCTCAAGCATTTTATTTGCAAATAGTGCGTTAATCGTGAATAATTTTATATAGAAACATACTACGTTTATACGCGCACTATTTGCAAATAAAAGTATTTGCAAATAAATTAACTGACGGCATATTTCTGTACATTTAAACTTGTTAGCACTTCTATAGAAAAGTTGCTTATGTTTAAAAAAAAAATTGTGCAAATTTATAAAGTAGCAAATAATTACATATTTCTTTGCGTATATCAATGTTTTTTGTTGCAATATTAATCCATTTATTGTTTTTTATTAGCAAACATTTGTGAGAGTGGCAAACTCAAGCATTTAAATTGCAAATATGTAGTGTGTTAATTGTGAATAGATTTCTCAGTTAGTAAGTCACAATAAAACAATTATATGGCAACAATTTACCGTTTCATTTGTAAATAAGTAAAGCGTATAAACGTAGTATTACATACATATTTAAATAGTGCAAAGTAAATTTCTTATTTCATTCAATTTGTTGCATTTGCCTTAACTTGGCTCCACTTTTATTTACACACATACATACATACATTCATACATATTTCTTTGGACTCACATGAATGCACTTAACTGCACGTGCTTTTTTATGCTTTCACAGATTTGTTTCTCTTTTGCAGCTTTCTCTATCTATTTCTCTTCAATAGCAAAAAAAAAATCTCATTTCTCTTTTCAATGTTTTACTCTTGTGTGGGTGTGTGAGTGTCTTTTTACAGGCGCTTTTTCCACTCTCGTTAATATTTTTTTCTTTCTTTTACTTACAACAATTACATGTAAACTTTTTTATTTACTGATATTATTGGTGCTGTTGAATGCCGATGAATTTGCCTCTTTTGTTGTTGTGTGATGTTGATGTTATATTTAATTCTTCAACGTTGGCTTAATTTTTCTTAAGTGTTTTTCCAACTTTATTAACCCCATCGGTTAGTTTGTCAAGAGTTCCTTCTTGCTAGCAACAACTAGGTTGAGAAGGAAAGTGGGTATGCTAGGGGAAAATACATTTTCCTTTGTGTTGAAAATTGCTGCTTAAGGTATGTATTTTCTTTTTTAATTTTTGTTGCTATTGTTGTTTGTAGCCAGTATGACTGCTTCCATTTTATGTTTAATTTACGATAGAGTTTTCTTTTATTTTAACCTTTTTATTTTACTGGATGTTTTTCCTTTGTTTTTTTTTTTATTTACGAGTATTTATTTTTATTTTTTTTGTATGTAAATGATTTTATGACTCTTTCTTGGAAGGTACTGTTGCGTTATGGCTGTAACTTTACATTTTGCGCATTTTCTTTTCTTTTGTTTTGTGTTTTAAGCACATTTTCCTGCAAAAGTACAGACGTTTTATTTTTCTTGTATTTTTCTTGTAAATCCCTTAAGAAGTTTAACTATTCACTATAATAATTCACATCAAGACGATGACGATGTGATGATGATGATGATGGACAAAAACAAGAAGAAAAGAGAAAAAAATTATTTATTAGTTTTCATTTTTAATTTCGTCTCTTCTTTTTTTAATTTGTATGGATTTTTTTTTTACATTGAACACATTTTATAAAGTGATGGTGGGGGAATGTGGTTGAAGAAGTGTTTTGTTGGTAGAGGATAAAAGTGAGAAGGCGATGAAATGAAGTGTGTGGATTTGTGCGAGATCGTGTTTTTTTTTAAATTGATGTAATGGGATGGAGAGAAGTACAGATGGACATGTATGTACATACATACATATGTATGTAAATACTTACATACATGCATATATATACATATATTTGTATGTATTTAAGCATTTTTGTAGGTGTGTACACGCACAAGTACAATACATGTATGTATGTAACTAATAAAGTTTTCTATATACAAATCTGTATGTATGAATGTAAGTATGTACACACATACGTCCATACATATGTACATATGTATGTATATATGTATGCATGATTAAATGGGGAGGCATGGTGATATGTTGTGCTGAGGTACATACATACACACATACATAGTACATACATACAATGTAAGTAGGCATTTTTTTGTTGTTGTTCGTTTTGAAGCGCAATAATAGAATGTTAACAGCAGAAGAAGATTGATGGGGGTGGGAACAAACAGATAAAGTTTAAGGAAAAACATTAAAAATGATGAGGACAATAAATATAAGATAATAATGACCATTTGCAGTTGATGACAATCACAATAATGATATTTGCGTTAATACCTATAGTATATGATTATGATGATAGAGTTGATGTTTGTAAGCATACGAGTGCTACTGTCATACATATGTACATACATACATACATATGTACATATGTATGTTTGTATGTATGTATCTATGTGCATGTGTTATGACTAAGCGTGTAAAAATTTCTGTTGTTTTTTTTTTCTTTTTTCCAACAGTATTTTAAAGTTGGGGAAAAAATGGGGTGGTTGTGTTAAGTTTAAAATAAAAACATACTAATAAGAAAAGAAAATAACAAATTGTGTCCTAATGATTGAGTGTAGTAAGTGCAAAAGAAAGAAGGAAAACTTGTTTTTGTGCAAAGAGAGGAGGAAATAAAGTAGTTGTAAGTCCAGGTTTCGAAATACATACTATACCTATATATAATATTTTATGGGTATGCTGTAAATTTAAATAATATATAAATAAATAATAAAATGTACCTATGCATAATTTATTTTTAGATACCTAATTTAAACACTGCAGTTCTGATTTAAACGCCTTTTGTTTAAGTAAGTTTTTGACGGTTCTTTATTTGTACAGTAGTTTTGATTTAGCTGCCTTTTGTTTAAGTGCACTTTGGACTTAACTGCCTAAAATTATAAATTTCTGTCACTTTTATTTAAAATCCCATACAAATTCGTTTTTAAGTGCACTTTCTATACCTGCACTTTTAAGATACATACATACATACATACATACATACATATGTAAGTGCCCTAAAATTTTGGTAATTTTAAATTATTTTCATACAAAAAATCAATTTTATTTTATTTTTGTTTATTTAATTTTTAACCCCCGACCAAAAAGAGGGGTGCTATAAGTTTGTAGTGTGTGTCTGTGTATCTGTGTGTCTGTCCGTGTCCACGTACAGCCCAAACGGCTAGACCGATTTGGATTTAGTTTTCTCTGTTGGAAAGGTGACTTGATCGAGATGGTTCTTATTAAAGTTTTTAATTTTTGTTATTATTTTAATTCATTGTATAGGTATTTTGTCTTATTTTATTTCATTTGCAACCACTTATTTTAATTTATTTTATTTTATTTAAATTTATTTTATTTTATATTTTATTTTATTTAACTTTATTTTATTTTATTTTATTTTATTTTATTTTATATTATATTTTATTTTATTTAACTTTATTTTATTTTATTTCATATTTTATTTTATTTTAGATTTTATTTTATTTTATATTTTATTTTACTTCATATTTTATTTTACTTCATATTTAATTTTTAATTTAATTTTATATTTTATTTTATAGGTACCTACATATTTTATTTTCGTACTTTATTTTTTTATGATTGTATTTCATTTTATTGTGCCTAAATTTTTTTAATTTGATTTTATTTTAGTTTTATTTATTTTAATTTCATTTTATTATTTTTTATTATTATTTTACGTACATACACATATGGCCAATAAAATAGGTACGACATTTATAACCAGTGAAAATGCATTTTTTTCGATTTTATGTGAACAAATTGTGGATCTTCGTTCATATTTATTTCGTACAGCATTAGACTAAATAAAAATAACAATAAAAAAGTAACATTTTAAATTAATTAACATATTATTCGAAAAAAACACGAAATTCGCCTGGCCATAAAAATAGGTACGAAGAGTAGATCCTGAAAATAAAAGGATTATTGAGCCTTTTTTTTCGCAAAAACAATATTGAAACAGCTAAATTACGTCAGTAGCCACAAAGTCCACTATTAATTTTAATGTAATTATCTAATTTGTAGGGCATAGAAGAGATAATATTGTGACAGGTGTCTATAGGGGCATCATGCAATATTTCCTGCACTTTTTCCAACAATTGCATCTTGTTTTGAATATATTCTTCTTCAGTCCTTGTCGCTAATAGCCTTGAGAACCAAAACATAACGGAAAGTCGTGGAGCTGTGAAAAAAACAGCCCAAGTACAGATGCAGAAATTGCCATGCTGGCGAAACAAGACTCTTTCAAGTCATCTAAGGCGATTGCAGCTGAAATAAATAACCGAACTTCCGCAAGAAGTGTTCATCATCAGTAATGTGATGGAAATCTTCCCGTACGAATACCTCGTAAAGTCCCCTTGTTGAATTTAACGAATAGAAAAGACTTTGCGAATCGTCATAAGACATGCTGTTGTTGAGGGACTAAAAAATGGCGCAATATAGTCTGGAGCGATGTAACAAAAATTAATTTATTTGGAAATGATGTTGCGCAAAATGTCTGAAGACCCAAGACCAAGAATTCAACCCAAGTTTCACGAAAAAAAAAATAATCAAACATGGTGGCAGTAATATAATTATTTGGGGATGTTTTTCTTGAAATGACGTCGTCTTATTTCAGGGACAATGACGATGGAGGTCTACAAAACCATTTTAGAAGATTTCATGTTGCCTTGCGCTGAGGAGAAAATGCCACTAGGATGGTGTTTCCTGCAATATAACGCTTCCAAACACTCTTCGAAGTTAGTGAGTGGTTGGTTTCAGCAAAATAGGGTTAGTCTTATCGAGTGGTCAAGCCAATCCACCGATCCTAAGCCAATTAAAAATCTATGGAGAGATCTAAAAAGAAGGATTGGACAAGAAAATATTCAAAACAAGACTCAATTATGACAAAAAGTGCAGAAAATATGGTATGATGCCAATATTGACACCTGTCACAATATTATCTCTTCTATGCCCAACAAATTAGATAATTACTTTAAAATTAATAGTGGACTTTGTAACTACTGACGTAATTTAGCTGTTTCAATATTGTTTTTGCGAAAAAAAGGTTCAATAATCCTTTTATTTTCAGGATCTACTTTTTGTACCTATTTTTATGGCCAAGCGAATTTTGTGTTTTTTTCGCATATTATGTTAATTAATTTAAAATTTTACTTTTTTATTGTTATTTTTATTTAGTCTAATGCTGTACGAAAGAAATATGAACGAATATCTACAATTTGTTTACATAAAATCGAAAAAAATGCATTTTCACTGGTTAAAAAGGTGGTACCTATTTTATTGGCCATATGTGTATATACATACATATGTACATATGTATTTATTTTGATTTTATTTGATTTATTTTATTTTATTTTGCAACCCGAATATGTAAAAACTATAATGTATACACCTACAATATGTACATGCATTCATACATAAATATGTATGTATATATGTAAGTACCCTGTCGGATACTGACTAAAAGCTACCCTGCAGAAAATTTGGTGACAATTGAACCAAGCGTACTCATCCTATGACTTGAGAAAATGGTAGTGTTAACAAAAGTAGGGAGTAGTGTATGGTGAAAAGAAGACTTATCGTGTAAATGGCTACATATTCATGTGGCTATCAAATATTATAACTATATATTTTTTTCGTTGGATTTTCTCTACATTAGAAGCTGAAGCAGTGCCCCATAGCTAACGTAGCCAGATGCGGGACATGACCCATCAAAAAGCGGCATTTTGACGAATATATCCTCAAAAAGCGGGATTTAAAAATAAATATGAAAAAGCGGTATGTACTTAAAACTGTACACAGTTTTCACAGTTTCTAACATGAGAAAATGTTATTATATGTATGTAGGTAAAGCAAAATTTAAAGTTTTTTGAAGAACTCCTGAAAACTCGAACTTCAAGAATTTCTGAGTATGCACGTTTTTAGAGGACCACTTGGACATGAATCTATGACCAATATTATCCGCCAGCATTGACTCCAAAAAAAAGCACGTATCCTTCAGAAAATGCCAAGTTAAAAACTTGACAATCGTCCCTGTTCTGTAAACCAAATCCGAGTAAATTTCTCGTTTTAAAAAAAACTAATAATGGTCCTGCAGACTTGTTTAAAATCATACACAATAATTTTCTTTCCAATGTTATTTGGGAATCTATTAAATAAAAATATATAAAAAAATCTAATAAAATATTTCTATTGTCGCAGTTAGTTTTCTAAGATCGTGCGGTTTCAAATAGATCGGTTTACAGAACAGGTTCGAATATCTAGTTCAAATTCAGAAATAGATTCATGGGCAATAATAAAGCAGGAGGAGCACCTTGTCAATAAATTTGCATTACTTTTTTCCGTCTCGGTTGCCTCATTTATTGCAAAAGTCCTTTCGAAATGCATTATAGCTTAACAGAGCTCTGTTATGACACTAATAGAGCTCTGTTAAAGTCAACTTTAAAGGTGAATTCACCCATTGTTTCGGAAAAAAGTTTTGTTTGGAGAAATTTTTTTTTACTGAGAGTTTTTTGCAAGACGATTCATCCATTTCGAACATTTTGTCTGGAAAATCAAAGCTACCATATGAAATACGTGTGTACACGATGCGTATTAATTTTGCAAGTGGCAGCACAGCGGCAAATGATTACAATTTGCTGTGTCATACACATCTTTTTAATTGTTTACTGCAATGGTTTCGTTCAACTCCATACATTTGGATATGTTTTTCTTCATTTTTCTTTACTTCTATTGTAATAAATACAAGTACACTCTGTGCTTTTATTAATCATATAACATTATGTGGCAGCTCAGTTCAACTTTGGCTGAAAAATTAAAAAAGTTGGCAGCTCAGTTCGATTTTGTCCGGACAAAAATTAAAATTAAACCAATTCAAGTAGAAAATGTTCCGAACAAAATTTGTTCTCTTCTTCTCTCTCTCTCAAAAAGAGAAACGTCAAACTACATATAAAAAAAATTTTGTCCGGACAAAAATTTTGTTCCGAAACAATGGGTGAATCCAGCTTAAGTTAGCTGAAAGTAGTGCAGAGTGAGACAATTGACTACCGCCTAGGACATCGCAATGTTAAAATAGTCAAATAATCAGTTGATTACATTGCAAAGTAATCCAAGTGTCAGTCAGTACTAGTTGGGAAATAGTTACCTTAAAATTAGTTTAAAGTTAGGCAAATTTCCGACAGGGTATGAATAAAATTTTAAAGTCTTAATAAAGCTTGCATTTGTCTTTCTCAATCTTTAGCAAAACCGCGTTAATGCTAAAGAAACAAGAAATTAATAACAGCCATACAATTATAACGACATGCTTGCATTCAATAAAGTAAACATGCATAAATATGTAAATACATGCATACATACATACATACATGTATACATACATATGTATGTTGTATGTATGTACTGTAAAGTGAATGTAACTAAAAGAAAAATAACTAGCAACAACAATTTAACAAAGTAAGAGAAAAGGAGAGTTTGGTGTTTTTAATGAAAGGGGATAAAAAAAATGCAAGGAAACTAACGAGTGAGAGAAAATGAGACAAGAAAGGTAAAAAATAAGAAGTACCAAAAAAAAGGGAGGTGGGGTATATTAGTTAATAATAACTACTTGTACTAAAAAATCAGGCAAGGAAAAAACTCAGTTAAGGTTTTAAGTATGTATGCACATGTGCATGTATGATGTATGCATAACAGTGAGTGTATTTGTTTTTTCGTGACGTTAACATAAGCATAGATGTGCAAGGAATTTACATACATACATGCATACATACATATGTATGGATGTATGTATGTAAGTGCATACTTACATACATATGGACGTGTAAAGAGCAAGGAAAAAATAAATAAAATGACTGAACATTTTAAGTATGTATTAATGTAATGTTTATATCATGTGTTGTGTAGCATGATAATAATGACGATGGTGGTAAAGCTTGTTAATCTTGTCAACTGTACGCGATTTGTTTCAATTTTGTTTTGCTCTGCATTACAAATAAAAAAAAAATAACTTTTAGTATGTTTTTTTTTTTTTGTTGTTGTGTTTAACCATGTTTGGTGTGGTTTAGTTTCAGACAAATTTGTTGTGATTGAAAATAAAGTGTGAGTGCAAATATGTAATAGTGAGTGCCAGGCAATCACAAGACGACGAAGGCATACATACACACATTTGTAGGTACTAAAAGAAGTGGAAAATATGCAAGGGGCCAAAATTTGTAACAATGTAACAGACATACACATCCCAGTATACCACACAATAATCAAAATTCAATACAACTTGAGAATTAGCTTTTAAAAATAGTGAATGTCGTAATGGGGTTTGAGGAAACTTGGGAAGAAATTAAACAAATTAATTATGCCAATATTTAGGGTGCTAATAAATATGTTTATACAAAAAATAAAAAATTAAAATATAATTATAATAACAACAATAAAAGCAAAAATAATCAAAATCCATAGGAAAAAAGTCTACATACAGGCATAAAATACATGAAAAAATACGTGCAAAATGTTCGAGGTCGTCAACTTGTTTGGAAATTCTGTGATTTCCGGTACCAAGCCGTCAAGAAATGGCATCCGAATATGGTCTAATATGTTCTTAACAGGGCAACAATTGATATTAACCTCGAAAGAATAAAAAAAAATTACCACAAATGATGCGATTGCCTTTTAAACCTTAACCATGCTTAAGTAGAGTTAAAATTAAGTCATTATTACAAATGACGTAAACTTAAATTCAATAGCGTCATTTGTGGTAAATTTTTTTATTCTTTCGAGATTAATATCAATTGTTGCCTTGTTAAGAACATATTAGACCATATTCGGATGCCATTTGTTGACGGCTTGGTACCGGAAATCACAGAATTTCCAAACAAGATGACGACCTCGAACATTTTGCACGTATTTTTTCATGTATTTTTATGCCTGTATGTAGACTTTTTTCCTATGGATTTTGATTATTTTTGCTTTTATTGTTGTTATTATAATTATATTTTAATTTTTTATTTTTTGTATAAACATATTTATTAGCACCCTAAATATTGGCATAATTAATTTTTTTAATTTCTTCCCAAGTTTCCTCAAACCCCAAAAATGATGGGTGTATGTAGAGTTAATTCCTTAACCGTATATTGAACAAAACAATGAGGATTGAAAAATACATACTTCGCAAATGTATTAAGCATTTCGCGTGTACAAATGCTTTTAAATTTCAAAGTGAATGGGCGTGCAATTTTGTGTATCAAACTGCGAAAATATCTAAACATAAATCATAGCATGAAAAACATAAATTGTTGTATAGGTATAATTAAAATTGATTGAAATAGAAGTATCTAAATAATTTTTATTTTCCAAAAGTCAAAAATAATTTTTTTTTAAAAATAAGCTTATTTTAAAATTGCAAAGATAAGGTTATAGTAATAATAACTAGGGATGTAACGAATACCAGTTTAGCGAATGCGAAAGCGAATAATACATTTTAATTTTTGCGAAAGCGAATGCAACCACCCGTTCGTACTTTAGCCCTAAATCATGGTACTCTGTTCAACATTTCATGTGAAATGCTGTCAAAATACATGTGAAGAAACTTGGAATGAATTTTTCCTGAAAAAATCTTGTAGAAGTAGTACTCGGTAAATCTTGGGAAAAACATATGAAATATATCTTCAACATTTCAAGTTTTCATGAGAAATAATATGAGTGACACTTGTTTCGCGTAGAATTTACAACAAACAAGGACTAGTTAATATTGTTTGGATTTGAAATTTGTTGTACGAATTAATGAATGGCGTTCAAAAGTTTGAACAGACTGTCTTTTCTTTTTCAAAACTGAAAAATATTTCCAAGCACCGCTGGAATTGGGTTTCATTTTGATACTTATGAGAACTTTTGATAGAAAAGTTTTCCGCTAAAATATTATTGCTTTACATGTATCTTTTTCACGCTGGCTTAAAATAATTTTCGCCTTTAAATTTAAAATCGTAAACTATCTTCGTAAAAGAAATACTTTAGTATTCGCTTGAAATATTCGCATACATTTTAGCGAATGCGAAAGCGAATGCGAACATTCGTTACGTCCCTAATAATAACCATGTAATATTATCACGAGGGATCCGTTTTGATTTTTCTAAAATTGCTACGAAAAACTTTTTCAATATACATAGATAGGTACCTACATACATATGTATGTATTTATAATACATTTTCAAGCTTGATTGAGGCTTACATTAGTAAGCTTATTATAATATTTTTCTCAAGCCATTTGGTATACTGGGATGTATGTACATGCATGTACATATCTATATACATATGCATGTATGTATGTAGGTATGGCTACGAGTGTGTGCGTAATTGATTTTCTTTTCTTTTTTGCCCTGTGCTTTGGTGGCGAATGAGTATTAGAAAAATTCAAATTGCATTAGAACAGAGTTGGCAAAGAATAAATTTATGTGCGTATGTTTGTATTTATGTAAGTATGTAGGTATGTACATATTTACATAAATATTTATGTACATTTTTAAGGTTTATGGAATTTATTAAAAATATTCATTAATAAATTATGCATGGTAGAACTCAAAATAGAAAATATTAAGAGGTATTCACTATTTGGGTTAACTATAACGTGTTATAAATGCAATGGTACATGTCGCTCTTTTACTAAAACAACGTGATAACTCAAAAAAATGCTATTTTTGAGTTAATGATGCATATAACGCTCATTTACTGAAACAACATCATAACTCAACAAAAAAGAACTACATAATTTGCGAGAAAACGAGTTAACAGTTTTTAATTTACACACAACTTAATGGACATAGTGCATTTTGTTTGCTTTCAAGCGTTGAGTAAACAAGATATTTGTATGAAATTTTTACACAATATGAAGAACGATATGAGGATTAACTCGGCATTATTAAGTCAAAAATTTAATTTTTGGAGTTATGACATTGTTTGAGTAAATGAGCGATATGTATGTATGTATGTATGTATGTGCTTTCATCAATGACTCAATTTATTTTAGCTTCTCCTAAATGACACAATTGCACAAAAGCAGAACAAAAGCACAAACACAAAATAAAAAACGCAACTACATACATAAGTAAATAAATAAATAACAACGAAAAGCGTGAAAACATTTTACAAAAACGACTTAAACACTAAAAAATAAATAAATCGGGTATAAGATGATTGATTAATAAAAATGTGGCTAAAGCTACAAAAAGCAACACAATTGCACATGAATTTAAAAAAAAATACAAACTCACAGAATTAAAAATTTCAAGTATTGACTCGTACTGACTGACTGACTGGCATTTTGAAGTGTATTAAATTAAAAGCAAATTAAGATAAAAAGAATGAGAATTAGAAAACAAATAGATGGAAAATGTGTATGTATGTACATATGTATGTAAGTAGGTACAATAAAAATAAGAAAATCACAACAATAATGTGAGACGATTAGATGATGATGGTGGTGGTGGGGGAATGGTGACGTGACGGTGACGGCGACGGTAAACAACGGAGTAATAAATTTAACAAATATTTTACTGACTTGTTTGCCTGTGTAATTGTTTTTGGTAAACGACAATTAACCCAAATTAAAACGTGTTTTTGTAAACGGCGTAATT
Source organism: Tachina lurida (assembly GCA_944452675.1). Classification (NCBI taxonomy): domain Eukaryota; kingdom Metazoa; phylum Arthropoda; class Insecta; order Diptera; family Tachinidae; genus Tachina; species Tachina lurida. Next base: position 30,453,867 of record OX101752.1, read on the forward strand.
TACGAACATACATACAAACATATGTATGTAAGTATTTACATATGTAAATACATATACATATCGTTAGCTAAAATGCAGAAAGGCGTAACTAACAAAAATATAACTTTACAGGAGAAACAAAAAACTAAACAAAAAAAAAACTGAACAAACGTGTAGTTAAGTTCCGTTGTTATTTGTTAATAAAAGCGTTATTTTTGATCGCAGAAGTGTAATATTTTGTCAAGACATGTAGTTTAATGGCATTCATAATAATCAATCAAAAACTCGATTTTGAAGTTTTTGTTAGTTACGCCTTTTTGCATTTTAGCTGACGATATGTGTGGATGTATGTATATACAGTACTGTGCAAAACAAAAGCAACAAACTCCGCAAAAATAAATGGAGACGATTATTTCAGAATATACACCATATGCAACAAAAACTCTGAGCATAATTTATTTGTATTTATATGCCCTATGTATCGTATTGAATAAAATCTTTCTTAAAAAAACTGGGGATTCGAAAGTTATAGAAAATAGTCCAGACTTTGATATGAAGCTGTGCATAACAAAAGCAACAAATTAATCCTTTTTGTATAATCTTTAGTTTTTTCATAATACGTGGATATCAACGTGGATAAATTCTCAAATATTATTTATTATGCATTAAGGAATACATTTTGGCTAAGTTAATGGAATTTTGAAGTGTTCGTTGCAATTTACGATCCATTTTCCGAAAACACTCCTTCGGATTCTTGCAAAGAGGTTTGCAATGGCGATCGAGAAAGCTGCGTTTGTCGGTAAAGCGAGGATTGGAATTAAATTAATGTTCCTGACTTTTTTTCCAACCTCCAAGTATGTTATGGAATACTACCGCATTGAAACACCCATAAAAGAGTCATATTCCACTCGAAATGCCAAATAATTTTTATTTTTATTTTTTTTACAAATTTTTGGGAATGGTCTAACTTTATATGTCGGAAAATAAGACATCAAAATCACCTAACCGCTGTTATGCTTAAAACTCATTTTAACATTTCGTGGCGAAAACGGTTTGCTAGGCAAGCGCCGCATTGAAGAGATGATATACCAATTCAATATATGGAACTTGAATTCTTCAATAAAAACATCGGTTTCCCATTTTATTAGGATTCAATTACGGTGTGTACTACTGAACTCCGTTTTAAGCAAAAAAACAATAAAATTGTATGAACTAAATACAAGATTTACCTGGATTTTTTTAAGTATCTATCTCTTGGCCAACTATAGTATTTTCTTAGTATGTAACTTTTACAATTGCCTTCTCTGGCACGGTTTCGAGTTGTACCATAATGCACACTAAGATTTCGAGATATTATAACCTAACTAGGAACAGAAAACGAGCTTTTGGATTATTTGAAATGCATTTAGCTATGATAAGCTGCGGACGTTTTTCGTGGTGGTACCCAAAACTGCTCAATACGTAATTATTATGCCGACCTATCCATCAGCAAACTAGAAATATATTTTTATTACACTTTTAAATAAGTAACAGCCGCTTATCTAATGTTTTTAGATTAATTTTTTAAATATTAGAAAGTTCAGCAGTAATTACTCTTCCCCATTCTTGCTAAATCAAGCAGCACCAATAACATTGAGAAATGCATTTTAATATTTAGTATAAGGACTAATAAGTACTGTTAAGCCTGTTGGACTTTGGAATTATAGGGATATATCAAAGAGTTTTTTGGTAATTATGACATTTTCCATTTTGTTGCTATTGTTCTGCACAATCTCGATACATGGGTTTGAGAATATTAGTTATTTTATTTTTCAGGAAATATCAATATTAAAAATTTAAAATAAAAATTCGTTTTCTAGTATGAATGCCTACAAAAGTTTGTTAAAAGAGCTGCTTGAAATAATCAAATGTCTAAAATATTTAAATTTTAAGTCAAATAGGGTTTTTGTTGCTTTTGTTCTGCACAGTACTGTATGTATCTATTTAGTTTTTTTTTTATATTTAAAGCTGTGTAAAAATAGAATGAATCTTGAGAGATGAATTACGAATGTCTACAGCTATTTTAAATTATCTAGTGTTTATTTACATACATACATATTTGTAAATTAATTGCCTTTGAAATAGTGTAAAATAAACACTTAATGGGTTTTTCTATATAATTTACATAATTTACATGTATAGATAATATAATCTATTTTGCATAATTGCTAGCGACACATAACAATGCTGCCTACTGGGCGTTTATTGTGGGAAATATTCATAATTGATTGATTTAGAATTAGATGAAAAGTGAGCGTGTTACTTAAGGCCGTTTCACACTATAATAATACAAGTATTAATACTTTGGGGAAAATGCAACTCTGACATGTTGAGTTGTTATTGTCTTTTGAAATTTTTGAAAGAGAAATTAGATTAGGGATGCATTTTCGTCAAAAGTATTAATACTTGTATTATAGTGTGAAACGGCCTTTAACAAGTTATAAAAGATTCGGCTAATTAAAAGTATTTGAATTGGCGTATTACTGCCAGTCAGCGTTACCATTTGTCAAGTTTTCCCTTTTTTTGGAAGTTTTTTGAGATGCCAAAAAGTTTTTGAATATACATATGTATAAAGTTTTTTAAAGTTTTTTTTTTATAAATACGTACATAATTTAACTTTTGCAGTATATTAAATGAAAATATTAAGCGATGTTTGTATGCAAAAAACGATCTTATATTTTCTCACTACCTTATTACTGCAACAGTGGTTAATTTTTTGAGTTATGACACTATTGAAGTAAATGAGCGATATGTAGATATGTATGTATGAATGTATGTATGTATTGTAAATTGAAAACATACAAACATTCTGCAAAACTAGCTTTCTTGCATTTAAATTTCTTAATCAGTTAAAGCGCTACATTGGCAACATCGCGAAAATACACCTCTCTCTTTCTCTCTCATTCTATCTACATATTTTAATATACAAATTGTCTGTCAGTCAGTTTATTATTTTAATTTAGGCATTGGCTTTATTATTATGGTTTTTGCATAAAATTAAAATTAATTTTGATCATAAATTTGAGTTTGTATGAGTTTTTTTTTCGGTAAAACAATAGATACATGCATAAATAAAATTTTAGACAACGCATACACGCGTTTAAAACAAACATCTATGTATGTATGTATGTCACCTTGAAAATAATTATGATCTAGTATACATATGCATGTATGTATGTATGTATGTATGTAAGAGTACATGCGTACCCAACAAACACAAGGTCAAACATTTCAAAAATTATTTTATGAATGATTTTATTATCATTTAATATGAAATTTTATCTACATTATTTTTGGATTGAAATAATTAATTTCTTTTGGAGGAATTACGCTGTCACGATTTGATAACGAATGCAATTTACAAATCTCTCAAAAGTTTAATACAAAAGTATTAAAAAGGAAACAAAAATATTCACCCTTATTCCATTTGACGACATCGACGTCACTTTAAAACAATACTAAAAAATTGGGTCTTGCATACCCGTTCTAGAAAACAACTGACTCTTGTTGGCAGGCTAATGCCATTTTCTAGAATTAAGAGAACGGAAATATATTGTCATTAGCACAAAATTGTTCTCGAGAGCGATTAAACAAGCCCCAATTTTTTGGTATTGTATTAAAGTGACGTCGATGTCGACAAATGGAATAAGGGTGATTAATTCTTTGAAAACATAAGCTTTTTCTCACTTGCGTTTCGTTTATAAGCAATAAAGTTAAAAAATTGGTGTTTACAAAAAAATGTAAAGCTTTTGTGCTTTCGTCTATTCCAATTTGACGTAAGCACCTTCCTTCCTACTCGTACAACTAAAACATATGTACATAAGAGATCTGTATGATTACGAATCAAACGGCATAATTTTGCCTTTTTGAAAAATGAATATTTATCTAGAACTTTACATAAAAAAAAAATTTATGTTGCTAATGCATGCATCAGTATGATTGCTTTGCATACTTCTTGAAAACCCTCATTCTTATTATTTATTTCTGAATGCATTATGTTACATTTTCTTAAAACACTTTTCAAAAAGTCTTTTTTAATTTATTAACTTAAGACTTCATCTGTCCAACGTGCTTTTGTTAGTAATTTGATTATTACACAAAAGAATCAAACAACACTAAGAAGTTTTTATTTACTTTTGCAAACGGTACTTAAAAAACAAGAGTTATGCCAGGTTTACATCTGTGTGTCATGTGCCCAAAACAAAAATAACGTCACCACTAATTACTAATGAAAAACTCTTTGATTCAGACATGTATTTATTGATTTAAACAGTTTTCAATCATGTTGGCTCCTATAAAATTGTTATGTATGAAACTCTTTAACTTAATAAATACTTGTCTGAATCAAACAGTTTTTCATTAGTAATTAGTGGTTGCGTTATTTTTTGGACACATGACACACATGAAATGCCAGATGTAAACTCAGCCTTAGTTGATGACATTCAGTTAGTTGTTAGAGAGTTATATATAATGATGGTAAAAAACCAAACAAAAGCATTTTAAATGTGAGTTTCCACTCAAAAAAAGTGACTCAACTCATGCAGTTCTCTTGTGTACATATGTATGTATATAAAAACTGAAATATCTGTTTTTGTCACTCATATGCAGTGTTGCCATATACGTATGTGCCTATAGCGCTCAAAAAAACTGTATTTCGAGAAGAAAAAACTGTATTATCGGGTATGTTCTGCATTCCACGTGAAATTAAAACGAGTGGAATTGCCATAGAATTGTTGTTATAATTACATATTTCCAACAACAATTTTATGGCAATTCCACTCGTTTTAATTTCACGTGGAATGCAGAACATGTCCGTATATCTCTTACAAACTCTTCACTTACTTTTTTCGCATACGTTTAAATAAATGCTTGCTCCCACCTAGGTTTATTGTAAAATGTTGGCTTAAGTTTAAAGCAAGCCACAGACCTTGCGACTGTTGGTACAACATGAGCAAGTTGTGTATAAGATTGTAAAGTGTGTGGGGTCGTCGTATGAAGTTGTGTATCGGTTGTACGAAAGATTAAAAAGATTTGATTTTTTGGCTAGTTGTATGGACAGGTTGTAAAATTTAGGAGTTTGTTGTACAACTTCATTTCATTTTGTTCTTATTTTCGTTGTGGTCATATGAGAAACATCGCGCTCGAATTCAAATTTGCGTATAAAATGGAGAATTGAACAGAAAGAAGTGATTTTATATAATTGTATAAGAGTTTGCGCGGAAGAATTGCTTTTTTATATGCATCGGCACTTTTGACAAAAGGTCATTGAATACTTCGTTTGACACCCACGTGTAATTTTTATAGTCCATTGGCTCACTTTCTTTTATTATTTCCAAAAGTTTGTTATTAGAATACGTTTTTTTATATAAATCACTCCTTTAACCAAATTCTTTTTTTCTGTCCTTTTTTACGTTCTTCTTCTTATTTTGTCACAAAAAAAACCGTCCATTACAATATGCGACATAACACCCGATGTATGTTTACTCCAAAAAAAAATTAAGAAATGAAGTTGTGCTCTAATGTTGTGCACGTTGTTGTAAAGTTTGTGGGCAAAACACACAACTTGTTAATCCAACGTGTTGTACCAACAGTCGCAAGGTGTATGGCTTGCATAAAAATTTATTTGGGGGTGGGGAGTCTAAATAATCTCAACAAAAATTTCGTAAATTAAATAAAATTAAATTTAAAATTTTTAAACGCACTAATAATCCCAAATTATTATTTTACTTATTAAGTAAAATATTTTTTTATTAAAAATATATTGAAATTGATTATTGAGGGGTTTATCTCAATCGATTTATAAATATCTGACCAATGCTGCAAAAAAGGTAGTCTGATCATCGTAGAAAATATCAAAACTTTTTTTTAAATATTTTTCATACAAATTCTTCAACGAAGAAACAAAGAGAAATTCAAACGTTAATTTTTTTGCCTTTCATAATTTTTGAGACTTGTGTGAAAAAAACATAAACAAATTTTTAATATTTTTGACTTCTTTTGTCTTCCATATAAATTTTACTTTGATGAGGTGTTTTATACGATTAGGGCATGAATGCTCTTGGCACTGTTGTGAACGCGTATCAGAAACAAAATTATTAAGAATAGTTTGAAATATTTATTGTAATTGAAAAATCTACTGAAGAGTAGATGATTAAACAGAATTGCGGCATAAACACATTTTCTACACAAATTTACACAATAAGCAGCACCAGAAAGCAGTCGAGAGATAGAATCTATTTTATTTTAAGAGTTTTTTTTTCTTATGCTCTCACATACTCGTTCTCTCAAACATGTTACCATATTTTCAATAAATTTCATACAATTTGTCAACAAAACTAAAAAGAAAAATAAGCACAAATGAAAATAAAACAAAATTTAGAAAGCATAGATTTTAATAATTTGACAGCGATTTTGCCTGACGTAGCAGACTTATTCTGTTTCATCGTTAGAGCAAAAAACTGTAAAAAGTGATTTTTTAAGCAAAAAAAAAAAACTGAAAGACTGCAAAATACCGATAAATATGCACATTTGGCAACCCTGCTCACATGTTGCAACAACCAGTTTGAATATATCAAGGTGTATCCAACCAGGTGGCAGCGCTACTTCAGCTGATAATTTTTTGCTCTATGTGCTTTGTAGCTGAAGAATGTCAAAAACTTTGATTTGGCTTTGGTACAATTATTTTTGTGCTTTTGACATTCTTCGGTTCTTTACACAGCTATTTTTGTATAATAAATCCTTACGCAGTCACCTGTATAATTACACCATGGAATATATTTATTTTTTTTCATTATTCTTTTCCTTTTCGCTTATTTTGACATTTTAGAGAATTAAATGGTGAGTAAAACTCAGCTGTGCACTAGCGTAAAAAGGAAATTACAGAATGAAATTATCATTACTGCAAACGAATATATATATCGACATATATTGCTCGCAAGTTACTGAATACCACTACAGCTTGTTTGCTGGGTATAACTATGCGTATGTATATATAAAAGTATATTACGTTAAATCTACAGAGCTGATCTTTAAAATACTCCAACCGCCGCTTTTTATTATAAATGAACAAGTCTTTGGCGAAATTGCCAAATTCGTAGGACCGTAATTTTCCACTTTGCTTTGACTGGCATCTTCGGTACCGAGTTTTAGATGAGCTTCAACACGAAATGAATAAAATTAAATATTTTGGAATTGATGTACACCCAAAGAAATTTATAAGTGAATTTAAGCGAAAATCAATAATAAAAATTTTTTAAACTTCTAAAGCTGTTAAATAAATCTTAACCGAAACTTTTCTTGTATTAAAATTTTTCCAATTGACTCGCATATGAAAGGTTTAAGCATACTGTAATTTATGGTAACTTTACCATGCTATTTTGTAAAATGAAAGACTTACTTAACAAATAGCACATTAATGCAACTATTGGTTACCAAGTCTCTATGTCCCCGCCCACCATATTAACAATATTAAAATTGATATTTAAGAAAACTACTTGAAGTCTACAGTTTTCTAAGGAAAACTACAAACCCAGTTACATACATATGTATAAGCACTTTTACTCAATTGACACGGATATAATCGTATGTATGTACTCGTATATTAACAATATACACTTAGTTTAGTTTTACCTTTACCTCATTTATGCAATCAATATAAAATGAGGATAATTGTTGAATTAAATTTTTATTTAAAAACAATTATATATACTCAATCACGTTAACATTATTTAAATAATGCTAACGTGAGCAAATTATTATTAATGGCTGTTGTTTAAAAGTTTATTGAAATTAAAAAAGGAAAAAAACTTAACAATTTTATACGAATTAAATATTCTGTAACGACCATGATTTATTTGATACATATGCCAACAAATAAAATAAAACCAACATGGTGTACAGTGGTGCGAAAGTGTAAAATAAATAATAAAAAAATTTATATAAGCAAATAATAAAAAGAAATTTTAATAAGAATTCCTTTTTAGTGTCCTGAGAACCGAAAAAAATTGTCAAAATGGAAAAACGTCAAAACTAAGAAAAAAATTTTAAAGATGAGTTTTTAAAAGAGGTGCTTTGTGAACAGGAATACAATTAAAAAAAAAGTACTTTTATAAAAAGATAATTTTTAAGTTATTTTTTTATTTGATTTAATTTTTCTCTTCTTCTTTTACTATTTTGAAAAAATTAATTTTTACAAGATATTTCTATTTAAGTTAATTTTTTAAAATTAATTTCTGAATTTTTTTTTTCGAAAAAGGTACTTTTTGAAAATTTGTTTTTTTTATGAGCATTTCTTAAAAAGCTTAATTTTTTAATTAATAAATCTTTAGAAGGGCGCTTTTCGAAAAGATACAATTTTCAAAAACTTTTCTTAATCAACTTTTTTAAACAGAAGTATCATTTAAAACGTAATTTTTTTAACAAGTTATTTAAAAAAACTTATTCTTTCCAAAATAAAACTTTGTTGAAACCACTGTACTACATAAAATAGTAATATATGTATGTAAAAAAAGTTTATTTTTCAAATTACCATTTCTGTATAGGCACATTTAGAAATAAAAGTTTTTGTTTTAACCGAAAATTTTTTTATCTCTCTTAAATTAAATCAAATTGTTTTATTATGTAAATAAGAAAGATAGTATTTAAAAAAAAAATAGTATAAAAATTTATGTGTATAGGTATAAAAAATTTTTTCGCTTAATTAAATTTTTGAAAAAATTTACCACGAAACAAAACAAAAGATCACTAACACCATAATATATGTACATATGTACATATGCACATCGAAAAATCTACTTTAAATATAGACATTAAATTAATTTTAATGTTTTGAAACAAATCGATAAAACTCTTATTTTTTCTTTTGTGTTGATTTTAATGACAAAACAAAACTAAATATCAAACCATTTTCATTTAAATTAAACAAAAGCCTATAAAGCCGCACACGCAACTGTTACAAACAAAAACAAATTATAATAAATAAAATATCTACTATTAATGACGAATTGAGATTGAAAAATTAAAATATTTAAAGCGATTTTATGGCTTTACGTTAAGGTCGATTGCTTTTTCACCGGTGGGATATTTGTTTTGTATTCATTTATACAACGCACGTCGCACGAGTACTTATCGATTTTGTTTTCCATATTTGATTTAGTAAAACTTCGTACAAACGGATTAACATCACAATGAAATTCAACAAACTAATAGATAACACTTAACAGTGGGACAAAGTTTAAATAATTAAGACAAACAAGAGTTTAATTTAATTAGTTATTTGTTATTTTTGGTGGTACATAATACAGTTTATAATTTACAGTTCACAATCCAAAATAAGTATGTATGGCTACCTTACAATAGAAAGGTCGTAACTCATTCAAAAGCACGTTTTTTGAGTCATGACACTTGAAGTAAATGAGCGATGTGTAATAGTATACAAATATCCTACCTGATGTACACATTTAAAAAAAAAATCAAGCACCCGGTAAAATTTTGTTTCGGTTTTTTGCGATTTTTATAGTTTTGGCGGGTTTTCTTATAATTGGCGCTTTTTTCGTTTTTTGGGATTTTTTTCGGTTTTTGGAATTTTTATAGTTTTGGCGTTTTTTTTTTAAATTTCCGCGATTTTTCGGGTTTTTGGCGATTTATTTTAATTTTAGACATTTTTTTTTAGTTTAGCGCTTTTTTTCGTTTTGACGATTTTTTTTCGGTGTTTGGCGATCTTGTTCGCTTTGACAATTTTTTAATTTGGGATTTTTATAGTTTTAGTGTTTTTGAAAATTTCAAGAGTTTGCCTCTTACGGTTTCCAAGATACAGACAGTCAGTTGTAAAAATTATATAGTCTAAATTACATTAACTTATAGAATACCACCGGTAGCTAAAAACAAAAGAATTGACAAAAACGGTTTCACTATTGGCCTGTCACACACAAGACTAATTTTTATGCCGCACAATTTTTGTTCTTTTAAGAACACACGAGACTAATTCATTCGGCATAAAAAAGTATACATACACACAGCTTTGTGTGTGTTAGTGTTTTTTGTATGCATTTGATATTTGCTGCTTTTTTAACCCTGAAGGAAACGTGGGGTAAAGTGTCCCCAAGTCACCACTTTTGTCGACTATTTTGGTGGCATTGTCAACGGAGCGTCAACATATTAATATTGTTTTTGATGCGTAGAAAACATTTTTTCAGATACACACAGCTATGCTTCTTCTTAATGTTCTATTGGTTTGTTAAAAATAAAAGTGGCGTCAAACAAAATTTAAGTGTTTATAAAAATTAGCTTAAGAAATCAAATTAAAAAGTTAGTAAAGGTGTATTGAACAATAATTAAAAAAACATTTATATAAAAGAAATTACAAAAAAGAACAAATAAAATAACAATCCATATTGAATAAAAATAGAAAATTAAAAAATTTCAAGTGAAAGTGCTAATTATGGAATCTTTTTTGACCCTGTGGAAGATTTTGTGCCATCAGTTAAGGATATGTCACACTTTCAGATCCATACTTAAGTAATCAGTATAATTTTACTATTGACATTTCCTGCAGGTGGTGACAGCGTCCATGGTGAATCAGTACAGTTTTACTACGGATATATCCCACAGTGTGGTGATATCGTCAATAGTAAGTCAGTACAATCTTACTACTGACATTTTCGCCATATGGTCCCACAATAACTACCTAGTCAGTATTGACAAAGTCTACTGGCAGATTTCGTAGGACAAGCCTGTGTTAAATGTCAAAAGTAGATAGCATTAGTTGGGGTATAATTTGTCAGTAGTACTGGTGACATCGTCAATAGATAATCAGTATAATTTTACTATTGACATTTCCTGCAGGGAAGTTACATATCTACATATGTGCGTATTGGTTTTGTGCTGGTGATGTGTCTGGTTGACAAATTATGCCAACCACAAAACCACTCTCTTTGCCTCTCTCACCTACCAGCACAATTGTTCTCGTGTGTGAAAGGCCTGTGAAAGGCCATTGAGCAAGTAAACAAAGCAAGTCGTTGCCACCAAGTATTTTTAACAATCCAAATTAGTCGGTAGCCGCCGCAATGTTGCCACAATACAAAAATTGTATTATATACATATTTATTTTATCAGACAGTTTGCAATAATGGAAAAATGTTAAATGCCACTTTATAGTCCAGTTTTACTAAACTTAGGATTAACTTTAACTCTATCGCTATTTTGTATTAATGATCCTTATATCAATTAATATGCAACTCTACAGCAATTACAATTTTAAAATTGTCAAACAAAAAAGAAGCAGACAACAAAATTTTTAAAAAAATTTAGTAAGTAGAAAGAAGAATTATGAAAAAAAAAATACAAATCACCTGAGCACTTTCATAGACCATATTTAATACACAATACACCTTGAGCAGCACAAATAATCTGTTCTTAGTCTTGTTAGTCTTTTTTTCTTCTTTCATTCTTTTTCATCAGCTTCACCTTTATTAAATAGGTATTATTATTATTCGTATTATTTTTTACACACACACATTCATTAATTAATTATACGTATCAAAGCTATAACAATAACGGAATGAATGAATAACAAAAATATAATAAAATAATAATAGAAATAAATACACGAGTATGTCCCCAAATATTTATCCAACTTTTTCAGTTTTCATTGCTGGTAATTGTTGTTATTGTTTTTCTATTAGCACAATCAATACAAGCGCAAACCCCAACTACCCCAGACAGCCCATAATATAAACACTTACATACATACATAATTATGTATTAATATTCATAAGCAATATTTAAAAAAAATAGTGAACACACATGCACGCAAATTATTAAAAAGGCGAAATGTTAAACAACTATCTAAACTAATCAATAATATTTCGCAAAATTATTACTGAAATAAAAATAAGCGGCAACAACAATAGAACTAACTCAGTTTATACAAATTGTATGCACGAAAAGAGCAAAAGCAAAGTAAGAGAAATAAGAGTGCTGCCAATTTATGAAAATGTACATGAACTTATTGGGTTCAGGGGAAACTCATCATGATATTAATTTGTTTAATTTTTAAATTTATATAATTGAATGTTTGTCGCGAATAACGTTGTAAGTGACAAAATAATAATTTTTCAGTAGAGCAAAACAAACCAAACCGTATTTTAAGGGCAATATACGTACTGTGCAGAACAAAAGCAACAAAAACCCTATTTGACTCAAAATTTAAATATTTTAGACATTTGATTATTTCAAGCAGCTCTTTTCACAAACTTTTGTAGGCATTCATACTAGAAAACGAATTCGTATTTTAATTTTTTAATATTGATATTTCCTGAAAAATAAAATTACTAATATTCTCAAACCCATGTATCGAGATTGTGCAGAACAATAGCAACAAAATGGAAAATGTCATAATTACCAAAAAACTCTTTGATATATCCCTATAATTCCAAAGTCCAACAGGCTTAACAGTACTTATTAGTCCTTATACTAAATATTAAAATGCATTTCTCAATGTTATTGGTGCTGCTTGATTTAGCAAGAATGGGGAAGAGTAGGTACTGCTGAACTTTCTAATATTTAAAAAATTAATCTAAAAACATTAGATAAGCGGCTGTTACTTATTTAAAAGTGTAATAAAAATATATTTCTAGTTTGCTGATGGATAGGTCGGCATAATAATTACGTATTGAGCAGTTTTGGGTACCACCACGAAAAACGTCCGCAGGTTATCATAGAAAAATGCATTTCAAATAATCCAAAAGCTCGTTTGCTGTTTCTAGTGAGGGTATAATATCTCGAAATTAGAGTGTGCATTATTGTACAACTCGAAACCGTGCCAGGGAAGGCAATTGAAAAAGTTACATACTAAGAAAATACTATAGTTGACCAAGAGATAGATACTTAAAAAAAATCCAGGTAAATCTTGTATTTAGTTCATACAATTTTACTGTTTTTTTGCTTAAAACGGAGTTCAGTAGTACACACCGTAATTGAATCCTAATAAAATGGGAAACCGATGTTTTTATTGAAAAATTCAAGTTCCATATATGGAGTTGGTATATCATCTCTTCAATGCGGCGCTTGCCTAGCAAACCGTTTTCGCCACGAAATGTTAAAATGAGTTTTAAGCATAACAGCGGTTAGGTGATTTTGATGTCTTATTTTCCGACGTATAAAGTTAGACCATTCCCAAAAATTTGTAAAAAAAATATCATTGAAATAAAAATTATTTGGCATTTCGAGTGGAATATGACTCTTTTATGGGTGTTTCAATGCGGTAGAATTCCATAACATTCTTGGAGGTTGGAAAAAAAGCCAGGAAAATTAATTTAATTCCAATCCTCGCTTTACCGACAAACGCAGCATTCTCGATCGCCATTGCAAACCTCTTTGCAAGAATCCGAAGGAGTGTTTTCGGAAAATGGATCCTAAATTGCAACGAACACTTCAAAATTCCATTAACTTAGCCAAAATGTATTCCTTAATGCATAATAAATAATATTTGAGAATTTATCCACGTTGATATCCACGTATTATGAAAAAATTAAAGATTATACAAAAAGGATTAATTTGTTGCTTTTGTTATGCACAGCTTCATATCAAAGTCTGGACTATTTTCTATAACTTTCGAAACCCCAGTTTTTTTAAGAAAGATTTTATTCAATACGATACATAGGGCATATAAATACAAATAAATTATGCTCAGAGTTTTTGTTGCATATGATGTATATTCTGAAATAATCGTCTCCATTTATTTTTGCGGAGTTTGTTGCTTTTGTTTTGCACAGTACTGTAGTTTTTTTTTATAATTGTTTTAGCTTGTCATAAATATTGTAATTAACGTGAACTTTTCTTTTTGTATGTACCTCTGTTACATTTATCAATTAATTTCGTCAATTCTGTTTGTATCATTTTGTTTGTTACATACTTACAAAGTTCTTCCATTGACTGATTTCTTGTAATTGTATTTTGACGGCGATAAGATGCTTAATAGTTTTAGATGATTTAATGCTTGAACGATGCAAGAGACTACTAATGTTAACGCTAATATCTGATAATATTTTGCAAAACTTGTCCAATACTACGTTATTAATTAGTTAAATCAAGATTTGGCTGTTTAAACGTTTGAATAGGGCTAGATACGTATAAGCTATTTATAGATTGATTATTTGTTAAGCTTAACCTCCAAAACTTTTTTCATTACATATGCATAGGAAAAATGACAACAAATCTACTAGAATATATCTCAAGTCACGGTTCTCACCACGAAATTGTTCTTACAGAAAGTGTTTGGTTGATGGCGAGTGGCTAGAGATGTATGGAATGTGGCACACGCTTTCGCCTTTTGTTTTCTAATTCGTAGTTTGTGAACATGATTTTCAAGGTGCATCTAACTAAGTGGCAGCGCTCCTTCAGCTGATAATTTTTTGCTCTATGTGCTTTGTAGCTAACGAATGTCAAAAACTTCGTTTTGTTTTGGTTTTCGTACAATTATTTTTGTGCTTTTGACAGTCTTCGGTTCTTTACACAGCTATGGTTGCCGTATTTTTGTATAACAAATCCTTACGCAGTCACCTGTATAATTACACAATGATGATTTTTTTAACAGACTTAAAAAAAAAATTAGGAATGCCAAAATTTTTTTTATTTAATTTTATGATATCCTACTTGTCTGATTGCTGCGAAACCTAGCAATCACCTGTGGTTCTAGTAATCACACAATATTAAGTTGAAAAAATTGGCCTGGATACGCCCATTAAAATTTATTATTATATTTCACGTGGTTCTGCTTAAACGATTTTTATGAAACTTAGCACACACCCATGAGCTCTAAAAATGGGCGGAGTCACGCCCATTAAAATTAAATATTTTATTTTAAGTGCTTCTACTTTACCAATTTTTACAAAACTTAACACACACCCTTAGCTCTGAAAAACACACAATTTTAAAAATTGGACTAAGGCACGCCCATTCAAATTTAATTTTATATTTCATAACAGATTAAAAAATTTATTTTTGTTTGAAAGAGCTTATTTCCAGTTTGGCCCCATTCATTTTTTTTTCGAAAATGTTCTGTCAGATCTTTGCATTGAAGTCGGTTTTTTGGAAAAAATATTTATTAAAGCTTTAAGTTTTTGTGAAATTTTAAACAAATTTTATTGCATTTCTATTTGGTTTTTGTTTTGGAAATGTCAGAAAATAATAATGTTAATTAAACATCGATTTCTGTTTTCAATGCTTTTTTACATTTCTCTTTACACTAATTTCTGTTCTTATTGTTACATTTTATTGTTAATCTTCTTATTTTCTATATTGCTGCAGAGAAGAATTAATATTGAATAAAAATTAGACAACCATATTATGAATTCAAATAATAATAACATCATGAATTAGGTGTGATTCAAAAAATTTGGATGCATAGGCACGAATGAAAGTTTAAAAGGGAATTAAAGAAAAATCCCATAGTGTGAATCGTGACCAAAATGGGTGCCACCAAAGACTCTTCTCGTACTCTGTATTTCGAAACGAACCAAAATGCTTTCGAACTTACATACATGTTATAAACATACAAATTCGAAAATATTTTCTTTCGTTTCGAATTACATATACAGTAGACGGACGCCCTGGGCTGCTTCTCTACAACCGAGTAAGATAACAAGTTTTTTCAGAAAACTATTCACGATTAACGCACTATTTGCAAATAAAATGCTTGAGGTTGCCACGCTTACAAATGTTTGATAACAAAAACAATAAATGGACAAATATTGCACCAAAAAACATTGATAGAAGCAAATAATGACAATTAAAACAAACAATTATTTGATATTTTGTGCATTTACACAATTTTTTTTTGTCAACATAAGTAAGCTTTCTATAAAAGTGCTACCAAGTTTGTGTACTTTTGCTATGCCGTATAAACAGTGAGTTAATTTATTTGCAAATAATTTTATTTGCAAATAGTGCGCGTATAAACGCTAGAAAAACTAACTGATATTGAAGCAAAAGCAATTGCAAGTGTTACCAGATAATATTTATAAGTGGCTGTGGCAATTCCCCTGTGCACGAGGATGCCGTATTAATGAAAAAATAAAACATCGTCTAAATCTTCTATTAGAAACTTGGGATTTTTGGGGAGTTGGCTTTTTTTATATTACGTAAATGAGCGTTCTCTTTTATTTTTTAATTATTACCTCTTCATGTCCAGGTGTGAATATCAAAATGATAAAAAAATAAATTTATTGATCCATATGCACTTACATACATGTATCTATATATTTTAAATACAACTACATACTAATAAAACAAATTTGTTATATATGTATTTGCATTTCTGTCATAACTACTTGGGCTGCAGGTGGCAATTTTCATGTTAAGGAAATAATTTTAGACTATATTATTTATAACAATTGCTAATATTTATCTCATGAATTTAAATACATAATAAAAAATATTCAATAATAAGTAATTGTACATTGAATTTTTAATAAGGTATATTAGCGATTTTGTAACAATGTATTTACATATATTTGTTAAGTACAAACGAAGGACAATAATTAAAGTTTCTTTGATTTTTTCTTGTATTTCGAAGGTGTTGATCGCTTTTGTAAACATTATTTTGACGTTAAATGGTGTACAGTATTTCCAATATATACAAGGTTTCCAACATTTTACGATAACACAAAGCTTTGCACCATAATACCCACAAGATTTCAAGATTCAAGATTCTTTTTATTTCAAATTGCCCAATTTTACTCTTCCTTCCTCGAGTTTCTGCTTTTAGAGCCCACTTTTTGGCATTAGATATCATTTTAGCCGAAAATTTTGAATAAAGTGGCATGGAAATATATAACGGTATTTTTTGACAGTTGATTCATTTTTTGGTATAACATTTTAAAGCACCAGGGTTGCCATTCAGTATTCAATTGTAGTGAAAATAAAATTGCTTTAAGGAAAAAAGAAACTCAAATTGTGAATTGTAGTCTCAAAATGCTATTATTTTACCCATACTGCAATAAATACACCAACAAGTAAAATTCAAACTTAGTACACATGAATAAATTCTGATTTTCTTAGTCTATTTGGGGGTGCTTTAATTATATCCAATACTGTATGTATGACATGATTTGAATGTAAAAAATTAAAGTGTATGTTATTATTTACATGCATATGTACATATTTATTTTACTTAGTTTTTTTTTTGTAAAAATTGATATAATAAATATTAATATAGCTAAGAATGTCTTAATTGGATTTTTTTTTGTCTGTAAGAATGTATGTACATACATATGTAAGTGTGTATATACATTAGGGGGATAACTTTTTGCAAATATCAAAGTGACCCTAGCCAAATAGGCAATTGAAGATTATTTAAAAAAAAATATAGTATTCACATGCGAATATTTTTTCCTTCGAATTTTTTCCCTTTTCCCTAAAGTTGCAATCGTGAATTATTTCCATGTGAAAAAAAAACTCGCATGTTCGAAATAAATATGGCATCGCCGGTTTTATTTCCGTGGGTTTTTTCCAAAAATGTTGTGTGTTTTTCATGTTTTGTTTGAGGATAAAAAAAAAACAAAATGTAAGTAGTTTTCCTTTTAAAAGGAGTGGAAATGTATGAATTTATTTATATACATACATACATGTGTATGTACATACTGGCAACAATTCTTCATGTTTTCACTTACATTACTTTCGATAATTTCGTCTTTTTATTTTTCTTAATAAGTTTTTTTCTTCTTCTAATACCATAAATCGGAGCGAAATGCTATTAACTTTTCTGTAAAATAACAATTTATTAAGAAAATTATAAAAATAAGCGTAAAAGATAAAAATACATCAATTCACAATAGAATGCTCGACTTGCAACACATGTTTATTTTATTCCCAAACAATCGGCGATGCCACTTTATTGTTCGTGGGAATAAAAAAAATATTCCCTAAAATTTATTCCCTTGAAGAACGCGATTTCGTGGTTGTCGAAAAAAATTCAGCAAAAACGCGATAAGGTTTGGAAATCAGTTTTTTATTTATTTTTCCAAAAAACTCATATACATACATATCTACATACATATTATTTTTTATTAAATTAAATTAAAAATTAAATTTGACGTTTATGTCTTTTAGTAATTAAACAACATTTTTCACTTACTATTTTATTTCATTAATAGAGTATTTAAAAGTTTTCATTTAAAATTTAAATTAAAAAAATCGTTTTTGTGGGTGCGGATTTTTTATTCCAAAATTACCCGATTTTTTTCGAAAATAACACAACATTCGCCACCGTGTGGTGCTAGGGCTAAAATTTTGTTATGACCCTAATGTACTTGTATCTATAAAATAACAACAACATGCTTATGTACATAGTATGTACATATGTATGTATATGTACAGCGTAGATAAATTAAATATGAAAAAATAGATACAAATGTACATACGTATGCATGTACATATGTACATACATTTACTTAAGTGTATACATATTTACTTACATAGGTACATAAATATAAATGAATAATAACAAGTGGAAAGATATTAACGAGTACAAATTGTACTTGAGTTGTTGAATTGTTTTCGCATTTTTTATTTTGTTTCTTTTTTTCCAGATGAAAATTAGAAAGTCACTATAAAATTAGAATAACTAGATTCTAGTGACTAGAGAAAAGTTCAACAGAGAACAACAGCAGTTTGATGATGTACGTATGTATGTATGTATGTATGTATATAGTTTAGTTTGTTTATATCGTTCATAACAAAAAAAAAAACAGTGATGCCAAAGCTTTTTAAGTAAATACATAAACAATTGTTAATGCAATCTGTTGGGCGCTATAAAATAAGGCCCAAGGAAATAACCTCCAAATAAAAAAATAACCTCCAATAAAATAAAACCCAAAAAAATTAAATAAAGTCCATGAGAAAATTTATGGAATGGCCTGCAAGGTCTAACAATTATCATATTCTTAATATAACAGATCCTAGTTGTGAAATTTATTTAAAAAAAAGCAAATAGGTATGTTGAGGCCAATGTGGGAGATATTGAAAATATAACTAGAACCTATGAACATATTTATTTCGATAATAAACTAAAATTCCTTTTTTTCTTTAATCAGTTTTCGATAAAGAGAATTCGGGATTATTCGTGATAATGTCAGCTTCCTTCATATATAACCATTTAGTTACGGTACTGGTGGTGCACAGCTCTGGTGAAAAATTATTGTTTATAAAAGATCAAAATTTAAAAAAAAAAAATCTCGTATAATTTAGCTCCCCCGTGCCGACATTTGATTCGTTATTATTGTAGTTTAATCACTTTGCGTACTCGGCAGTCACAGCTTGACACATCCTCGAAACCAAATCAAAATAGAATCTTTTAAACAATACGATTTATTATGGCTTAAAAACATCTTTCCGTGCTTAACTTTCATTTAAACTTATTTGTATTTTAAAATATGTTCCCCTAATCAAAAGGCAAAGCCATACAAATAAATACACACAACGTATGTTTACTTACATATAGCCTTTGTTGATTCATACATAATTCCGCATTTGAATTAACACTTAAAAATCCTTTTCTCTTAATACGTTCGCCCTTTAGCCATTATTATTATATTCGTCTAATTTATCATCTATTGTTTTCGTGTTTTCTGTTTTTTTTTAACAACGCAACACCCACCTGACCCTAAACGATTACAATAATCGTTAAAAAAAAATTACTTTTTCATTGTTTGTTCGTTCATTTATTCCTTCCAACTCCTTTGTCCGTTTCTTGTCATCAAAAAACGACACAAAAGAGGGGGTTGCCGTCTTTAATAAATGCAAATACATACATACGAAAAACGAACATTCTCAGACTCGCTCAGGTATGGCAAGTATAGTATAATGATAATTTTGTTTAATACCACTAAATATTATTTTAAAAATTATTAAATTATTTAATCTTAAATTGTTTAATTTATTTAAGCTTATATACATACATATATACATATATATGTGCTTACAGTCGACGATAAAACTTTTCGCCAAAAGAAATCAACATAAGAATTCTTAATTTTTGTGTGTGTTAATAAGGGACCATTCATATATTACGTAACGCAATTTTTGAAGTTTTTCTACATCCACCACCCCCCCCCCCCTTGAGTAACGCTTTTTACAAACTTTTCAGTATGAATTTTCTACACCGTAACAAATCTTTAACCACCCATTTGAAAAACCAAGTAATTATGAAATAAACATAAACAAAAACAGAATTTTTATACTCCAGACATGCTATTTACGAGATTTTGCAAAACATTTGGACTTATATTTTGCCACGCTAGAAGAGCCTAGCGATTTTAAAAATCTTTAAAATCATTAAGATATCATCAAATATTATCAAATGTAATTTCTTACAATATATATACTACGTTTATACGCGCACTATTTGCAAATACATAAAAATATTTGCAAATAAGTTAATAAATTGTTTATACGGCGTAACAATAGTACAAAACTTGCTAGCAATTCTATGGTAATCCTACTTATGTTTACAAAAATAATATGACAATATGTCGAATAATAAATTTCTTAAATTACAAAAATAATAGCGTAATTGTATAAAATAACAAATTATTTGTTTTAATTGTGATTATTTTCTTCTATAAATGTTTTTTACGCAATATTTATCTATTTAACACAATTCTATGGCAAGAATTCAAAGTTTTATTTGCAAATAAGCCGTGTGTATAAACGTAGTAATACATACCTAGCAAGAGTTTAATTTTACGTACCGTTTAGTGCAGTTTGCCAACCCTGATATTAACACCGCAAACAATACGAAATCAAATAAACATGCCTGTTGTTACATACATACATACATACAGACATATTTATTATGTTGCGAGTACAAAAGTACATATTGTTAAAATTTGCTTGTTTTTATTATTTATTTATTATTGTGTGTGCTTCGTTTCTCGTGTGTAATTGCTGTCATGCTTTTGAACAATTAGCATAGAGTTGCACAAGTGTTATATGTAAATTTGGAGTGATCGTGGTTAAAAAAAATGTGTGTAAAATGTTAACGATTCGCTATTTTATATTATTATGTCTGGGGGGTTACTCTCTATTACGATGCGAAAGAAAAATGGTACGAAATCGCACGATTGGTACTCTCTAATGCGTTTGCGCATTTACCTTTCGCATCTTTTATTTTCCGTTTCGCAAGTCTGGTATCACCGTACTCTACAATGCGAAAGCTCCTGTCAAAATCGCTCGATAAGCGCAAAAATCTTGCGTTAGCTAAATACCAAACGCAAAGTGAGAAAAACATGTAAGTACGTTGAAAAACATTTTTATATATTGACTGTCGTATTCATAAAAAATATTTTTGTTTTATAAAAGGCTTATTAAACTAATTTTCTATGGAAATTTGATTAATAAACCTTTTTTAAAACCAAAATATTTATATTTAAATCGTAGTTTTTAGGGAAAAAGCCAAAAAATTAAAAACAAAACAACGGTAGTTTGAAATTTTAATGGATTGCATGTGAGCAAATGGCAAATAATTTGTGGACAAAATTGACAGACGACCTAAATTCTAATGGACCTCCTGTAAGGCTATATCCCTTACAGGAGGTCCATTAGACCTCCTGGTTGTTTATAATGAAATGTGACACTTATAGTACTCATACTTATAGTACTTATAATATTACACATGTATGTATGTATTCATATTTGATTTTAAAAATCACACCAAGTGAAAATGCGTAAAAATAAAAAGCATTTCCAGCACAGTTTTGTATTTTCTCAATCGCTACGTAGAGCTCTTTTAAGCGACGGGACATTGACTGCTGCTATATTCGTAAGGTATGGTCCTGGCCAATTTGATGTTGGTATCCAGCTTGGCCAAGTAATTTTAAGGCAGCGGCTAGTTTTATAAACTTTTAGCTGGTGTTGAACAGTGTTTAGAACATACAGAAACGCAAATTTTGTACAAAGTTAAAATAAAGCAATATGTATTTAATAACATACCGCTACAGATTTTTTCTTACCTGCGGTCATTTAAGGAAAGTATACCGGAACTATCTCTTAAGCTTAAATTAAATTACATACCCATAATGCCATAGCCACAACCAAACCAAAATTCAATTGGTTTCTATGGTGAGAGTTATGGCGTTAAGGTTGTTTTCTATGGCTATGGTTATGTAACGTCTAATTGAACCTTTAAGACTCGTTTTGCAACTCGTTATACATAGACGTTTTCTTCATAAAACCATAATGCTAAAGAATCCATCACTTTATTTTCAATTAAAAGCTGTTACACTTCACTTTTTCTTAAATTTTGATTTTAACTGTCGTTTTTTTATACATATTTTGACATTTCAGTACTGCCAACCTTTGCCATATTTTCTTTTGCAATGTCCGTGGTGCCACTTTTTCAAACAATTTTGCGTAAGGTTTTGCGAAAGTAATAGAGAGTACCAAATTTGCATATCAACGCATTTAGCTTTCGCATCGTAATTGCTTTCGCATCGCAATAGAGAGTAACCCCCCTGGTACACGTTCGATTTTTGTAAAAAATGTTGAGCCAAATTGATTGCAGAAGAAAATTTTTTTTTCAAAATATTATAGCAAAACAATTATTCAACTTTTTATAAGATCGACGCGCAACCCTCAATTAATTTTACCTAATAACCCTATTTACGAGAGGTCTTTCATATACCTCGTTTATACGCAAATCTCATTTGCAAATAAAACTTTGTAAATACTGAACTGAACACCGTTTATACGTAGATAGCACACATTACTACCCAGCAAAAAAAATTGGAAGTCATTCTAAAGGAACTACATTTTCATTGCTTCCAAAAAATCGATATTTTTAATTTGCCGATAGTTAGCAGAAAATCAAGTATAAGTTTATTTTACTCATACAAAACCTTGTAATTCCTTTATAGTTTTAGAAATTACTCACCAGAATTTAAAAAAAATCGATTTTTTTTGAAGAAACTTATGAACTAATTTTGGTCTAAAATTTTGAAGTTATTTGCTTAAATTTACATGAAAATACGGTTTCGCGCTTAAATTCATATAAACAGAAACTAATTGTTTAAATAGGTAACTATTAACCATTTTTCCTAGATGAAAATATTATCATAGAACACAAAAAAGGAAATTTTTCTTAAAATCGCTTCCAATTCGGTGACCAGGCATCGAAAAAGAGAACTTCTTGCAATGACAACCCTATGTAAAAATCATTAGATCGGATCGAAATTTGCACTACTTCCAGATTGCAACCTCTACATTTTCATGACTTTTTTGGAGTGTCTTTTTTTACTGGGTATCTGTAAATTATATTGCCACACATTGTTAAATATCTATGTATTACATTTCTTACAAAACAAAAATAATTGGCAACATTTTACACCTTATTTGCAAATAGTGCGTTATTTGCAAATAGTTTTCGTGAGTTATTTACATACAGGGTGTTTTTTTAGAGGTATAGAACTTCGAATTGAAATAAAACGCAAGAAAATCGTTTTAATGTCCATCAATTTGGCTTTATTGGAAGGATAATTTTATGCCATTAATGTTTAAATATGATTTCGGGCATGTGGCCGCCGCGGCTGGCTCGAATAAAGCCAATTCTACAGGTCCAATTTTAAACCACTTTTTCGAGCATATGGGGCCGTATGTTGGCAATAACGCCACGAATGTTGGCTTCCAAGTCCCCTAACGTTTCTGGTTTGTTGGCGTAGACGAGCGACTTCACATATCCCCAAAGAAAATAATCCAATGGAGTCAAATCACACGATCTTGGTGGCCAATTGACAGGTCCATTCCGCGAAATTATGCGCTCATCGAATGTTTCCTTCAATAAATCGATTGTGACGTGCGCTGTGTGGCATGTAGCGCCGTCTTGTTGGAACCACAACTCATCCACATTCAAAATCTTCAAAATCTTCCATAAAGTTGATGGACAAAGCTCCAATTGCTGTACACGGTGGCGAATCGATTCATTCGGGTCCTCTTCAACACTTTGCTCTACAGCGGCAATTGTTTCTTCGGTGCGCACTGTTCGACGTCTCTGCGGATGCGTATTATCACATAGAGTAAACGTAGTGCGAAAACGATCCATGGTTAACCGAATTAATTGCTCTGATGGACGATTATGTCGACCATAAAATGGACGGAGCTTGCGGTAAACTTCGCGAACTGAACCATTATTTTCGAAATAAATTTGCACGATTTGCAAGCGTTGTTCTTTTGTCAACCTGTTCATGATGAAATGGCAAACCAAACTAAATATTAATCACTTGACAGCTGACAAAATGGCCGCCAGTTAAAAAAGTGATGCCAACTTAAAGTTCTATACCTCAATAAAAAACACCCATTACAATAAAAAAGTTATACGGCAACGCTTTGCAGTTTTATTTGCAAATAAGGAGTGCGTATAAACGGGATAATAGTATGAGTATTACGCAGACTCTAAAATTATGGAATTTTCACACATCACAAAGGTGAGTACTAGTGGCAACATTTTCCATTTTCGATATATTTCGTTGTGTTGTATTGCGTTCCAAACAAATAAACATACATAATACCCCCAATTCACAATAATACGCATTTGAGATGGCAACTTTATGCAACTGTTAAGAAATTCCTATCAATTATGAACACAATTGCCCAATTCACAATCTTGTGCAAATGGTCTTGCATTGTAGCATGTGCAAAATTGTATAGTATATTGATACTCACCACTAAGAATTGTTAAGTGGTGAGTATCAATATATTAACCATTTTGCAAATGCTACGATGCAAGACCATTTGCACAAATTTGTGAATTGGGTTAATTGTTTTATTAACCTTGCAATAGTGATTGCAAAACACAATATTCACAATACTACAACTCACAATAATATGCATTTGAGATTACAACTTTATACAACTGCAAAAATGTCCCATCAATTGTGAACACCGTTTTTTTATTTCCCTTGCAATAGTGACTTGCAAAATACAAAATTCACAATAGCCCAATTCACAATAATATTCACTTGAGATGGCAACTTTATACAACTGTAAAAATTTCCCATCAATTGTGAACACCGTTTTTTGATTTCCCTTGTAATAGTGATGGCAAAATACAAAATTCACAATTTATTATATAGAAAGTAGACCGATTACAAACATAATGTAATCAACTTTTTTATTCGGTATTTCCCGTTTTCTTCAAATCAAAAATGTAGATGCCAAATAAGTTGAAAAATCGCCACGTTTGGAGAGAAATTGCCATATCTGACAACCCTGGTGTCCACACCTAAATCGGTTAAGAAAATCCCCACAACAAAGTAGTATTGTATGATTGTCGGCTGAAGGTGCATGAGTTAGCTGCAATAATAGTTATTACAAAAAGGTGCTATATAAAGCATATTGAAATTTGAAGATGAGAAAGCTGTGTGCTCGATGGGTGCTGCGTTTGCTCACAATAGAACCAAAACAGCGTAAGGAAGCGTTGTTCCAATTGAGCGTTTGACGATGACATCGCTTCGCAACAATATATGAGATATGGGTCCAGAACTTCACAACTGAGACAAAACACAAACAGTTGTAGTAGTGGAATGGAATAGGAGAATCGTGTCCAAAAGAGGAGAAGACAGGTCCATACTCAGGCAAGGTCATGACATCTGTTTTTTTTTTTTTTGGCAAGTATTATGATGAAATTAAGGAAAAAAGTGAAACAAGAATTTTATTTTCACCAAGAAAATGCACCAATTGCAATGGCCAAAATCAATGAATTAAAGTACGCATTGTTTCGCCAGATTTAATTCCATGGGATTACAATTTACTAATTCTTAACTTGAAAAAATGGCTCGTTGGTAAAAGATTTGAAATGCAAATTAGTTTATTAAAACTTTTTTTCAACCAAAAACCATTTTTCAATAATACGGCCCTACTTAGTTATATCTATGTATTATATAAATGTGTATGTGTATAGCTAATTAATACACATAATTGACAAATATTTTATATAAAAAAATATTGTCTCGCCCTAACTAAACTATTTTCTCCATGTAGCACAAAATGGTCTTATTGAGGGCATACGGCAAGCAGGCAGATGCTTGTATAAATTATTTAAAATTCCTTTTTGTAATCCACACACCCATAAAATATACCCTTCAATATTTATACATGCACTCATGTATATGTACATACACGTGTATGTATATATGCATGTGGTTGTGTACACGGAGAAAAAAGCCGGTCGCAAAACATCGCAATTGATATATTGCCACCCGTTGTAAAAAGTGAACTTAGCACGTTGGTTCGCAATTTAGCTAGTGTTGAGATTTTAAGGGACAGCAATATTTTATTTATTTTGAGAACACAAATATGGTTCTTATCTATTCTATATAATTAATAGGCGAACACGTTTTTTGTAATCCCTTTTACGCCGGAACTATTGCACCGATTTTGGAAAGATTTATGTCATTTTAAAGGAATTTCTGCACAGATGTGCAGAATCTATATTTTATTGAAATCGGTTTAGTATTTTGGGAGCTATAAGCGTTTTAAGTTGCTACTACTACATGCAAACATAGTACACACTCATTTGTTAGTTTACACTGTGTATGTGTGTGTGTGTATTTGTGTACTATTTTTCATGTTATTCCATTTTTTTTTTCTCTTATTTGTTATTGTATGAAAGCCATAAAACCAGGGTGGCCGATGACATTTTTCAAAAAGTTGTACCAAATAGGGGATTTATCAAAAAAAAGGGGGAAAATTAAAAAAAGACGTGAAAACTACACAAAATTTTTTATTTTTAATGTATTATTATATAATTCACTCTAAAAAAGGGGAAAAAAGTGGCAAGGCAGTCGAAAAAGTGGCAATTTGCCACTTTAGTCGGTCAAACGGTCACGCTGCATAAAACTTATAGGACGAGAGTTCAATAAATTGCATTATGTTTAATAAAGAGATTTTGTTTCTGTTTAGAATGCGGACGATTGTGTCGTCCGTTTGGTATATCTAGTTGTTATTATTTTGCTAACTTTCATTCTCGAATTGACAATTTTTAATAAGCACACAGAACTTACATCTAAGTACTTGCATGTGTAAACCCAGGGTTATAAAAATAAAAATAACTGTCTGGCAATCACTATCTGGCAAAAACAAGGATTGGAGGGCAGCGTTGCCAAATGTGCACTTTTATCGGACTTTTGCAATTTTTTTGAACAGTTGAGCAATTGTGCAGTTTTTCGTTTAAAAAAGTAGCTTTATTTTTTAATTTTTTCAGTATTTTTTTTTAAGAATGAATCTATACATATAAAACATACATATGAGCAATTTTTACAAAAGACGAACTAAGAAATGTAATATTAATCACCCCTATCGTGAAAAAAATGTGAAATATTTGTTCCCATGAAATTTTCATTAGCCATGATGGGAAATTTGCTATCGCTAATTTCATGGGTACGTTTGTTCCCGCTATCAATGCATAGTGAATGTAAAAAATGGGAAGAAGACTTGTAAAGCTTAAAAATTAATTAAAAATCTGACAAATTTATAATTAATAGTAATATATACGCTAATTTTGATTATCAAATGTAAAGTTGTGTTTTTAAATATTTTAGGTGGCGTGGAAAAAATTCTTTAGTAATACCATCGCCATTAAATTTACTGCATGTGAACCAAAGAGTTTCATAGATCAAATAAACAAAAGGTGTTGCAGGGAGTTATTGTTCATAATCCTGGATATTATTTAATGATATTATCCTAAAGTAAATTATTTATAACTTTTAATATATAATTGGAAGTATAATATTGAAACTAGGCGATGTATTCCTTCAGTTCGCTTTCAAAAATAAAGGGAAAAGTGAAAAAATCCCCATGAAAAATATTATTCATGATAAGGGATATAAAAAAGGGAACATATTGCTAGGGAAAAAGAAAAAACAAACTTCAAAAATTTTTATTTTGAAAACAAGAGAGCATAGAAAGCACTTCTGTTTTCATACCACAGTATGCATTTTGTATTCTTTCCTTCTTGATCTGATAACATTGTGTGGCAGATTTGAGAACAAAAGTTGCCGAAATAAAAATAGAAAAAGGTTGCTTGTTAATTTCAGAACGCCTTTTTCCCTCTGTGTATGCATTTTTCGTGGAATACTCTTTTGTTTAGTTCTTTTGTTAGGTTCTTTTTTATTTTTAATTGCTATTACATACATGTTATTGTTGTTGCTGCCGCCGCTTTAGATTTAGATTATTGTGTGCAATTTGCGTCCAAATTAAGTGTAAAAAAAAATATATTCTTTATATGGAATATTTCTACAAACAGGGTAACAGCGCATAAAATATGTGCATACATACATATACACACATGTATGTATGTACTTATGTATATGTATGTAAGTGTATTTAAGTATGGCTGTTGTTAACACCAGCGAGTGTTGTAACCAATATGTACATAAAAGTAGGGAATGAAATATAAAATCACTTATTCGAATAAGTTTTATTATTTTCATAGTTACAGTTTAATGTTCTCGTTTATTTTACATTTTTCTTCTTTTTTTTTTTGCCTGCTGGTTCTTTGGTTCGCTGCCTGTCAGGCAGACAGTTTTTGTTTGATATTTAGTTCTTAGTGGTAACCCAGCAAACACTTTCTCTTAAGAAATTAGCTGACAAGTGATTTGCTTTAATACAACAACAATGAATGAAGGCAAGTTCTGTCCTTATTGCGCCAAATAATTCTTAATCAAACGTCAAATTTATATTTTGCCATTCTCTTGTTCGATATCGACCATAATTAAAGTTACCAGATACCAAAAGTCAAATAACTGGATAATGTAAGAAAATTCACCTGGTGTTTGAAAAAAATAACTGGACAATTTGAAATTTTTTAGAAACTCGTGATAAAATATGACTTAACTATTAAAAAATATCTTACTTCGAGTTCTATGAGGGAAATGCCAACTGTAACTGAACCCTTCTTCATCAGCGAATCAAATCAGAAGGGAATTAAAGACAACAAATCATACTATTTTACTCCATTTATAGTGCATATGTATATCTGAATGGCATTTGTGAAATTTTTTAGAAACTCTTCAAAAATATGACTTAGTGAAAAAATCTTACTTGGTTTGAAAGCAGCTGGTCTGGCAAGGTTGTCAGCTATTTGTCAGTTTCTGCCATCAGTTATTTAGTGAAAGCTTTGTCATTCACTATTATGGATCGTTTAGGAACCGAAGAACTTGTAAAAATGCTAAAAAAGGGATGGCTCAAAAGTGGTGGCTACTTTTCGAGCATTTCGGTGTTGTTACGGTCGTCATAATCGACATCGAATTGGCAACATTATAAAGAAATTTGAACAGACTTAATTCGGATTTGCAACCCCATTTACATGAAGTCCAACTCACGCAACAATTTTTTCGGAAAAAAATTCTTCAGCGATGAAGAATTCACACTCGGTGGTTACGTCCAGAAGCAAAATTGCCACATATGGGGCTGGAAGGTCCCAGAAGTGATTGATTGGAAACATATAAGTATGTAGTGCGAACTATGTTCTGGAAGTGTCATTGTGCCGTATTTTTTTTTTCGAAAATGACGCTGAGAGAACTGTTACCGTCAATTCACAGCCAACTTTTTGTCCTGCATTTAAAGATTATGAGCTGAATGATAGGTGCCACGAGCCACCAATTGCCGGCGTCAGTTGGTCAAGATCATGCGATTTGACGCCGTTAGTAATTTTTTGTAGGGCTACGCCAAAGAGCGTGTCTACACGGATAATCCGCTAACGTCAGAATCCGCTAACGTCGGATTTTTTCCGCTAGCGTCAGAAAATCAACATTCGTCAAGTTTCGAAAAAGTGATCGAAAATTACCGCAAAAAGCATCGACTGAAACCAATCTAGAGGAGGCTATTTAAATGACATTGTATTACCCACGTAATGGCAAGTTCCAATGAAATAATAGTTAAATCGGAAGCAGAGCTTTATAATGGGTGTTTTTTATTGAGGTATAGAACTTTAAGTTGGCATCACTTTTTTAACTGGCGGCCATTTTGTCAGCTGTCAAGTGATTAATATTTAGTTTGGTTTGCCATTTCATCATGAACAGGTTGACAAAAGAACAACGCTTCCAAATCGTGCAAATTTATTTCGAAAATAATGGTTCAGTTCGCGAAGTTTACCGCAAGCTCCGTCCATTTTATGGTCGACATAATCGTCCATCAGAGCAATTAATTCGGTTAACCATGGATCGTTTTCGCACTACGTTTACTCTATGTGATAATACGCATCCGCAGAGACGTCGAACAGTGCGCACCGAAGAAACAATTGCCGCTGTAGAGCAAAGTGTTGAAGAGGACCCGAATGAATCGATTCGCCACCGTGCACAGCAATTGGAGCTTTGTCCATCAACTTTATGGAAGATTTTGAAGATTTTGAATGTGGATGAGTTGTGGTTCCAACAAGACGGCGCTACATGCCACACAGCGCACGTCACAATCGATTTATTGAAGGAAACATTCGATGAGCGCATAATTTCGCGGAATGGACCTGTCAATTGGCCACCAAGTTCGTGTGATTTGACACCATTGGATTATTTTCTTTGGGGATATGTGAAGTCGCTCGTCTACGCCAACAAACCAGAAACGTTAGGGGACTTGGAAGCCAACATTCGTGGCGTTATTGCCAACATACGGCCCCATATGCTCGAAAAAGTGGTTGAAAATTGGACCTGTAGAATTGGCTTTATTCGAGCCAGCCGCGGCGGCCACATGCCCGAAATCATATTTAAACATTAATGGCATAAAATTATCCTTCCAATAAAGCCAAATTGATAGACATTAAAACGATTTTCTTGTGTTTTATTTCAATTCGAAGTTCTATACCTCTAAAAAAACACCCTGTATAAGTTTTATTTAACTTTACTTTTAAAACCGAAAAACGGATTAGGGTGATCCAAATCTTGTCAGAAAACGTTTTATGGAACCTTGTAACTCTTCTCCATGCGAAGTTTTTGCTACCGTTTAACGGGATATAACGGGTTAACAATGTTCTACAAAATTATTTACCATAAAATTATATTCTAAGTCTTTGTATACACCAAAGCTTCAACTTAAGCTTAAACCCATAAAAACCGGGTTTTATGACTTCTTAGCTTAAAATGTGACTAACTCCGAAACTATACGTGCGTGTTGAATCAGATATACGAGTATCTGGTATTTAAGTTAAGTATTTAGAGATTTATTATTTAATTGTATGACAAATATCTTTCCAACAACCTTCGTCGATATTTGTATGGCTACATAGCTTCAAATAACGCGCCTAATTAACACCAGAGGCACTACAAAACGCACAATTGCAGAGTTGTAAAACAGACAAGATTAATTAACCTCCTCTTCTTTCTCTCTATCGGTTTGTTACTTCACCATCTCTACTTGCAATATCCTTTTTCTGCTCTCTAGTAACATAAAGGGAACTAGAGAGCTGGAAGCCTGCCTACCTTTTCATTCTCAGCAACCTGTCAAACCTAACCTAACCTACATATCTGTCCAACATATTTTTTAAATCCATAACTTCTCGTATTGTAACATATAAGAGTTTAAAATTTCGGCCAGTTCTTGAAGTTACAAGACGAGGATAATCCTTTTTTTTCAATAGAAACATTTTTTTTAGTCTCCATGGCTTTCGTATATGTATATGTACATATATGTAAGAATACGAAATGACTTCGATAATAGGAACAATGCTTGCGGGGATAATTTGTGTGTTATTTTGTGCACAACATATGTGTGTGTGTGCTTGTGATTGTTTGCCACTCCGTTGTATTGACAGCAGCTGCTTTAAGCTGTCATAAACATTGAAATTTTTTTATGAATTCGTGTGTATTTGCAGAATTATGTGAAACAGACAGACCTCTAGTTCTTTTATACGAGTCCATGCCTGTTATTTGTATATTGCATTTTTTCTATTGTTGTTTTATTAATGTGGAATTTATTGTTGTTGTTGTTGTTAGAAATCCGTCTTTCTTCTGTTGTCGATTTGTTTGTGCGTTTGTTGAAGTGGTGTCATGGCTATGATACGAGTATGCATTTATCCTTCGTCATCTTTCAAGTGTTGCCAATTTAAATTGCTTTAGGCGTTTAACTTGGGGTTGAAGAAAAATTCAAATTGGAATCGAAAATATTACAGTGCATTTAAACATATACTTTGGTATTCATAAACAATTATTAAGTCAATTTTGGTTTAACTTAAGAACTTTGTATGAGAAAACCGGTTTAAAGAAGGGTTTAGATTTAATCATGAAAGACCTGATAAAATTTATGAAAATTTTCAAAAGACAATAACAATTCATCAGATACTGGTTGTAACGGCCCAATGCTCCTTGGAGGAGCAAAAGCAATAAATATATACGTATACATATGTATGTATATGGTTGTATTTTTTTAGTAAATCGTGCGATTGAGTAGTATAGTGAGTCCTGGCCTTTATTTGTGCTCTTTGACAGCATTGCCATACATGTACATTTGCCATATTGCCATAATTTTAAGAATAAAAAGCTACAACTTGTCATAATTTGATAAACGGTCCTCGGCCAAACATTGCAAGTTGTCAATATTGGTTTTTCCTTCCAACTCTAGCAATCCGAATTTTTAATTTCTTTTTAATTTTTTCAACAAAAGAACGCTCACCCGCTTCTCAAAAATTGGCACGTATTTGTTAACAAAACAATATTAAATGTATTTTAAAAGGATATGAACGTATTTGTGTTTGTTTTATACTTTTGTTACTAAACTGCGTCTTTGTTTATTTTGTTGAAATTGTATTTGTGTTATCCTGGCTCTATAGTTTTTCTAACTACATACTTCCTTTATTTTTTTTTTTAATTTGGGTACACTCTAAGCTGTTTCAACCCTGTTAATAGTTTTTGTCCTTATCAAATCAGTATATACATAATTATTTTTGTTGTTTTTTTTACAAATTCGTTCTTTTTTTACAAGAATAATAAAACTGTTAACGCTCAGAGTTTATTTTATTTTTTAATCTGTTAGGGTGTAAAATTAAAGTTTTTTGTATTAACTGTTGGATATTTCGCTACTGCTATGCAGTACACTGCGAGTCTTTTAAATAAGGAATTTAATTTTACCAACTTTGAACGAATATATGTATCTTAAAAAAAGATATTATAAGGGATTTTTTTAATTTCAATATTCTTACCATTAATTTGTTGAAAATTGTGAATGGATTTTTATATTCATTTTAAAGAGATTGTTTTTTTTATAATTTAGCTATAATAAATTAAAGAGTTTTTTATGCAGTCATGTGTATTGCAACTTTAATCGACAAATGTTAAAATGTCAAAAAAAAATTACAAAGCAGTTTTATTTTGCATTTCAAAAAATACCACAAAAAAAAAACACCAAAAAAGAAAGTAAATAAATTCAGTAAAGTGCGACTTTGACTCGCGCACGAAGGGTTCCGTACGTTGGGCTTTGAGCATTTTTTTAATACAGTGTTTTTTTACGTTTTTTCAGCTGAAATAATTTTTTTTTTTTTACTATTTTTCGCTTTTTTCTCGTTTTGGCGATTTTTTAAATTTTGGCGATTTTTTTCATTTTGGCGACTTTTTTCATTTTGGCGCTTTTTTTATATTGGCGATTTTTTTTCATTTTGGCAATTTTTTTCATTTTGGCGATTTTTTTCATTTTGGCGATTTTTTCATTTTGGCGATTTTTTTCATTTTGGCGATTTTTTTATTTTGGCGATTTTTCCGGTTTTCCGCGATTTATTTTCGATTTAGAAATTTTTTTTAATTTGGTGCTTTTTTTCGTTTTGGCGATTTTTTTTTGATTTTGGCGATTTTTTTCGGTTTGGCGATTTTATAATTTTGAGATTTTTTTGTTTTACCGGTTTTGAAAATTTCAAGAAGTTTGCTCTTACGGTTTCCAAGATACAGCAAGTTATCAAAATTACATAGTCAAAATTACATTAACTGATGGTACACCCTCTAATTAAAATTTTTTAAATTTTAGTGTTAATTGTTGTAGTCTGTATAAAAATACACTAACTTTACAAATTTCAAGTGCATATACATACAATTGTATGTATATTACATGGGATTTTAACATTTTTCGTTGCTCGTTTTGGCACACCCTTTAATTTCCAACTCTCATGTATTTGTTGTTGTAGCGGCCAAGGGTCTACACACTGTGTCCAAATTTCAGGTCCGTAGCTCTTACGGTTCTCGAGAAAATACCCTGTGACGGACAGACGGACAGACGGCCAGACGGACAGCGTAGCGAAAACAATAGGGTTCCATTTTCACCTTTGGTGTACGGAACCCTAAAAAACGTTTTTGTACTATTTTTTGTTTTGCTTCTGTATAATTTGTATGCTCTCCCGTGGCAACACTGATGGCATTACCAAACCAAAATTGTTAGAACTATAGTTGCCAGACTTGTCACCAATCTTAGGATTTTTTTTATGGTAAAAGTTTAATATATTATTATAGAATAAATTAAACATACATTAATTTTATGTATATGAAGGAAAATTTCAGGTAGCTGTGACTTTATATTTTCAGTCACATAATTGTGGTGTTGGTAGAACCAATGTATAAATCCAAATAAGACTTTAAATTGTGTGAAGATGCTTTTTAATATCATTTTGTAAGATGATCCACTAATTTCTTGCGTTTCAAATGCGATAGTGGCACCACATGCCAAAACTCCCCCATTTCCTACTATGTTTTCTTTACAAAAGTAGTTCTTCCCTTATTAAGTAGTGGAAATTAAAGTTGCATCCCGCTGTTCCAACGAAAAAATTTATAAAATTAAATTCCTTATTTGAGTGGTGCGCAGTGTACGTATGCACATACATACATACGTACATATGCATGCTTTCATGCATGTAATATAATTCCATCTGTATGTATTTAATGCATCAGAAAGAAGGCTTTTATTTGATAAACGTTATGCATGTGTTTATTCATGCTTCTAATTTCTGTCAAACTTGATCTTATATTGTTTACAGACTCAAACAAAAACCTCCCTTAAAATTAAAATTACAATGGGAACCGGTATCGTTGAACCACATCAAAAGATAAAGTGACAAATCAGAATTACTCGACTGTCGTAGCGTATCGTCTATGTTTTAAAGATTCTTTACAATAAGAGCTTTAATTTGGATACTCGCATGTAAAAAATTAGTATGTACATATTTTTAAGCGAAATCATCTAATGTTTATTTAACTGCAAAGCTTAAAGAAAAAATTTGCCACAATGTAGATTCATCTATGTATTGCAAAAACATTGCACACTGTTACGAAAAACGCCTGAAACTGTAGGAGGGAATATCAACAATTCCCATATTTGCACGTGTATGTTCGCGATAACTTTACGAATTGCATCTTTAATGTATGGGATCGATAATATAGGCCATTGGCATATACCACGTTTATACGCACGACTCAAGGTTCAATCAGACGTGCCATACCGTAATGTCATAGCCATAACCATTGCCAAGGCCGTACATACATACATATCGTTAGCTAAAATGCAAAAAGGCGTAACTAACAAAAATATAATTTAACAGGAGAAACAAAAAACTAAACGAAAAACTGAACAAACGTGTAGTTAAGTCCCCTTGTTATTTGTTAATAAAAGCGTGATTTTTGATCGCAGAACTGTAATAGTTTGTCAAGACATGTAGTTTAATGGCATTCATAATAATCAATAGATTCGTAAAGCAGCTCTGGGCGAGTCAACATCACGCGTCGTTGGCAATTATTTCTTAAATGCAACCAGGCCACTGTTGTTTATTGGCCTTCGAGAGTTTTGCGTCTCACCGCATGTGATTAATGGTTGGCGTCGGTTAACGGTATCACCGCGATATCCCGTTGGTTTCCATTAACCACATGCAAAAACAAAAACAATTATAAAAACAATCACCACAAAGGAGTGGATCTTGGAAACTACTACTTCCTATACGAAGGTATAGGTCGTTCGCAGCAACCGAAGGAAGCTCCTACACAACAACAAAAAATTATCACCACAAAGGTGACACCATGGACTAAGTGTCCGAAGTCACCTTTTTTGACATACTACATAGTATGTCAGCACAACAGGAAGAAGAAGAAGAAGAAGATAATAATCAATAAAAAACTCGATTTTGAATTTTTTGTTAGTTACGCCTTCTTGCATTTTAGCTGACGATATATTTGCTTTACCTATTAGTGCTGCTAATACCATAAACAGCTGTTTATGTTTTCATTTGTTTATTCATTTCAAAAGTGCAACAACAAATACGTCTAAACAGTAAACAGCTGTTTATGGTTATGGCGAAAATCCAATTGGTTTCTATGGTTATGGTTATGGCTATTGCGTTATGGCGCGTCACCTGTAATCAAATACAGTGTTGACCATTAGTTTGGTTCGAACAGCTGTTTTGTGTGGCTATGGTAATGGCACGTCTAATTTAAGCTATAATTGTATACAGTGCTGCCCATAATTTTAAATCGAACAGATGTTTTGTATGGTTCTGTTTATAACAAACAATAACAAAGCAATACAGATATACATATATTGATCAAAAAATATTGAAAGAAGAAAATAATGAAAACCATATATAATAAACCAAGTAATTATTTGGAATTTTATACATTAGCATAATTATTTTGTAAGCATAAATAAGTTTTTGCACTTTTGCTGTGCCGTGTAAACAGTGAATCAATCAAAAAAATTACAAAAATAAATAAATCATTTTGCTGCTTATACTCAAATGCAAAAAAAACTTCTCAAAATAATTAAGAAATTATCACAAGTCTTATCCAGGTATCTTATCCCAGGTAAATTTCTTATTTCTTTCCAATTGCCACTTTAAAAAGTTTCGCCAAAATTCAAGCCACCAAATGGGTTAAATCAAAATATTTTTAAGTAATTTTTATACATATAGGTATTGACTTTTATTTTAAATAGTCATTTGCTTTACTTAAATAGTATTTGCTTTAAATAAATAAATTTATACAATATTTAGTGCTTACACTTACTGCGTGAAATATTTGTTTAGTCTGATCATGCCATAAGTGCATTCATTCATTTAAAAAGGCATTTAAAATTGTTTACAGTGTTTGTGTTTATTCAGATGACGATGATGTTGCTGTCCTCTTGCACAGACTGTTCTTATAATTTTTATCTTTCGCTGTGGAGTGTTTACTTAATTACTTCAAATAAATTAACATATTTATGGTCAATGTTATTTTGAGTTTGCTTTTCTTTTAGTAATTTCTGTCCCAATGACAGGCATATTTTTTAGGACAACACTTTAAAAAGAGAAACAATTTTAAGTGTTACTGCCTGTTTATCGAAGACAATCAAACATTCTTGACGGTCAATTTATATTAAAAATAAAATCAAAAAATTAAAATTGGTTTTTGTTTTTATTTGAAATAGGCAGACGAGAATATTGGATTGTCATCGTTAAACAGGCAGTTAATGTTGTGGTTAAAATAATAAATTTTACAGTATATCAAATAAGTTATCGAATTTTGCCCACGTAAAATCTAGAAAAAAAGTTTTCAATTCAAGAAACACTTTCTTAATTAAGATCAAGTTCAAGATTTCTCAATTGCTTTTATTAGAAATGAAAATATTTATTTTTTAAATTAAAGTGACTTTCTAAAAGAAGATTAGAAAAATTCAGTTAGTCTTGTGGCTACCACGCACACTTTTACTTAAACATATCGCTCTTTTACTGATATAACGTCATAACTCAAAAAACTAGTTTGCAAGAAAACGAGTTTAAAATTTTCAATATACACGCAACTTAATTGAAAATGAACATTTTATTTTGCTTTCAAAGGTTGACTAAACAAGATATTATTTGTATGAAATTTTACAGAATATGAAGAACGATATGAGGAT
Organism: Tachina lurida; assembly: GCA_944452675.1. Taxonomy (NCBI): domain Eukaryota; kingdom Metazoa; phylum Arthropoda; class Insecta; order Diptera; family Tachinidae; genus Tachina; species Tachina lurida. The sequence continues at coordinate 30,491,760 of OX101752.1, forward strand.
TAATTCTGCATCATTAACTCAAAAATTAAATTCTGGTTCATTCAAAATTTTTCTTTTATTTTTTCAGAAACCATTTGATTTGATAAATCACCAAATTGAAAAAAATATTAGAAAATAAATTGTCAGCTAAGCCCCTCAATAGTGAATTTCAATTTATTTTTAATAAAAAATATTTTACTGAATAAGTAAAATAATAATTTGGGATTATTAGTGCGTTAACAAATGTTAAACTTAAACTTAAATTATATTAATTCCCATAAAAAACACTAAATTTTCAAATATTTGTGCGTAAACTTAAGACATTTATTACAATTCAACGCGAAGTACGTTCCGTTATTTTAGTGAAGCATAAAGAAAATAATACAATCAGCCGAACGTTTCCTATTTACTTTTAACGTTGGCAGCACTTTTCATTATAATCAGAGTGGTGCCATATATTTCATTATAGTCACAATGGTGCCATGTCATTCACTATAATCACAGTGTTGCCATATGATTATAATGAATTGAGAACGGTAAATTTATAATTTGTGCAGTTTTAAGACTGATGATTTATTAATGTCTTGTTTGGTCAAAATTTCATTTTATAAACTGTTATGAGAAAAAAATTCATAAAGTTTATTATAGAGAAGCTGCTATGATTTATATTGATTTTATAGCTCTAATAAATGGAAGCAAATATCAGAGATAAATTCTGTTCAAATTTTATGTACATTCTACAAAAATTATAGGGTTTCCTTAAGGGTTAAAATATTTTTGAAAATTTATTTTGAACATTAAAATGGGGGCGTAAATGCTAAAAACACCCTTCGGGGGTTGAAATAAGGAAAAAACAATTGTAAATAAATCAATTTCTCTTGATAAATTACACATTTAATGAGCCTTTTCGTTCAGTGTATTATACATATGTATGTATGTGCCATTTCTGCCTTAATTTCAATCTTAATTTGATTTTATGTATCATAGAATTTATTAAGTTTAGCAATTTAATTCTTGCGTTGCAAAACTACAAACTGCTTCATGCTGATTCTATAAAATATGGGAAAAAATATAATAAGAACAATAACAATGACTTACTGAAAAATGGAAAATGAAAAACAACAAGAACAAAATCAATGATGTGTAAACACCGCATGCGTTTCATATAAATAAAATGACAATAGAATAAAATGTACGATATATTGAAAAATTTGTTAAAGAAAAAATGCAAATCTGAATTCAAGATTATCTTTACAAACAGAAATCGATAGAAATGTCGAAATTAAAAACAACAATTGATTACTTGCTGCAGTTTTTTTTAACAAAGTGCGGTCAAGTGCAAACAAATTAAACGCAAATGATTTGTACTTTTTTCGCACACTGTAGGATGCCAAGTAAAAATGGTATAAACTAGTTTTTATAACAGAGAAAAGCGTTTTTAAATAATTTCTTTTAAACAACTGAGTTTGAAACAAAGGCAAACAAAGTACCTTTTAAAAAAAATACATTCTTTGTTCTTCAACTCTTAATTGCTTATAAATATGTTAGAATTATGCTTTTTATTTGCATTTTGATCTTTTCTTAAATGAATAGCTAGCTTGTCATGCTGCACATAAAAAGTATCAAACAATAGTTCTAATATGAGTATGAGTATCTTAAATATTTTAGAAAAGTACTTTTCCTAGAAAGTACCTTTCAAAAAAGTACCATTTGAAAAATGTATATATCTTTTAAAGTAAAACCCCCTTTATAAAATAATCAGGAATAAAATTGCACGTGAAATTGTTGCCAGGGTAAAATTCCAACTAATAGCAAATAATAAGGAAAACAAAAAATTCTAATTGGAAAATAAAGAAATTTCACGTGGAATTTTATTCACGATAGCCCTGAATATTTTTTATTTTTTTTTTTTGGGGGAATTAGTACAATTTAAGATTAATATTTATTTGTTAACGCACTAATAGTACCAAATTATTCACCCTTATTCCATTTGTCGACATCGACGTCACTTTAATACAATACTAAAAAATTGGGGCTTGTATACCCGTTCTCGAAAACAACTGACTCCTGTTGGCAGGCGAATGCCATTTTCTAGAATTAAGGGAACGGAAATATATTGTCATTACCACAAAATTGTTCTCGAGAGCGAGTAAACAAGCCCCAATTTTTTGGTATTGTGTTAACGTGACGTCGATGTCGACAAATGGAATAAGGGTGATTATTTTACTTATTCAGTAAAATATTTTTATGAAAAATACGCTAAAATTGATTATTAAGGGGTTAGGATCCAGGTATACAAACGTAGCTTTATATGCAGCCCAATTATGAATTTTTTCGGGGAGTTTTTTTCTCACTTGTTTTCGGGAAAAAAAAATCCTTTTCTAAATAGCCGAGGGGAATAAGCAAATACAGGAGATGGATCAGCTGTTTAATGTTTACATGTTATTTTGCACTAAAGCAAGAGTGCATTTAAATTACCTGTGTGTAGAAATTACGGGCATAAATAGCCGGGGGGATTAAGCAAATACGGTAGATGGATCAGCTGTTTAATGCTTACATGTTATTTCGCACTAAAGCAAGAGTGCATTTAATAAAAATTTCACGTTGTCATTACCACTAAGATTGAGTGTTATTTTAGATACCTATGTATGTGTTTTGATTAAATTCTCAATGTTTGTATGTATAAAGGACATTATAAATTCTATAAAGATTTTATTTTAATAAAAATTAAATTAGAGGTAAACAAATCTTCCATTTACCTATTATGTGAACTTAAAGGAGATCTGCAGAATTGAGTTTGTTTTAGTATTTTTTCTGAAGGTACAATAAGTACATGTTTTTGAAGTGCATGTTTGCACGGATTGAATAAACATTTCTAGGCCTAGAGGGAAATATCATGTTCCAGAGCTTATCTAAGAGTTTGTTTAGTTGTTTTAGAATATCTTTTAATTTCATTTTTAATTTATTTAATTTAATTTTTGCATTAGTTCCCTTCAAAATCTCCCACTCCGTCCTATTTAGAATACATACATATGTAGTTACTTTTTTACCCGGCAATTCTTTTCCCAGGGTATTTATAATGCATAATAGGGGAAATGGACAAAGGGAAAAAATTACCGGGGAATTGTTATTCATAATTTGGGCTTTTACAGTTAAGGCCAGTGCTGCCAGAATTGTTGATGAGTTGCCAGATTTGTTTTAAGCAAATTATATGATTTCCAGAAATTACATTGTAAAACCTCTTATTATTAAAAAAAACCTTTAAAAAAGAGTTTGTACATACATACAGTTTGTCAAAAAAATCTTTGCAATTAAAGGAAATGCTAACAAAATTGAAAAGAAACACTGATTTCTAATAAAATAACCATTAATTTACTTTTTTTTTTTAGATATATTTTATAAATATATATTTTTTAATATAATAAACTAAAAAACACTTAAATTTCAATAAATGTATTGTAATGTACATTAAAAAATTAAAACAATTCAATTTCCATACTGTCAAAAAAATTTTTGCATAATTAATAAAATATTTAGCTTAACATTAATTTTCGGCTTGTTAGTTGCTAATATTTGGTGTGTCCACCTTGGGCATCAAGTACTGCCTGCAAACGTCTGCACATTGAACTAATAAGCTTTGGGATATTATATTATAAGGGAATTTTTTCCCACTCTTCTTTGATAAATCTTATCAATTCATTTTTATTCGATGGCGACCTTTTTCCGACCTTTTTCTTCAGATGGACCCACAAATTTTCGATAGGGTTGATATCAGGACTTTAGGGAGGGGTGTCAATAACTTTGGTGCAGTTATATAATAACCACGACCTACATAAATAAGATTTATGTTTGGGGTCATTATCTTGATAATATTTGTACTTGAACTTACTCGAGTTTTCTGGGTCAATAAAACCGAATTTTCGAATGCTGGCGACCAGCTCGTTTTTTAAAACATCAAGATAAATTTCTTTCGTCATTATTTCATCCAAAATCCTGATTTCACCAACTCCCTTGCTAGATATACAACCCCATACCATTACTGACAGTTTCCCAAATTTTACTGTAGGAATTAAATTCTTATTTTCTAATGCTGTCAAGGGCTTCCGCCAAACTTTTTGTGGGCCATCATCATGATAATACAGCATTATCTTTGTCTCATCAGAGAATATAACGTCATCCCAGTACTCTGGAGGGAGTGAAAGATGCTCTGCGGCAAACCTTTGTCGTTTTTCAATATTTTGCACTGAGAGCAATGGTTTTTTCCTAGCCACTCGTGAAGAATATTTATATTTTTTTAGAACATTTCGTACCGTTTCATGTGATATACTTAGGCCATAATCATTTTCCACTTGAAGAGCTAATCCTCTTGTGCTGGATTGCGGCTTGTCATAAATAGTTTTAATTATTTTGCTTTCAATTCTTCGCGTCACTTTTTTTTGGTCTGCCTGGAGAAACCTTTAATTCAAGTCTTCCTTCTTTCTCAGCACGAGATATGATGTTGTAGACTGTTCTAATTTTAAGGGAGAACATATCAGCGATTTCCCTAGCTGACTTTCCTTTATAATAATTAAAATAGGTACACTAATTGTATTATATTTTTTGAAACTCGTTTTCCTGGCATTTTTACAATTAAATATTTGGCCACTTGTTGCATGTAAGACAATCACTTCATAAATAAATGATATGTTACGTCTTTCACATTCCATAACACTCATAAAAAACCCGAATGCAAAAACTTCGCAGAAAATTAACGTATTTGTTGTTGTCTGCACTCATTATGCAAAGATTTTTATGACACCTCTCTCATTGAGACACCATCTTTTTTTGTTCTTGTTGTTGTAATGTGTGTGTCTATTTGAAAAGCGTTCGCGACTTAGAGTCGTAAAAAAGTACAGTAACGGAATGTGAAAAGAAAAAACAGTTATTTTAAGAATTTGTTGTTAGAATTCTTGAATGAAATTAACATTTCAAACTTTTTCTTACTGTGCAAAGATATTTTTGACAAACTGTATGTATATTTTAAGAAGGTACAATAGCTTTTAAGTAACTTTATAAAACAACAAGTATTTGGTTAATAATAAATAGCCAACAAAATTTTCCATTTATACCTATTTGGTGATTCTTTTATTATATTTATAAAATTTATAGATACGATTAGGTCTTCTTAACCAAAGGGACTTAAATTGAATGAAACCAAGTGAGCCGAACATTTTTCTCTTTCTTCTTATACATATATGTAGGTACCTATTAGGGATGGGCAAAAAATATCGATATATCGAAATATCGATATTTGAGAAAATAAATATCGATATATATCGCCGATATTTCAAAACCCCATATATCGATACATCGATTCTTATTTACGAGTATCGTGTTTCGATACTTTTAAGAGCTATAGCTATTGACATCACTACTAGTGATGCGAAGAAATAAAAGAGAAATTTCATAATAACATCCCAGGCGAATTTATAAGGTGACCCGACTAAGGCAGGTGACTTTTTGATTTGTGTGGGTATAAGCCTAAAGGCAGAATTTGTTTTTACTTCCTGTTCTGTTACTAATCAGCTGACTCTTTTTGCTTTATAGAAATCATATACAAGCCGTTAGTTTTTTTCTTTCATTATGTTTTGTTTCGGTTCAACCTGTGAAAATAAAAAAACTGTTAACTAGTTGTAAGTGGCAGCATAAATAAAATAAGACATTTCGAAATAAACTGTGATTGTGCTTTAAGAATTAAAAAAAAAATTATTATTTAAAAGAAAAACATAAAACTATATAGAAACATAGCATTTAGTGTTTTTCATACGGGATTTTCCGCAAAAGAAATCCCGGGAAATTTGTGCTGGCAACTTTAGTTTGTACAAATGTACACACTCCTCGATGAATGTCGTTATTCACTTTATGAATGCGATGGTAGAACTATATCTAAAACTTTACAACAATTACGGCCGGGAACTGAAATTGTATTATTTTTTTGATCGAAAGTTGTTTCCACTTTTCCGGGAAACGAAAAAGTCCTGGAAAAGAAAAACTCTAACAGCAATGGACGATGCAAAACTTATCACTTTAGTGGAAAACTATGACCATTCTGGTCCGAAACAGCTGATAATTTATTACAGAAAAAGTAACTATTAAAATTTAGAAACAGAACGGCACAGCACAGATCGGCAACAGAAAGTAAAGACTAATGAAAGCTGTGTACGTAAATGCATCACTGCGCTGCATCATACATGCAAACTTTTATTTAAAATGCAGTATAAGTTCGCTGATAATCTGTTTTAGTAGTAATCATGTCTGTGCACCATATTTGACATTTATTTGTACGTTATTTATTTCAGTGAACCAGTTTCGACATTTAAAATTCCAATTGCACACAGCCGAAGTCTTAAGGAGCTAGAGTAGGTTACGTATAACTTAATATAAATAGTTCTTTTGTATTAAATTTCTTAAAGTGACTAATTGTGCATTCGAAATTAATGCTGCAAAAAATATCGATATATCGAAATATCGATGTTTTCAAAAAATATATATCGATACTGTTCAAAAACATCGATACGATATATATCGATACATTTTTTTCATTTGCCCGTCCCTAGTACCTACATATAGTCGCAACATATTATCTCTTTGTGAAGCTTTTTGAATATAAATATTATTTCCCTTTTGCAAATGATATACATACAGATGTATGTATGTACTTACCCTGCAGTCAGACTGGGGCCAAATGTCTCTATGTCAACACTAAATTTCTAGTAGTAGGTACATTGTCTACAATTTCTTTTCTATTCGTCAGTATAAAAGAAAGAGAGACAACAAATGTGGTCTATTTCTGGTGGCTTTTGCAACAACTTGTCAATATTCATATAATTGTATGTACGTAAGGTATAGAAATGTACCACTAAATGTCTGGTTGGTATGTCTCCATGTTTCCATAAGAACTATGTATTCACTACCCAGTCAATTGTTTTAGTGTTACTAGTAGATTTTCAATGACAAGCACATGCTAAATGTCTATAGCACAAAGTATTGTATGGGGATTAATTAGAGAGTAGTACTGGTGACAAAGTCAAAAGCGACTCAGTACATTTTCACCATCAACATTTCCTTCAGGGTAGTTTTATAAAAAAATATACTTACATACATACATAAGTATGTAGTGCATTCATATACATACATACATATATGTATATGTGTATGTATATAGGTATGTATGTATACTTAAATAAATTAATCACGTTTCTAAGTATTGATTTATTGTTTCAAAAAAAAATATTTTTAATTAAAAGGCTGAATCAATAACTAAGGATAGATACATACGTACGTATAAATGTACGTATGTATGTGTACCTATACACAGTTACTAAGTTTATGTACATACCTAGTAGGTCTGTATGTACATACATTTATAAATATGTACATACCCTCTAGTCAGCCTAGAACCATATGTCTCTATGTCAACACTCTTTTCTCTAGCGACAATTGCACTAGTTGAAATGTCTACAACTTTCATTTTATGCGCGAGTAGAGATACATTAGAGACAACAGTTCTAGTGTATTTCTGGTGACCTTGTCAATGAACGTGTCAATAGTTTGTTTTTCTTTTTTGTTATGCTATGCAATAATGTTAAAAACTTACGTACATATGTATGTATGTATGTATGTATTTCAGTTTGTTGCCCCAACCCTTATAAAATTTTAGACGAGGGTCACTAAAATGCATTAGTGAATCTTTAGTTAAAATGTCTCCATGTGGTCGTAAAAGAATAGTGCTAAAGTCTACTGGTAGATTTTCAATGGGAACCCTATGTTATATGTCAATAGGCGATTACATTGGCTGCGGTACACCTATTCAGTTGTACTATTGACAATGTCACTAGTAAATCACAACAATTTTACTATTGACATCGATCGAGGAAATATCGATATTGTAGACTAGAAACCCTAAAATTTACTAGTGAATCTTTGGTGCCAATGTCTCCATGTGGTCCCAAAATAACTACTTAGTCAGTATTGCTACAGTCTAGTGGTGGATTTTCAATGACAAGCTAATGTTAAATGTCAATAGATAATTACATTGGCTGGGGTACACCTGGTCAGTAGTACTACTGACAATGTCACTAGTAAATCACTACAATTTCACTATTCGCATTTTCTGCAGGGTACCTACTATGTACATACATACATCCATATTGGATGTAGGTATTTAATTTGGTTTCTCAAAAGCTAATTTGTTATTTAAATTGTACACTTCGAGACTGATGATTAAACGTCAATGGAAAAATTATTTAAATATTCATTTTTGCTTCTTTTTTCTCATAAAATTTACTCAACAACAATTTAAACTTTTTATTTTAATGTGTAGGGGTGGGTGGTGGGGATAAATGAGATACATAGAGTGACTGTAAGTACATACATACATACATATCCATATGTACATACAGAAAATGTACATACCTACAATACGTAATAATTTTGTATTTAATTGCGATTTATTTTTAAAAATATTTTTAACAGCCATACATACACACAAATGTGTACACTTGTGCACATACATTTGTACCTACAATAATTTGAAAAGATATTATAGATACCGTTTTTTTAAGTAATGTGAAATAAAGAGAAACAAAATTTTATAATTGGACAAACTGAAAGATATAAATATGCATGTACATATGTACATATGTATGTATATAAGTAGGTATGTATGAAAGTATGTTTGTACATAAGTATTTACTTGCATGTCGTCAACTAAAATCAAAAAGGATGGAATTAACAAGTTAATCAAAATGGAATTTTTTATTTATTGCAATGAAATGGAAATAAGTACATTTATCCATTTACATACATATGTATGTAATTACTGCACTTGTTACTCTAAAGGGCGCCAGCCCAAAATTTTCAAATTCTCAGTAGAGGCAAAAACAACAGTTTTCGTTTTATTATCACAAAGAGGGATCCAGCTATATTTTTGTTTTTGAAAAGAGTAGAGAAAATGATGGTAAGATTTTTTTAGAGTGGGTAGAACTGACCACTGCGCCACAAATCGTTTTCTTGCAAAAAGTGATGATTGTAAAATTTGAGTTAAGCCCTTTAAAAGAACAAGCGCGATATATCTCCAAATGCCGGCATAAAAATAACTTCCAAATTTACGGTCTTTTGGAATTTACGTGACGATGATAAATAATAATAAGATAAAAATATTTATGTATGTATTTATATGTACATACATCCTATACGAAATATTTGAGAAATAAAATATTAGACAATTTTGTTTTATTTAGGAAATTTACTTCGTTGTTTACCTATATAGGTATAATATTTTAAATACATATATTATTACAAATAAGTTTCAACTGATGATTGCGAAAGTCTACCGGTAAAAAATAATTTAATAAATCACACTCATTACGTTCGTCAAATACGACGACACACTCACTAAATTTTCAAGAAATTAAATTAAAATAACAAAATCTTTAGTTTTTGTCGGTTTACCTTATCAAAATAGATTTCTTTAATTAAGATTCACTAAAAATAATTATGATTAATATTACAATTCTTAATTTTTTCAAAGCGGAATAATAAAAATTGATGACTTACTAAAAGCGCTTTGTGTATCGCTAGCAGCAACATCTACATACATATATGCATTTCGTTTATGCTTAAGAAACTCATCAGTACGGTAATGGACTCAAATTCGAATGCAGGCCACACTGCGACCCTTGGCACAAAGTATTCTGTGTATTCCTCAAGGAGGCTGTGATATTGTAAAGTGGGTGTACGAAATTATTAAAAACATTTTTTATATGGAACGATTTTCCTGTCATCCCAGCTCAAATTTGGTTTACAAATATAAATATATGTAGGTAGCGTTTGGAAAATATACACAAAAAAATTTTATCTGGCAACTTTATTTACCCCGTTTAATGAACATGGAATTTCTCAATAATGACAATAACATCACAACAACAACAACAAACAGCTAATAAAAACAAGGCTACATTGTGCAACAGAGATGGAAAAGTGTATACCTACATTAGAATTTTAAACATTTACGGCCGTATTATAAGCACATTTATTTGTATTTTAAGTGTGCTTTAGTCAAATTTTTGGGGGAAATTTTGTTTTAAGATATGTTCACTTCAAGCATAAATCGCTCATTTGCTTCAAGAGTGTCATAACTCAAAAATTGCGTTTTTTGAGTTAATAATGCAAAATAATTCTGCATTTCGTATTTTATCTAGTGTAAAATTTTCATATAAATAGGTTATACTACCACCTCGAGAGAGAAGAATATGTTTTCATGTGTTCATTGAGTTGTATGTAAATTAAAAACTTTAAACGCGTTTTCTGCAAAACTAGTTTTCTTGAGTTGTGACACTATTGAAGTAAATGGCCGAAATATTTTTTAGGATACGATAGTTGCATAATTTTTAATTAAATAATTTTTTTCAACTTTTTACGGCCCTATTCATAAAATTAAAGCTTTTGGGATAAAGTGAGTTAAAATATATTAAAATTTAATTTTAAAAAATATGTTATGAATAGGGCTGTTAACTGTGTAAATAAAACTAAAATTTTAGTTTAGAATATTTCAATTGGAAGGGAATTTTTCGACGCTTGACATGAATGAAATTAAATATATATTTTAAAAATTAATCTAATTTATTAAAATCCTTATTCACAAAAAAAATTTGATTTATATCTAATAGTTTTCTAATGGCGAGTATACACGATACTACAAATCGTACGATAAATCGTACAAGTATGAAATTAGTAACGTGTATCATGCTGTCGTACTCATGAAGTATACTTTGAAGTATGAAAATCAAACATTTTTGATTTCTGTGGGCGGAGCTTCGCTAAGTACGATAATAAGTATTGTGTATCATGCTGTTGTACAGCGAAATTAGTTCTATGATGAGCTGATTTAGAAAACGCAGTGTTTCTGCGGCTCAATTTTAAAATTAGCTTTATGTAGCGGATATTTTAATTAAAAAAAGAACATAAAACATTATTAAAACCATTCTCTACAACATGCTCCTTTTGTTTTTGCATTATTTTTTTTATTCTTTTCAACTGCAGTTCACTTATTTTTAATAAATCCACCACATTATTCATTAATCCGCGTTTGTATTGCCTTAAAAATTGTCTGTCAAATGAATTAGTATGATTTTTATTAACGTGTATCTGAAAACCTGTACTACAACTCATACTACGCAAAGTACGGAATCAAGTATCGTGTATACCTTGCATAAGACAGATTTCCATTCTTTATAAAGGGTGTTTTTTATTGAGGTATAGAACTTTAAGTTGGCATCACTTTTTTAACTGGCGGCCATTTTGTCAGCTGTCAAGTGATTAATATTTAGTTTGGTTTGCCATTTCATCATGAACAGGTTGACAAAAGAACAACGCTTGCAAATCGTGCAAATTTATTTCGAAAATAATGGTTCAGTTCGCGAAGTTTACCGCAAGCTCCGTCCATTTTATGGTCGACATAATCGTCCATCAGAGCAATTAATTCGGTTAACCATGGATCGTTTTCTCACTACGTTTACTCTATGTGATAATACGCATCCGCAGAGACGTCGAACAGTGCGCACCGAAGAAACAATTGCCGCTGTAGAGCAAAGTGTTGAAGAGGACCCGAATGAATCGATTCGCCACCGTGCACAGCAATTGGAGCTTTGTCCATCAACTTTATGGAAGATTTTGCGCAAAAAAGATGTGGATGAGTTGTGGTTCCAACAAGACGGCGCTACATGCCACACAGCGCACGTCACAATCGATTTATTTAAGGAAACATTCGATGAGCGCATAATTTCGCGGAATGGACCTGTCAATTGGCCACCAAGATCGTGTGATTTGACACCATTGGATTATTTTCTTTGGGGATATGTGAAGTCGCTCGTCTACGCCAACAAACCAGAAACGTTAGGGGACTTGGAAGCCAACATTCGTGGCGTTATTGCCAACATACGGCCCCATATGCTCGAAAAAGTGGTTGAAAATTGGACCTGTATAATTGGCTTTATTCGAGCCAGCCGCGGCGGCCACATGCCCGAAATCATATTTAAACATTAATGGCATAAAATTATCCTTCCAATAAAGCCAAATTGATGGACATTAAAACGAGTTTCTTGTGTTTTATTTCAATTCGAAGTTCTATACCTCTAAAAAAACACCCTTTATATTTCCAGAATATTTCCTGCTTTTTTTACGCCAAAAGATTTAATTCTTTTTTTTTCAACGAGAAGAATTATAGTTTTGTTTCTCAGTATTTATTTATTTATTTTTATAATTGAGACCGGATTTAGGCTATGAAAATTTTTATGAACGTTTTTTTTTTTACACAAAGCATTATTATTTGCCAATAAGAATTGTTATTATTATTAAAGAAGTAAATTATATCAAGAAACTTGCTGAAATGCTTAAGAGGCTGATTCTACGTTATTTCTTCTAAGCCGATTTATCTTGCCCAATCCTCCCATTATCAAATAAAAAATTTCAAACAAAAATAATAGTTCATACCTATACTGAAAATCGTTTTATTTATTTATTTATTTCAGTCTATGGACAGAAAGTCCTTTCAGACAACGATATAAAGGTAAAATATTTTAACTAGGGATAAATAACTTATATAAATAGTAAAAGATAAACAAAAAATAATGAAGGCTAACTTGTATGTATAAACAAAGTTATGAAATTAAACAAAATTAAAATGTTATTTTTTTATCTTATTATGCTTAGAAGAACAAGTTTAAACTCATTTTTCGCAGTGCTCAATTCAATGTAAGACATTGATACTCTTTGTAATTTAAAGTTAATTTCATTGAGAAACGCGAAAGCACGGGTTAATGTGCCATTACGGCCATAATTAGTCCGATGAAAAGGAACATCAAACAGCTTAGTTAATCTTAAATTTCTATAAGGTATAAAAAATGGAACAGCATGAAGCAAATCATGACAATGGTTTTACAATCGACAAATTTCAGGAAAAAATTCAAGTAGAAAACTCACACATAATTGCTTGCATTTAAGGTTTCATATGCTTTTCTTTTTTATCCGAAGTAAATTTCGAATGCACTAATTTTTTTGCTTAAACAACACTACTTTCCGGCTTTGAAATTTTGCGTTTTCAAGACGAAATGGTTTTCAGAACATGGCCGAATTAATACAATAAATCACTGTACCTATTAAAAATATTTTTGAAATCAAATAAGAAAATTCATTTTCCATCCCTGTCATATACAATATTTATGTATATATTTTACAACAACCACAATAATGACAGGGGCAACAATTAATTCTCAATTTAATTATAGTAAGTGGCTGTTGGGCCCTGCTCGCTGGTTCACGTACAATCAGCCTCAGTTTACAATTTATATTTTTTTTGCTTGTCCGCCTGTCTTTTTTTTCAATCACTTTCAAGATGTCTGCTGAGGCTGTATTTGTTGTTGTTGTTGCTGTTGTTGTTATACACTAAATACGATCATATTGATCATAACAGTGTTGATTTAATTGTTGTTTCTACTACTGTTGCGTACATAAGTATGTATTCATTTGTATGAACAGAAGAGTGTTCGTTTTTAATTAATTTGTGGCTCGTTTGCACCAAGTATTGACTCGTATTTTGAGTTTTTGAACGAAAACTACTTTTATTTCATTGTTATTGTTGTTGTTTTTTTTGCTATTTTGTGTCAATAGCTATACTGTAGTATGTACATATGTATGTACATATCGTCGGTTGGTTTCTGGTTTGCGGCACAGTATATTCAAAATACATTATATCTGCAGCAAACCAGAAACCAACCGACGATATGTATACATGTCTATAATTCTGTATGTCCATTTATACAAACATAAGTATAAATAATATTTATATTTGTGTGAGCTATGTATGCTTTTATTTAACTTTATTGGTTTATGTATATTTAGTGAGAAAGCAAATAATATATCTACATATCGTCACCTTGAATGCAAACGTACATAACTACACAAAAATACGAAATCGAGTTTTTGATTGATTATGGTTAATTTTATCAAACTACATGCTCACGCAAAATTTTAGACCTCTGCGATCAAAAATTACGACTTTATTAAAGAAATTCAAATGGACGTTCTTACGAATCCATCTATTTTGTATTGCAAGGAACGTAACTAACATAAAAGCTTAAATATATGTATATAAAAAGTTAAAAACATATAAGTATCCATACTGCAAGTAAATTTAGAAGAAAATGTTCAAGAATACTTTATTATTATTGATTTTGTAACCTTTTTTGTTTCTCCTGTAAAATATGTATATAAATTTGTAGTTACGTCCGTTTGCATTTAAGGTGACGATATGTACATTAGAAAAATGTTTTGATGTACATTACTGAAATATGTACACATATTACACTCAGTCCTCTATTTGCAGTATTCTAATAATTTTTTTTAAGAATATTGTCTTCTTCCTGCATTACACGAATAACTCTTTCTTTATTTTCTGTTAAAAAAAACCCCCATGCAAATAGAATTGGATTTACAGGTATCAGTAATAGGGATGGGCAAAAAATATCGATATATCGAAATATCGATATTTGAGAAAATAAATATCGATATATATCGCCGATATTTCAAAAACCTATATATCGATACATCGATTCTTATTTACGAGTATCGGGTTTCGATACTTTTAAGAGCTATAGCCGTTTTTTAACTGTGACCCAACTAAGACAGGTGACTTTTTGGATTGTGTGCGTATAAACCTAAAGGCAGAATTTGTTTTGACTTTCAGTTCTGTTACGAATCAGCTGACTCTTTTTGGTTTATAAAAATCATATACATATAAGCCATTAGTTTTTCTCTCCTTAATTCTGTTATGTTGCGTACACATTCCTCGATGCATGTCGGTATTCACTTTATGAATGCGATGGTAGAACTATAGCTAAAACTTTACAACAATTACGCCCGGGAACTGAAATTGTATTATTTTTTTGACACGTGTTTATAAACGTTAAAAACCGAAAAGTTGTTCCCACTTTCCCAGGAAATGAAAAAGTCCGGGAAAAGAAAAAATCTAATAACAATGGAATGGCAAAACTCATCACTTTAGTGGAAAACTGATACCATTCTGGTCCGAAACAGCTGATAATTTATTACAGAAAGAGTAACTATTAAAATTTAGAAACAGAATAGCACAGCACAGAGCAGCAACAGAAAGTAAAGATTAATGAAGTCTTAAGGAGCTACAGTAGGTTACGTATAACTTAACATAAATAGTTCTTTTGTATTAAATTTCTTAAAGTAAGTAATTGTACATTCGAAATTAATGCAGCAAAAATATCGATATATCGAAATATCGATGTTTTCAAAAAATATATATCGATACTGTTCAAAAACATCGATACGATATATATATCGATATATTTTCTTCATTTGCCCATCCCTAATCAGTAAATTATTTAAAGATACATATGTACAAGGCCTATTTATAAGGTCAACGCAACTCTACAAAAACACAGCAATACAAAAAACAACTTTATGTTTAAGTTGTCAGAAACACACACAAACATGAACTAAAGTATATGGTGCAAATAACTTTTGACAGCTCAAAAAAGAAAACAAACCATAAAAACAAAAATCATCGTGAGAGTTGCGTTGACCTGATAAATAGGCCTTGCATATGTACATGCTTACACATCGTGCCATAACCGCTAAAAAGCCTAAGCGGGATAATTTTCGAACTTAATTTTTTTACGAAAATGTATCGTTTGCGAACGTAAATATATTTGTCGATTCTATGAATTGCTTAGGCCTGGTGTTGGACGTTAAATTAGGCTTCGAGGATCACATATCTAACATTTCGGCTAGGGTAAATAGGGTACTGAGAACATTGTACAATTTTTCCTGTCACGTGCCGGTAGCAGCGAAAATCAAGCTGGCACATTCCCTACTAATGTCGCATATCACTTATTGCTTGAAAGTATATAGTGGTTGCACGTCGTATAGCATTAACCGAGTCAGAAAAATATTTAATCGAATTGTAAGTTATATTTTTAATTTGCGTATATCTCAACATTTTACTGCTCATAGTATTGAATTCTTGAAATGCTCTTTTTTGATTTTGTTAAGATAAGGATCTTGAGTATCTTCTATCTTTTTATTAAATCAAACACTTTCTCGTCTATAACAAATGTACTTCGTTTTTCTAGATCTACTCGCAATCCCCAATTGAGTTTACCGGCTATTAGAAATTCAACTTATGAGAGATCATTTTTAGTACGGGTTTGTAGACTTTATAATCTTCTACCAGTCGAACTCAGGAGTTTTGGATATTCCACTTCACGTTTTAAGAGGAAATTATATGTCTTTTACGGGTAATACCTACACATTCCGGCCTGTACACACAGCCTAACATAGTAACATGACAGATAATCGCTTTTTTGATTATTAATTTTATTTATGTTGTTTTTTAAAATTCATAAACAAAGTTGATTATAATAAGTAATTGTTTTTTTTTATGAATATTACTTTATTATTATTATCATTAAACATATCAATATGTTATATGTACATATATAATAAACTGTCTTCATATATATTTATTCATACATACATATATACTTGTTGTTCATCGCATTATAAAAAATGTATTAATCGTATATGGCCCATTGGGCTCAATTAAATGAAAATAAATAAATGAAATGAAATAATCGATTTTTGTAAAAAAACAAGGTCTAAAATATGTGCCGGCTAGACTTTTTTGACTGTTATTGATCGATATAAATATGTATGTATGTATGTATGTACAAGTGTATATTATCAAGAACACACTACGAGTCAAAAATTCAATTTTCTTATTAAGTATGCAGAGTAAAGTACAGATTTTTTGTCTGTAAAATGCATTTAAAGTGCAGTTGAGAGCTACGAATTATTTCGGAAGCTGAAAGACATACGTACATAACAAATGAAAGAACACAACAAATTTCCCTAAAGCGGCTTTAGAACTTTAATGACTGTTATATACGATTATAAATATACATATCGTTTTTTGAGTTAATAATGCAGAATAATGCTTCATTTCGTATTTTATCTTGTGTAAAAATTTCTTATAAAAAACTTGTACCATCACCTCATTAGATAAGAATATTTTTTCATGTCTTCATTGAGTTGTATGCAATTTGAAACTGGTGTTTTTGAGTTGTGACACTATTGAAGTAAATGAGCGATATGTTCTACATATATATACATATTTATATGTGTGCCGATAATTAAGGAAGTGGTCTAAGTTATATATTTCTTGTGTCGAAATATTTAGTAGATTACATTCGAACAAATCAAATCTTCTTTTCATACGAGTATTATACAACATTTTAATTTACGATTGTACTAGTCTTGCTTAATATAAATTTATTCAATATGTGTTAAATATCTATCAAAGTTTTTTTAAGTTTTACTTAATATCTCGAAACAAAAAGGCATATGACTTAGATCACTTTTATAATTAGGAGCACATATCTTTATATATACATGTAATATACATATAATTATTCAAAATAACAATTTGGCGTCTAATGCAAAAAAGTGTTAAGCTGTTAAATCATAAAGAAATACATCAGAATTAGGAGAAAACTACGTAATGTAATTTTTCAATTTCAATGAGACCCATAGAAGTGAAAATAAAATAAATAAAACAGGTTTTTAAATTGCTTTGATCAAGCAATTTGAAATATTTTATATTAATAAATATTTCAAAAAATTCAGCACAAGATTAATATTAAGAATACTATAGCCAAACACTTACTTGTTGGCGCTTGTTAGTTATGCAATTTTTTTTTTAAATAATAATGCAAGCAATGTTTAACTATTAAAACATCTGCCAGATGCCGCATTACAACTTGCTAAAGATTATTTTTATATGATAAAGAAAGAATTGGGAAATAAACCTATTATACAAAAAAGCAAAATTCTCGAAACACACACCGGACATAAAAAAACATAAGGTACAGTGTGAGGAATTTAAACTAATTTATCGACAAGATAGTCAAGTCACCGTTTTAAAATCACAAGACGGATTTTGCGCTGTATTTTTCGCTAATATTTTAACTTCTCAAAATTAAAAAAAAAAAAAAACTGATATAAAGAAATTGACTGAATTATTTCAAAAAGAAATAATATTCTTAATATTCTCCTAGCTAAAGTACTGGATATAAAGTAAGTATCGTAAAATGCTGGCGAGAAGTTGTGATAAATCACATCAAGGCCAGATTGGAACCCAACTGTTCCCAAAAAGTCATGCCTGCTGTTGATGAAAATATAAATAGTATTCAATGAAATATAAATAAAAAATTAATGTCAAAGCTAAACAATTTAATTATATGCAGAAATCAATAATTAATACCAATATCTAATAAATTTAGACCTGTTTGAGAACTTTAAATTGAGGTCTATTGACCGAAAGTTTTACTACTACCAACAACAACTTAACACGAAAAAAACTTTTTTTTTGGCACTTGTACCACTTTGCTTTTAAGGATAAATTATATTTATCTTAAGCAAAAATTTAGACATTATAGGTTTTATGCAAATTCCGGTATAACGAACGAATGTCAAGTTGTTTCGTTATATCGCAAAGTTATTTTAAGTACTATTTTTATTATTATTAGTATTTTAGTGATGATAGGTACAATACTATAAAAAATGGTATCAATTTGATTACAAATTATCTGCCCAATACAAGCTAATGGAACACTTTTTTTACGTTTACATTGCTGCTGTAGATTTTGTCTGTTATGCAAATCAAAACATTCGCTATATAGAAGCTGCAGCCACACGTTCAATAAATCGCTTTCAATTTCATTACACATACTGGGAGCAAATCACGGCATTCGATACGACTCGTAATTTAAAAATATTTCCATATACTCTATTGAAATATTTTTAAATTATGAGTCGTATCGAATGCCGTGATTTGCCCCCGTTGTTTTTCGAAATTCTTTGAAATTGGTAGATGTAACACAAATTGAGAATCAATTTCATTTTTTTAAATTGACACCGTCGAAGAAACAACTCAAATTTATAGCTTCAATCAATGTATGCTGTGACCCAGCTGTTCATATTGAAAATTAAATTGCTATATAAATGAAAAGGTGAATTTGAAAGTAATCTATTTTAAATTTAAAAAGTTTGATTATGTGTAAAAAAGTGTGAGTATATTGCAAATTGAATGGAATTGAAAGGCGAAAATTGAACGTGTGGCCTTCAAGTAAGATCACAAAACATACAGAAGTGTCACGAGACGGAAGATAAGGGTATTTTTCTGTTTGTCTCGTTTTCCCTCAAATTTTGACGGCGTTTTTGTTTTGATTCTTCTTTATAGTGCAATAAAATTACAACGCTTTTCATTCGCTATGTTAATTGGTAAGTAGTAATACACTACAGTATCAAATACACTATACTTTTCTCTTTTTTCCACGAATTTTAAAAAACCTGATTGGAGCTTTTTTTAACTTGTCACTTTCTTCAGTTCTGTGTATTCTGTGGTAAGATAATAAATGTTAGAAATATGTTGCTAGCAAGGTTTTTTTTTTATATTTTGCGATAATTTTTTGTTATCATTGTATCATTTCGTGCCCCTGTCACTGAGTGGTAGCGATACTATCCTCTCAATCCAGAGGTCGTGGGTTCGATTCCCGCTATAGACCCTGGATGTTTTCTGCTGACAAGCTAATAGCTTTGCAGGTTGTGTAAAAAAAATAATATAAAATGAATATTATAATATTCGCTATACAAGGTTGTTAATTTAAAAAAAATTGGACATTCATTACATCGGATTTCCGTTAAAGCAAGATTCGATATAGCGAGATTTGCCTATATTATGGATGGAAATTTTCTTGTACTTTATAAATGCACATTTCAGTGATTTCAAATAATGAAATTAATAGGCAGATTTTGTAAAAAATTTCGTTTCTAAACGTTTCAAATTTGTATGAAAAATAACGAAAATTCGTTTAAAAAAATATTTTTTCCATACAAATTTCAAAACGAAAAAAACGTTTCTATTTACAAAATTTGCCTTTAAAAAGAAATAAATTTACCTCTCATCTCTGATTGCTCTTATTATTATTATGCTCATATAAAAATTATGCAAAAGTCTATGGTAATTTTTGCTCTACATATTTGGCAAACGAGTGTCAAGTGTGTTTTGTACCCATAGAATTTTAATTCGTATTTACCTTTTCGGTTTGTTTTGAAATGAACTGGCGAAAAATGAAGTAAAAATAAGGAAAACAGAAAATACATACAAAAGATTTTGCCGCAAATTTTTACTCTCTTAAGAATTCTCATTCACACATTCACAAAATAAAAGAAACTATTCCAAAGAAGAAGAAAATTGGTACATAATTACTAGAATAGAAAACAAGAAAAAACGAACAAAACAAAAAATTTAACTATGTAGAACTTTTTTTTATACTTACCAAAAACATAAAGAAATAAAAAAATGTGTAACAAAAAAAAAAGGAAAAGTTGACAAGATGTTTGAAGATTTTGTTAGGGAAATATGAATAAGCAAATGGTAAATGGTGTGTGTGCGTGTGTGTGTGTTTGTGCAATGGAGTTTCTTAATTAAATTTTTTTTTAATTAATTAAACTTACCTTTATTTTATTTTGTCCAAATAAAGTAATCCGAATTAATTATCTGAAATGGTGACAAGCAAAAATGCAACACTGCTAACGAAGCATTTACCTGGTCGTTTATAAACGACACCAGGTGGAAACCACAGAAAAAATTTTTTTGCTAATTTTTTATTCATTTACATAAATAAAAGGAATTACTTCGAATATTTTGTATGCAAAAGCCAATTTATATTTGTTTAATTACTTGCACATGTAATTTGAAAATTTAATTATTTTCTTTTTCTGGCTTACATTTTTTTTCAATAATTTTAACTTTTGGTATTTTCTCGGCTTTTCTTTTCGCGCTCTACTACATGAACGATTATTCTTCGATATAAAAATCACACCTATTTACACTGATACATACATACACATACGTTCCAACATTTTATTTAATTTTTTTTCGATTTTAAAAACTCGTTTATTTTACTTGCACACACTTTAAAATTCACAAAAAGAGAATGCAAGATGATGAAGAAAAATTACTCGTTTTTTTAATGATTTCGGTTTATATACTTTTTTTTGTTCCTTTATTTTGGGTTTGCGTATTCGTACAACATGAAAGATGAGAAAAATATAATTTTTATTCCATGCTTCTTCTTCCTGTATTCATAAGTTGTTACTTTTTCTTTCTTTTTTTTTCCACACGCACACAACCACAAAATTTATTGCATATATATATATAAAAAATTTTCAATTGATTTTCCCGTTGGATTTTCCTTAATATGATCGATCTACTGTAATTTCAATATTTAGTTTATACTTTTTCTTAATTTATAGATTCGTTTTAATTGAGGAGTGATTATTTAATGAATTTTGTTATAAAGAAAATATAAATCTGAAGCCAGGCCGTTTTAAACATTTTTCGTTTTTCTTGCGTATGGCACTTGTACGTATGCTCCAACTGATGTTTGAAAAAAGACTGAAGAGAAAATTTCCTGTTTGAATTCTTAAGAGCTGATTTTGGTGGTTTTTCGGATTGGGAAATTAAATACAACACTGTCATATATTTACGAATAGGGTTAACAAAAGGAAGCAAACTAGCCAACACAAGGGTTGCAT
Source organism: Tachina lurida (assembly GCA_944452675.1). NCBI lineage: Eukaryota > Metazoa > Arthropoda > Insecta > Diptera > Tachinidae > Tachina > Tachina lurida. Next base: position 30,513,465 of record OX101752.1, read on the forward strand.
TTGGTTGCTCATGCAGAGATGAAATATTAGCTAAAGTTTGTAATCAGCCTGTAATTCCGTTGATTTATTTTAAATTCAAAAGAACGTTACTTCTGATTCTCTTGTAAAGTATAACTCAAGGTGTATCTAACTAGATGGCAGCACTACTTCGGCTGATAGTTTTTTGCTCCATGTGCTTTGTAGCTAAAGACTCTCTCTCTCTGGACAAAAAAAAATAATCAAAACAACAAAATTATAATTCACAGCTGTGACACAGCGGTTAATTAAGTATACGTATGGAGTACAAAAAGCTACTTTTTGAAAATAAATTAAAAAAAAGTGGTGTATGGAGCACAAAACGTATTTTTGCTTTTACAATAAAGTAATATTAACTTCTAACTTAATTCATGAAAGTTCACAAAAATTTACATTTTTCTTCAAAACATGTATCGGAAGCAGCGGTGCAAGTACAAAAGAAAATACATCGTATATATTTTGAGAGAACTTCAAGTAAACCTTCTTTGTCGTTTTTCTCCACTCCAAATTTGGGGCATATGGGATAAACCCATTCTGAGCAGCGTGACCGTTTGACCGACTAAAGTGGCAAATTACCCCTTTTTCGACTGCCTTGCCACTTTTTTGACTGCCTTGCCACTTTTTTTCTCCCTTTTTTTAGAGTGAATTATATAAAAATACATTAAAAAAGAAAAGTTTAATGTAGTTTTCTCTTTATTTTTTTAATTTTGCCCCTTTTTTTTTGATAAATCCCCTTTTGGTGCCACTTTTTTAAAAATGTCATCGGTCACCCTCATTCTGAGGCGACGATATACATATGTATGCAGCTATTTCTGCGCAACGAAGTTATTATCATTTACCATTTTGCGAAGGAGGAAGAATCTTTTTTTGGTCTATTACGTTTCTTTTAAATTTCAATTCAAGATATTGTTTGATTTATTTTGATGAAATAAAAGCAAGTATTAAATGACATTAATATACTATGTACATGGCCAATTCACCAGGTGTTATATTATCTCATATCATCATAATGTTTTAAATTATTTAAATATTATTTATTTTGGTTTCAAACTAAAATTTTAGTACATTGTGCCAATACGACATTAATAAAACAGCTTGTAAATTGGCTAATTGCATTAATTTAAAAAAACCATGCAGCTCAGAAGCAATGTTTTAATATTTTCTAACTTTCTTAAAATTTCAATAAATATTCTTTTATGTTTCAAGGATTTTGTTTACGATTGTACTCATAACAATACTTAATGGGAGTAAAGAGGTATTTATTCAAATACATATTTACAAATTTAATAATATTTCTTTAATTTATTTTTCTTTAATCCCAGACGCTTTAATATTTTATCAAATAAAAAATTTAAAAAATAAAAAAATGCAATTCTTCTACATGCATATTTAAATACGGCACACATTTTTTTGTCGTACACTTTTAAGTATCTTATCGTTCACCAATATTTATGAAACATATGTATATGGTTTAAAAGGTATTTTTGTGTCGATACGCACAATATAATTTTTTTTTTTTATTTCTTGGCTCAAAACTAGTAAAATGCGATTTACATTTTCCTGAAAAAATTGCACATTTCTTATTTGTTTTTGTTTTGTACAAATGTGCTTACAATAAATAAACACATACTAGGTGTCAAGTGGTCTAATTATCTTATTAAGACCACCGGGTGATCCTAGTAAGAATAATTAGAACGAGAGAAGTTGTATGAATATAAAATTTTTATAAATTAAATGCCATTCAGAAAACCACCTAATATAATAGTACTGATATGAATACTTTTTTCTTACTTTTATATCTGATACCTCGAAGAGGCTACAATTATAGCAATACTTATTAAAAGGGACATCCATGTACTTGGAGCGGGCTCCAAAAATGCAGTGCTCCGTGACCGTGGCCAGGGTTGTCAGATTTTTTCTGACCTATTTCAGCAAATTGATTTGAAAAATCATCAAAATCAATTTTATGTAGTTTTATTAATATACATTTGATAACAAATTTGTTTTTATATAAAACTTTTTTTTTAATCGTATAAAAATTTAGCAGAAAATCGCCAAAAATTATTTATTGTAAATTTTTCTCATCCAAATTTAAAACGCATTAGCTGCTGTAATTAATATGAGAAAAATCATTAAAATGAAATTGTTTTAATTTCTTGCAGACAAGTTTTAATAGGACTTGTTTTTGAAACTACACCTTCAACAAACTAATTTTCCTGAATTACAAAAATTTTAAAGCTTAATTTCGTTAAAAATATAGCCAATAAAAAAGTTTTGAAAAAAGTTGTAAGATCAGCGCAATGATGTTACCTAAAATAAACACATGTTCGCTTTCGCTTTCGCGTTTGTGCTGCATTGGAAGATTCTTTGTGACACATAAATTTTCCCATCCCATGGCTTAAATTTTTGAGCTTTGAAATGTTAGTCTCAAACGCAATGCGAATTGAGTTAAGTATTGTGTATGCATGCATCTCCCATGCTGCGGAACCTGAAACTTGTTTAAGTTATGGACTTAATAGAAGCCTTAGCCCGATTTCCTTCACAAAAAATTACAAATTACACTATTACAGCCTGTGCAAGCCCCATGTAAATTAAGCAATTGCAAATCAAATCGTTTAATATGTTTTGTGGTTTAATTCAAATTCGAAATTGCGATGAACAATGTTAATTTTGTACTAAATAGTTGAGAAGATAATAATTGCAAGTTCAATTTCATTACAAAACTGGACACAAATATATTTCTTTTTCTAATATATATAATTAATTTGGAATTGGGTTGCTGCAGAGAGAGCACGAGATTTTTTTTGTGACTGTTGAAAATTGTGGTTGAAGTCTACTGATGATTTGGTTCAAGCGCCAATGAAATACGTATATGGACATGCTAAACTAACGGCAAATAAATTTCAATTATTCTATAAGATGGTTCAAAATGCAATCGTATATACGTACATATGTGGAATGCAATGGATGATGAGATATTAAAATTAAATCTTCTGACCCTGTATTTATTTCTTAAGAAACACAAAGCAAAGCAAGTGTCAAGTGAAAAATAAATGTATAACAGTTAAACAGCTGTTTGCAAATAACAAGCCAGTCGAACAGTTTATCTTCGTAGTGGTGAACGTTTTTTTTTTTTGCTCTTATTGAACATTAAAACAAAGATAAAAGGAAACTAGAAAAGATTTCAACATTCGAGCAAGAAAAAAATTACAATAGTATATATTCATTTTTTCATTTGCAATTTACAAAAGATCATAAGTTAAATTTTAAGCAACACAAGTAAAGTGTATCATTTAAAATAATACAACACAAAAGAATTTGTTGAAAATTGTGAGAAAAAGTGATTTTTTTTATAAAGTAAAACAACGCAATAGACAAAGAAAGTTTTTTAGTCGATTGGTGGCCAGAGAAACAAGTCGAGGCAAAATTATCGGCGGCGGCGGCGCAGTAGTTTTATGACCGGCGGCGGCGCGCCGAGAGAATTTTCGGCGGCGCAAAAGAGCGTATAAAAATTTAAAGAAAAAATAAAAATTGAAACTGAAAATCGATTTTAAAATTTTTTTCTCCGAAATTTGTCTTTTTGAGCAGATAAAATTTCGGCTAGTTTTGAGCCGATGCGAGCCGATACAATCGGCGGCGGCTTGATGCACAGAAAAATAACCGGCGGCGGCGCGCCGTCGGCTTCGAGCCGGTCGACTTGTTTCTCTGTTGGTGGCTGGTAAAAGAAAATAAAAAATTGTATTCCAATTTATAAAGAAAATTTTATGCGCAATATTTGTAGTGTTAAAAGAGTGTATAAGAAGTAAGATTTGGGCCAACAGTAATAGCTATTTAAATAAAAAAAAGCAACGAAAAGTTTTTTTTTAATATCTAAATGAAATGAAAATACATGCATAAGTACTTGTATATACCTACATATATGTATGTATTAATTAAAGAAAATAAGGTCCACAAGGAAAATCTGAAATAAATATAGTTACAAAGTGATAAAAAAAATATGTGTGCATATACACACACATTCATTACATGTAACAAAAAAGTTTATATGGAATAAATAAAAAAGGAAAACGAAGAAAAAACAATCAAAATATTTTGCTGTGTGTAAAACAACAAGAAAACTGCGTTTGTTTTCTTTTGTTAGTATTTTTCTGTTATACAGCTACGTACACAATCAAATCGCGCTTTGTGCCTATTAAATTTTCGCTGCTGCTAATGCTGCTGACGTCGACGTTGTTTTTACACAATTTTTTCTATTACACTTTTATTCAGCTCGAAGAGTTTCTGTGAGTGTGTGTGAGTGTGTGCAAGCTGTTAAATAAAATATCAGCGATTTAATAATAATTTTTTTTGGACTAGTCTTATTTTTGTTGCAAATTAAAAAATAATTTAATCCGCATCCATAATTAAGTGTTGCAGCAATTGTACCTATTTCCTACGTCTTTAAAAAATTGTAAGTACATAAATACATACTTGGTTATTATTATGAATTACATTTTAGTTTATAATACGTGCATACATCATACACCTATAAGGAAGTACATACCTAATAATTTATGTTAATTTCTATACAATTAAAATTTTTTCTTTAATTTTTATTTGAAATGGCAATGGCTGATTTATTTTGAGAAAAGAATTTGTTGTAAATGTCATCATTATTAAGTGATTTTGAAAATTTTCCTAACAATGAAATTACAATAATTGCATTTTGTGTTGTTTTTTTATTTTTAATTGCATATTTACACAATTTTGTGTTTAGTGCTGCCATATATTAAATATTTTAGCGCTGGTAACAAACATGGCTGCCAGATGTAGTTTCACCGGAATTAACTCTAAAATAACAAATGGCGTTAAAACGGAAATTTGAAAGATGTTTGTATAATATTTTGCAAAGAGTTTGCTTATCTAAAGGAAATTAAATTAAAAGTAGTATCTATTTACCGGTAGATTTTAAAGCAAGCGTAAATATGGACAGTTACAAATTTTTGATATCTCGTCAAACTATACATTTTTTTGGTTATTTTCCTTTTTTTATTGCGAATTTGCAACGGCTGCTCATAATATTCAAATTTACATATCTACATACATATGTACATATACATAGGTACATATCAAAGTTAATTTTTTATCATTTTTATGTGATGAAATTGGAATGAGACTAAATTGTTATGCTTAAAATTATTATAAAGATAAACTATAAGCAATAAAAACGGTTTTCATGTTTTATTACCTATTTTGATTGTTGTCAACTCAAACAACAGCCGAGAAATTCAAACAATTCAGAAGTTCCAATCAGTTGAAAAACAAAGCTGTTCAAATATGGGAGCGTTAACTATGTATGTTAGTAACTTAGAGTTATTAAAATATAAATTAGTTCATAAATTATTTTATTGCATTACATACGAATTAACTAGAAGGTATAACATGGATTAAAAATACCGAATATGAAATGCTAAAGCGGGTCCAACCCACGAGCGGTATGGCTAAATATCCAAAATTTGTTTTCAATCATCATAGAACAAAATTCATATATAATTTTATAGGAGTACCAAAAATTCGTTTTTTATCTTTGTACAAGGTGAGCAGCTCTAATGTATTTCTAATTTTCTTGTATCATGTAAAAATTTATTTAAAAATAACACAAAGGTACATTTAAAAATTAAATTGGCTACATACAGAAACGTTTATTTTCCCATCGTCTCTCTCTCTCTCTCTCTCCTAACAAAGTAATCAGCTTAGCAATAAGACTTGCGTAGTGTAAACTAGGATAAAGAAAGATATACATAATTACGGAATTGAAACCAAATACGATCGAATTTGATTTTTGTAACAGGACTAATAACACCGAGTGTGTATAAATATATCTATATATGTATGTATGTACATATGTATATATTTTTAAAACTGAAAATCTAGTTAGATTACTTACTCACTTGAACCAGCTAATTTGTTTTTTTTCATAATTTCATAAATCAGGCCGCAGTTATCAGTTTTGGTTCAAATTCAATACAAAACAAAAACATTGTACTTTTACTATGCTAAAGTGATATTTTTCTTCTTTATAAAGTATATGTAAATAAATTATAAAAAAAATTGATAATTTAAATTTGCAATAATTAACAAACGATCCTTCTGGGTTGTTGGTGTTGCGCCAACCAGCAGCAGCAGGTACAAAGCAATATGCAAGTATCATACATTAAATAATGATCACGATATGTGCATGAGTATGAACGTACATAAAAAACACAAACATACATCTGTATTCATATGCAGTTTTTATAAATAATTTCTCTGTACATATGTACATAAAACAAAAAAGCTTTGGTCGTATGTATGTATGTATGTAGTAGATGTGTGTATTTATTTGTTGTATGGTTTATCTGTTTGTGAACCCTCGATGGCTTGTAACCCACTTAAAATTGTATTCATTTCAATTTAGCACAGGCATACAAAAATCAACGTATCGAGACAAGTAAATAAAACCAACAAAGAAAAATACTAATAAAAATAAAGCTGGAGTATGTATGTACATTAGAGTGGCCGTTAATTGTATGGAGAATTTTTTTTGTTGATTTCTTTTACTCTCACCACCCAAATCGGTTCAGATTTATGTAAAAAAAATACAAAAAAATTTCATAGCGATAAGTTGTGTTTTAGGGGGTGCGTCCGTCCCTCAAAGTTAGCCCTCAAGCCCATATATTCAATGTAATTTTTTTTTGTTTACTTTTTATTACTATACCTAATATATGTATGAAATAATTTAATATATATAAACTCTTATCGTAAACGCTTAGTAAAATAATTTCCATATAAATAAATGCAATTTTGGTATATATAATTTTTGGTATTTTTTTGGTTATTTTCTTCATTATTTTCTAAAATATTAGTTTTAGCAAAAAAAATTATTCGAGACTAATGTTGTAGACTAGAAGAGCTAAAATACATATTGCCATACATCATATTCTTGTAAAATGTTTTTTTAAAAAGATAGTCATATGCAAACAAAATACATTGAAAATAGGCTTCAAGGCCAACTTTGATGGGCGGGCACACCCCCTAAAACACAACTTATCGCTATGAAATTTTTTTGTATTTTTACATAAAACTGAACAGATTTGGGGGTTGAGAGTAAAAGAAATAAAAAAATTAATAAATAACGGTCACTCTAATGTAGATGCATACATATGTATGTATGTACTTAGTATATAATCAGTTTCATACATATGTATGTACATATGTATTTAAAACATACATACATATGTATATGCATATATACATATTTATATGTATAAACTTTTTTCTCTGATTTTATTTCCATCATTTAGTATTATATGCATATGTATCAGCCGTTATTATTTTCTTTGTATTAACAGATAATTTTACTTTCGAAAACAAACGAAAATATACTCGCAAAATGGATGCAATATGAAAATTACAGCCAAACAAACATTTAAAACCATAAACATTTTTGCAAGTCTAGTGAAAAAAAAAAAATCATTGCTCAAAACTGCACAAATGTTTTTTACTGATTGATTTGAAAAACAAAAGATATATTTTTCAACAAAGAAGCACGGTGCTGGCGATCGCAAAATAGATATTATTTATTACGATAAATATAATGCATATCGTCGGCTCAGAGTGTAAACCTGCTAACTCACTTTTACAGCAGAGGCAAAATACTGTTAACATTTTCTATACATTGCTAAAGAAATTACTCTAATATGTACTTTTAAGTTTTTTCGTCATTTTGGGTTCGACACTAAACTTAGTTTCTTTTTCTAATTAGCTAATCCGAAAATTAACTTAAACCATGGTCGGGCGTTTCTTTGCACAATTGTGCTGAACGAATTCACACGTATTCTTACCCTCTTTAATTTAGTCGTCAATGAGACAGCGGCGAATGCACATCAGGCGGATGCTTACATATGTTTTTCAAGAATATTTGTCCAGCAAACATACGTGTTTCATTTCAAATTGATGATGTGCGAAATAGTTTATTATAAATAATTTGGTAACATATAATGCCTTTTATGTTATCAAAGATTTAAGGAAAAATGGGAATATGTTATTAGAAGACATTATGATGATTTTCATAACGATATGAATAAGTGTAATGGTAGGGAAAGATAAAAATTTTAAATAAATATACAAACATTTATTTGGAAAAAATACAAAATGGTTGCTATCCGTGGACCATACAAAAATATAGTTTCCAAAAGTTTTTTACAATTGACTGTTTGCTTAGAAAATTAATTATTTTCAATTAATATTTTAACTGTGTGGTTTTGTGTTTGGTGGGTAGCTCGCTAACTCACTACATTGACAGTTCACCAATACATTCACAGTGCCCACCAATGACTTAAACTCACATTAATTCAGTTTGATGTTTTTCAGTGGTACTTTTAACCAGCGATGCCAACTTGGTGCTTTTGGCACTATTTTTAGTGCTTTTTGAAGACTCAAAACGCCAAATTTTGAGCGTTGGTGATAAACTATTAAATAGCACTAAGTAGTGCTTTTAACCCTCTGCGACTGATGTGGTAGTCTAGCAGACACAAACAAAGGTCTAAGTTTTTTACAGAAAATTCAAGCCATGCCGATAAATAACATAAAACACGAATTTTCGCTTTGAGTTATAAAAATACTATATAAATAATAACTTACACTCATAAACAATAAACAAAAATGGTTTTATTAGTTTTACAAAACGGAACTTTGGAATATATAAGCCATGGAAATGGTGTCTGGTAGTCTACCACGTCATTAGAATTGTGAGAACTATATCACGTCAGTCGCAGAGGGTTAAGAAATTTTTTACATTTCACCAAATTATTTTGATAAAACCTGGTGTATTTATTTCTTCAGTGTGAAAGCATACCCTTTTTGGCTGTATATTTCATTAAATATAGAATAGCTTGCAAATATTAAACATTATTAAACGTTATTAAACATCACTCGTTTCGATATTCCCACGTTAATGTTTTTTACTCTTTTTAGATCTCAAAATTACGCTTTTTAGTGCTTTTTTAACTTTTGATGTGCTTTTAGAGCCAAAAAAGTTGGCATCACTGCTTTTAACTTCTTTTCCTACGTGGCAAGGTGTATTTAAACAGGTGGCAGCGTTACTTCAGCTGATAATTTTTTGCTCTATGTGCTTTGTAGCCAACGAATGTCAAAAACTTCGTTTTGTTTTGGTTTTGGTACAATTATTTTTGTGCTTTTGACATTCTTCGGTTCTTCACACATCTATGGTTGCCGTATTTTTGTATAACAAATCCTTACGCAGTCACCTGTATAATTACACCATGCTACGTGGTATTACCATATTGAGGAACAAAGTAGTGGCAACATTTTCTATGCAAAAGTCATAATGTTATCAACACACTTTGACTTTTTTTGTGAAAAGAAGAAGAAACTGTATAATTTTATTGTTTACAAGTAAAATATTGTGCGTGTTAAAGGAAATGGATAAATATGTATACATATGTATATGTGTTTTTTAATGCACTAATTCTGTTCGACAATTGTATCGTCTTGTCTATGGACGGAAAAAAGCTGCAGTTGAAATTCTTTAAAACAATTATTTTTTATTGTCTATGCTAGAAGGTTTGTGTATATGATTTACGCTTTTGTTCTAAACTATTATATCCAACACATATTTTTCCATATACATATTTTTTCAAACTATTGTGTAATACCTACTTTTAATTTAATTTTTATATATTAAAAACATGTTAATAATATTTTTATTTTTCATTATCAAAGACAACAATCATTTTCCAAGAAAATAGTTTAGACTTTTCAAATAAAAACGTCTTAAAATTGCTTTTATCTTGAACTCAAAAAGTGGCCCCTAGAGATTAAAATTAAGTTAAATATTTTAAGGCTCAGTTACCCGACTGTAATGTAAAGTAACAGCAACAGTAGGAAACAGCTGATCGATATTGTTATGTGAAAAGTAATGTAAATGGTTATAGAGATGTAATGTAACGTAACATACTTCTCATATAAAAATATCGATCAGCTGTTTCCTACGTTACTTTTACATTACATTACCGTCGGGTAACTGACCCTTTACACAATCGATGCGGCGTTTCTCTCTCTTTCCTTCAATTCGCCGACTGGAATGGAATGTAACTGCAACGGTAGGAAACAGCTGATCGATGTTTTTATATGAAAATTAGGTTACGTTACATTCCATCTCAATAACCATATCAGCTGTTTGTTATTGTTGCAGTTGCATTACATTACAGTCGGCTAACTGAGCCTTTAGCCTTAAGCCGACGATATGTAAATAGTTATATGTGTATGTATGTATGTACATACATCTCGTTCAAATGATTAGAACCAGTTAAGTTTTCGTTTTCAGTATCTTTCTAAAATTTTTGTGACCCTCAATTCCGTGTTATTTATTAATAGTCTATTTATTCAATTATTAGATTTCATTGTTGTAGTACTTTTAAGTAAAATGTCATAACTTTGTACCTTATTAGCTAATAAGATTTGTAAATATATACAGACAAATTTTAATTAAATAAATAAATAACTAAAAATTTTGTCGACAGCTAAAATTTTACAGCCATCGAAAGACATCATAAAATTATTAACAACAAATAAATTTTGTTTAACAGTAGAAAAAGTTTTGCACGATGGGTAGTGCAAAGGGTGCAAACGATGCAAATTAGTGCAAAAATGCACACATTTGCTCAACACCTAATCATGTGAACAGAATTTTTTTTTATACTTTTAACTCTTTTTTTTTTGGAAAAGGACATTTAAAATATAAATAAAAAAATGTATTCTTTTAATGTTAAAAAAGATAAATTTTCTTGCCGATGTTAGTAAAATTTCAGCTATAGACAAACAAATTTAAAAAGACAAAATTTTAAGTGAACTTTCAGCAAATTGTAATACATACAATGAATCCATACAATTCACATATTCCATTTGCACTAAAAAGTTAAGTATATAAAGCATAAATCTACATTAACTGAAACCACACACAGTGCACCAAATACAAATAACGATGATGTTGAAGGTGCAGCGACCTTCAAAAACAGCTAGTTGTTCCGTTCTGCTATAGTGTTTCACAGAATACTTACAATTAACTTTGATGTTGTTTGTTCATTAATAATTATAACATGTAATTTGGTTTACAGAGCGATACGAACTTTAGCGTAATGAAATCATAAATATAGTAAAAAATGCAAGCGGTACTAATCATCTGATCGAGAGTATATGTACATATGTATGGTCCATCAACAGTTTGTAAAAATGAAACTAATTGGTTGATGTGTTTGGGGTACAAGAAAAATTACATTTTTGTTTATGTTGTTTATTTATGAAAATGTAAAATGCAGTAGCTTTTTTATATATGTATATTTGCTATATTTTACAAAACCTTGGTGTTACTATTAATATATAATGTAAATGTAAAACTTTATATTTCATTTGTTTTTATTTATTTTTTTGTTACGGCGGCAACACAGGGATCGAAAAAGATGCCCCAAAGCAAACAATGTTTGCCTGATAAGACGACTTATCTCCAAGACTGGGCAGACACTGCACCTTGACGAGCCATCATTTTGTTATAAACAATGAAGAAAACGTCGACAGAATAGTTAACAAATATTTGTTACATTCTTTGATATTGTGCAAACTTGTTGATATTATTGTATTTTTTCTTTGCTGTGTCGGTTTGTTAAGACATCGTTGCTCAAATAATTATTTTTACAACAGTCGCATTGCATAAACAAAATAATAATTTCAGTGCTATAAAATTATACATACATAATTGTGAGAAGATATGTAATTCGAATGTAACTAACAGAGACAGGAACCAGAATTTCTAACATAGCATGTTTTGCACATAACAGAACACTGTTAATTACTGCATGAGTAATATTAAAATTAGGTACCGTAACTGTTATGAATTTTATAATAAAAGTTAAAAGATAACAGTTATGTTTTGATTTTTATATTTTTGAGCAGGAATAAAAATCAATTTCTGATTTTTATTTTTTCGAACAAATATAATTGTTATATTCGGATTTTTATTTTTCCGGCCAGAAATAAAATTTATTTGGGAAGTACCTATGCTCGATTTAAACGAATTCGCCTTCGACCAAAAATCATCAGTCGGTCAAAAATCTCTAATCTTGTCTAAAACTTAATTTTATGTACATACCTACATATAATGGATTTTAATTTCTTTTTTTATAAATCTAACGAAACTGAGTTTTTTGCAATTTATGTACATATGTACATGTATTATTTGATTCATGCATATGAACATTGCAACTATAAATTTGAATTAATGCAAAAATGGCTTTTTCAGAAACACAAATGATCATGAAATACTCATAATAATGGAAGTAATCAAATTTAAACGCATTACTCATACTAATGATCACAAAGTAAACTAAAAAAAAAACTGTCAAAGCAATATAAAGTGTGCATTATTAACTTTGCCAGCTAAAATATGTACATATATAATTCTTAAATTTTTTAAATAAGTATCTACCTATGTACATACATACATATATGTACATATTTATATGTATTTAGCAACTAGTAGGAGTTTTATCCCAGCTAGCATTTTGTATCATAACCGAATCTTTTCCAGGAAAAATAACCGCATAGGTATGAGCTCATTTTTCGATAATAAATGATACTCCCGTTGTGAGAAAATGGTACCCTACAGATGAATCATACTAAAGAATCATTTATGATACGATTTGCTGATTAATTTTTGAGCAATTTTCTGGTAGTATTAAATCATGAAATAAACTATTTTCAAGAAATCATTGTTTGATCATATAGATGAATCATAAGTGAATCCTTTTTCAATCACCTAAGTGATAAATCAGTTTTTAATCATCAAAAGTGATCTCAGGAGAATCAAAAAGAGATTTATGCAAAAAATGATCAGCCAAATGCTAGCTGGGATTGTATTTAACAATAAAACAACAAAACCAACAAATTTACTCAAGCGTTGGAATTGCACAAATACATTTGTATTTAATAAAACACCTGATATTATGTATGTACGTATACATACATACATACATATACATATGTATATGTGTCCATTTATCGATCCATATCCGCTAAAACACCTTTTTGGACCTTGTTTTGTTTTTGGACAAAAATCGTTAATTTACGATTGCAGATAATCGATTATGGTAAAAAAATTAAGTTCGAAAATGATGTCGCTTAAGCTTTTTTGGCGGTTATGGCACGATATTTTTGTATATATACAAAGTCGATTCTAATAATTTTTACTATTTCATAATAATTAAAAATTATGAAATTTTGTAAGACCTTTCTCTGTTCTGCTTTGGCCTTCTTTAGCAATAGTTTATATAATGTGTTGCCAATTGTATTATATAAAATATAATATATAATACCGATATACAAATTGCAATCCCTGATTAATTCTAGTGTTGCATACAGGGTTATAATTTTTTTTCCGACATGCTTCGGTAAATTGATTTTAAAAATCGCCAACATCAATTTTATGTAATTTTTTTTCAAGATATATGTATTTGATAATAAATTTGCTTTTATATAATAATTTTTTTAATATATATTTTTATAAAATAATGGTATAAAAATGTATAAACAAGTTGAAAACTTCCCATGTTTGACGAGAAATCGCCATATCTGACAACACTGGTTGTATAGTATCAGCTGTTGTTAAAAACATGTAAACAAGTTTTTTCCCCAGAAATCTGTTCCGTTTTTCTGATTCCCCTTATCGTGAATAATATTTTTCACATGGATTTTTTCACTTTTCCCTTTATTTGGTATACCAAAGAATTTTTTCCACGGTACCTAATAAAATATTTAAAAACACAACTTTACACTCAAAAACATTTCATTTGAAACACATTTGTGTAAATCTTACTATCAAACTTAAATTTGTCTGATTTTCAATTAATTTTTAAGCTTTACAAGTCTTCTTCCCGCTTTTTACATTCACTACGCATTGATAGCGGGAACAAACGTGCCCATGAAATTCGCGATAGCAAATTTCCCTTGATGGGGAATGAAAATTTCATGGGAACGAAAATTTCACATTTCATTCACGATAGGGGTGAATAGTTCGCGCCAAATATTTTTGTCCGGTATGGATGTATAAATTATAAGCATATGGCTGCTCTCAAGTATAAAGGTCCTAACTCGTATGTTTTACGAAATTGAGTTTTTCAGTGACTTTAATGCATTTCACATACATAAATACACCTCGTCACAAAAATTGTATTGCTCTTACAAGCAGTTGTACCTTTATTTACCTTCTCCTGTAAAATTACAATTATTCGAGTTAGGGCCTTTTTACTTGAGATCAACGATATGTATGTGTGTAGCTACTTTTGTTCCATGATAAGTACAGAAACTTTTTGGGAAACTCTGACATTTTAGGTAAATAACTTGCTGCTTTGTTAAGACTAAAATATTTTCGTTTTGCGATTGACCTTTTAGAGAAGTAATTAGTTTCCTTAGTAATTTTATTTCAAACACGTACTTAATTTAAATGTGTGTGGGTACATAAATACATGCATACACATCGCTCATTTACTCAAACAACGTCATAACTCAAAAAAACTAGTTTGCCAGAAGACGAGTTTAAAGTTTTCAATTTACACACAATTTATTTTGCTTGCAACAGTTTAATAAACAATATATTTGTAGGAAATTTTTATACAATATGAAGAACGATGTGTGGATTAATTTTGCATTATTAACTCAAAATTTAAATTTTTGTGAGTTATGCCGTTCTTTGAATAAATTAGCAATATGTATGTGCATGTGGTAAACGTGTGTTCAGACGAGGCATAAAATTGGAAAAACTGCACATACATATGTACATACATATGTACATTCAGACGTGTAAAGCTGGTTCCACACGGCGTGTATTTTACATCGGACTACGACTCATATGAAATTTGGTGTCCCTGTCAAAATCACCAATTTACCAACATCTTATTGCTTTCTAACGTATATTTTTACATGTGTACATCGGCCACAACCTCTTTCTTTATATTTTTTAACGCACACCCTCTTGTCATACCCAAACAGCTGATGTTAGTTAAAAATAGAACACGCTCTAATTAAAATTGTGTCATCTGACATTAGCCGCCTGACTTTTACAGGTGCAAAGTTTTAATACTTTCACACGTCATGTATGTATGTATGTGCTTGTATTTTGCAGTGGGAAATTTGACATGTCAGGTGTATAATACAGCCCGTGTAAAAGCTGCTTAAGCAAACATTTATTAAAGTTAAGCATTTAAATGACAATTATGCTTTCTAATTATAATTGTAGAATAGTAAATTATTGTGATGTACCTACATACATACATATGTATTTATATACATACACTTGTATTTTATTTATATGTACATACATATGTACATTTATTTATGTCGGCAACAGATACATACAACACAAAACTGCACTCGTTTCCTGAAGCAATTGTTAACAAAGAAAAAATCACTTTCACAGCCAAGATACATGTATGCATGTACATATGTACGTATGTATGTATGTAAGAAAAATCAACGTCATGCGACTGCATTCAATTCAATTTGATTGTATTAAAATGTATGTTTGTTTGTTCGTATGTACCTACATACGTATGTAAGTATTTTTGCCTTTTTCATTTATTTTGCACTTCAAATTTCTCATTTGCGAAAAAGAAAACTATTCCTGCAACATGCAGACGTTCATAGAACATAATTAGGGAATTCACAATGGATATATTAAAATTTTAATGTGGCAACATTGTGCCACATTGTGAGCAGGCAACGATATAAATCACAGTAGTATTAGAATAAAAGTTTTTAAATTAGAAATTATTGTTGGATAAATTTATCAAAATAACTTTTGTTCTGCAAACTGCTTAAAGACAGCGAAAAATACAAAAAAATTTCATCAACTACAGCTGCGCTGACAGTTTTAATTTGTTTAAGCTTGAGTTGGACGTGATATAACCATAACGATATATTGTATAACCATATTTTTTATATTTTTTTCCTTTTGATTATCACTACTTATGTATTATATATAACTATTACTAAGCTTATGTCCGACACTGGTCGGGCCTAATTATATTTTTATATTTAAGATTTGCATACTTATTGTTAGTTCATATATGAAGATACAATAAATAAAAATCATGTATTAAAAAAAAATATATATATGTATGTATAACCATAACTAAACAAAACAGCTGTTGGAACCAAACTTAGGGGCAACACAAGTATTTGATTATTAGATTACTCGCCATAGCCATTACCATAGAAACCAATTGAATTTTGGTTTGGTTACGGCTATGGCACGTCTAATTTAAGCTTTAAGCTTTAGTTTAACATTACCATATTGCCATATTGAAAATGTTTTTAAATTTGCCACCTGGTAATAAATTTGATTCACACACAAACAAAAACAACAAACTTGCCAACCCATATTAAAGTATTAAAATTTAAACGTTGCAATGTTAAGACATATTTTAAAACACTATTGTGAACTCCCTAAATGTGTTTTAAAGAGTGAATAAGCAAGTGTACGTTTACGTTAATGTTTTTTTTTTGTGTGTGTGGCAAAAACACTTAACAAATGTTGGCGTTTTTTCCTTTATATATGTATTTCCTAAAAATAAAACGTCAATGTCGCTAAAAAATAAATGATCACAAAATTGATTTCATTTCCACGAGCAATTTTTACCAAAAACGTCACTTTCACTGCGACAACTTGAAAAATCAACATCATATGATGAAAAATTCATTTTATTTGTATCTAAAGGGTGTTTTTTATT
Source organism: Tachina lurida (assembly GCA_944452675.1). Taxonomy (NCBI): domain Eukaryota; kingdom Metazoa; phylum Arthropoda; class Insecta; order Diptera; family Tachinidae; genus Tachina; species Tachina lurida. Next base: position 30,530,297 of record OX101752.1, read on the forward strand.
GAGGTATAGAACTTTAAGTTGGCATCACTTTTTTAACTGGCGGCCATTTTGTCAGCTGTCAATTGATTAATATTTAGTTTGGTTTGCCATTTCATCATGAACAGATTGACAAAAGAACAACGCTTGCAAATCGTGCAAATTTATTTCGAAAATAATGGTTCAGTTCGCGAAGTTTACCGCAAGCTCCGTCCATTTTATGGTCGACATAATCGTCCATCAGAGCAATTAATTCGGTTAACCATGGATCGTTTTCGCACTACGTTTACTCTATGTGATAATACGCATCCGCAGAGACGTCGAACAGTGCGCACCGAAGAAACAATTGCCGCTGTAGAGCAAAGTGTTGAAGAGGACCCGAATGAATCGATTCGCCACCGTGCACAGCAATTGGAGCTTTGTCCATCAACTTTATGGAAGATTTTGAAGATTTTGAATGTGGATGAGTTGTGGTTCCAACAAGACGGCGCTACATGCCACACAGCGCACGTCACAATCGATTTATTGAAGGAAACATTCGATGAGCGCATAATTTCGCGGAATGGACCTGTCAATTGGACACCAAGATCGTGTGATTTGACACCATTGGATTATTTTCTTTGGGGATATGTGAAGTCGCTCGTCTACGCCAACAAACCAGAAACGTTAGGGGACTTGGAAGCCAACATTCGTGGCGTTATTGCCAACATACGGCCCCATATGCTCGAAAAAGTGGTTGAAAATTGGACCTGTAGAATTGGCTTTATTCGAGCCAGCCGCGGCGGCCACATGCCCGAAATCATATTTAAACATTAATGGCATAAAATTATCCTTCCAATAAAGCCAAATTGATGGACATTAAAACGATTTTCTTGTGTTTTATTTCAATTCGAAGCTCTATACCTCTAAAAAAACACCCTTTACATGTAAATACATACTTACATATGTATATGTATTTATATGCATAAATGTATGTATGTATACGCACATACATATATGTGCCATTTCAAAACGAAATAGTTTTTAGAGGGGTATATTCACCCTTTCAAAACAAAAAAAAAATTTTGAGAAAAAACTAAACATAAAAAATTTATTTTACGTTTTCAAAAAACCATAAATATTCCTACTTTGACATATACGCCACGCGACATACATACATACGGACATGCATATGTATGTATGTAAATCAAACGAAAATCAGAAACGTGTTATCAATAAAACGCTGTTGTCATTCGAATAGAGATGGGCGCGTGTCGAATTTCTCCAACAATACACGAAATGAGCCGAACACGTATATCAAAGCTGTTCAACACATACGAAACAGGCGCGTAAACATTTTTCCCATTGCGACACTACCAACACAAAACGCAAAAAATCAAACTCAATAGCAAAAACTATTTTTGTTTTAATATTCAAATAAAATAGGTACATACTTTTTTGTTAACCGCCTTCAAAAAGAAAGGGGGAGGTTATCACTTCGTCTGTATTTTTATTTCAACATTGCTACTTCATAACTCGGAACATTTTAAACCGATTGTAAAAATTCTTTTTTTTTTTTTTGTTTGAGAGGGTATAACTTCCAATTGGTCCCATTGTACAAAAAGTAGTAAGGACACGCCCACAATTTTTTATTTGATTTTATAATATTATACATATTTATTTGATTTCTGCGAAACCTAGCAAACACCTTTGGTTCTTGTAATTACACGATTTTAAAGTAAAAAGAAATGGTCGGGGCTACGTCCACTAAAATTTGTTATTATATTTCACGTGTTTCTACTTAACCGATTTTTAAGAAACTTGCCACACACCTTAAGCTCTAAAATATACACAATTTTCCATTTAAAAAAATTGGCGAAGTCACGCCCATTAAAATTTAGTTTTATATTTCACGTATTTCTTCTTAACCAACAGATTTAAAAACAAATTTTGTTTGAAAAAGTTTACTTCCAGATTGGTCCCATACATTTTTCGAAAATTTTTATCAGATCTTTACATTGAAGTCGGTTTTTTTGGCAGCATTATTTAATTTCAGCACTTCAAACTTAAGATACCCTACATTATCATAAAAAAAATTTGCTGGTAGTGCGTGTTTGACGATACAAAATATTTATTTTTTTTGCTTTACTAGAAATTTATGAATACATATTTCACATCTAAAATCGTTTCGTGTTTTATCATGTCAAGTTTGCTCAACACGACACGCACGAAATCAGATTTTCTGTCACGAACACTTTGTGTTGGGTGGTGCGTATTCGTGTCACGAAAAAAATACGACTCGCCACCATCTCTACATTTAAATAAAATTTATCTCATTAATCGAAGAATTTATCTTTCTATGAATTTGTATGTACATATGTATGTATGTATGTATATATGAACATCTATTTTTGCCTAAAAAAAATTAATAATACTAGACACAAACAGACGTTTTTAACAGAGCTCTGTTAACAAAACAAACAGACTTCTGTTAAATAATAAAATTTACAGTGAAACTTCGTTATAACGAACTTCGTTATGTAACGTATGTTTTATTGAGTCCCTTGAGAAAACCTCTTTATTGCAAAGTTTTTCATATAAAAATACACTATAGCTATAACGAAAAAGTTCTGAGCAAAAAAGCCTCTATATAGCGAAATATGCATTCAAATTACTCAATATAACGAAATCAGAATAAATCCTAAATGGTAAAGTCCCGTTATAAAAACAGCGAAGTCTAAATGTATTTACAAGCGCATTTGTAAAGCTTCTATACAACGAAGTACTCGTGCAAAAGCCTCTATACAGCGAAGTAAGAATAAAATTATGTACATACATATATATACATAGTTTTATTTTTTATTTATGTACCTCATGAAATATAAGTTTTTATTAGCATTCTCATGCTAAATAGAATTTCAATAAAGAAAACTAAAATTATAACGAATTTTTTTCGTATTTCATAAAATCTCGTTGTATCAAGGCTTTGCTGATTACATTTATAGCGAATCAATGGCTATAACGAAGTATTTTCGGATCCGCTTGAAATTCGTTATATCAAAGTTTCACAGTAGTTATTTTTCACAAAATAATTTTTTAAAAAACCATAGGAGATGGGGTGAAAAAGAATATTGACTTCTAAATTAATGTATAATACTCAAAGGTCGTAACTGCCTGTTTTTGTAGAAATTACAAAACAATTAAAAAAAATTTTTTAATTTGAAAAAAAAAACAAAAACAGGCTGTTATGACCTTCGACTATTGGACATTCACTTAGAGGCGTCCAAGAGTCTTCTCCAATATTCTTTTCTCCCCATCGCCTACGGTTCTTAAAAAAAAAATTACCAAAATAATTTTTTGCGAAAAATAACAAATTTTTATTATTTAACAGAGGTCTGTTTTTTTCTGTTAACAGAGCTCTGTTAAACACGGCGGGCTTGTGTCTACGGTTATCAATTTTAAAATTTAACTTCATACCCATAATAAATACATACATACATATGTACATATAAAACTTTAACTAAAATTTAAAGTTCACACGATGCACAGTGGGATGGTTTCATACATTTTTGTGCAAAAACTATAAGGTGTAATCCTAAATTATTGAAAGTTGGCACCAAGCATTATAGTGAGTAAATTAAGAGAGAAAAAAATATTTCATCAAAATCGGCCAGGTCCAGCGCCCACCGCCCATGCAATCCAAGTAAATTATTTGTATAAAATTTTTAGAAATCGTCACAATCAGAAGATGCGCGAACGAAACGTGGGAGAATACGTAACAAAATTTATTTTCCGCTATTGACATTCTTATGCTAATGACAGCGCAACATCAAAGTCAAAATTAATGCTTGACGGGTAATCCAGCATGTGTATATCAAAACATTCAGCAAACGTGCACAAATATTTTTGATCGTGTCTAGGCCGCTTAGATATAATATTAAGAACTACGCAATATTATAAAGAACTTTATAGCAATTATTATTGTCGCTTAAAGCGCCCCACCAATTGGGTGCAATTGTGCAATTTTTCGTATTGTACAATAATATCGCCAATGTGTATGCCATATTCAAAGGTGGCACAATATATTAGCGAATGTCAAAAGACTTGATTTTTATTTTGCAGGAAAATTGGGCTATATTTTCTTTGAAAATATTGTGCCATTTATTGCATAGTATAGATCAAAACAATAATAATATATACAACAACATATGCAATAATATTGTATAATAGATGGGCCGCATTACACCAAACTATTCAATAATAACTGCACCCGGTCAAAAATACATGTGTGGCAACACTCTATTCTTGCAAAAGCAATAAAATAACTGTTGTTGTTTTGTTGTATTTATTTTCATGACATACATACTTCTTCAACAACTACAATTCGCGCTGTAAAAAAAGTCAGCCAATGTAACAATGGTAAAGAAAATAAAAAAAAGTGTTGATTATTGAGTTCTTGTTTCATCTTTGACAGAAAATTCAAAAAATGCAGAAAATTCGGTGACAATTGAACCAAGCGTACTCATCCTATGACTTGAGAAAATGAGAGTGTTAACAAAAGTAGTGAGTAGTGTATGGTGAAAAGGGGAGATATCGTGTAAATTGTTACATATTCACCTTTTTCTTGATGCATTAAACACATTCACCACAGCAGGCTACACGAACACACGACTTCAAATGCCGCTAGCAGCATTTGTCGCCTCGTAGCCAGCTACTTAATTATTTTGGAGACGGCAGCAGCACCATCTGCAGCTGATATTCAAGTACAAATACATAGTTCAGTATTGCCACTTTCATATATTTTGCATTTATAAAAATTAATTTTTCTTTTAAAATGTACTTATTTCACATAAAAGTACAATAATGAATCAATTTATTCTTTACATCAATTTTTGGATATTGTTTCTAGTAAATAGTATGAAATAATTGTACGATATCATTCATTCACCATTTTGTATTATACTGGCAACACTGCATTTGCTCATTGTAGCCAGAGAAATAGAAATTAGTTTAAAGTTGGCGACAGCTACAACGGTGGTCGTGCAGTCGTGTAGCCTGCTGTCGTTAAAATAATTGTTACCATAAGAATGTGTGTATTCTATTTTTGACAGATTGTAGCCCGTAGCCTGCTGTGTCGAATGTGTTTAATGCATGAATTGGGAGTCGTTCTAGTATTGTAGTAAACGGCACTGAACATTTTTGATGTGGCTGAGTCCAGGACCTATCAAACAGTATAAATATATCTTTTTTTCGTTGGATTTTCTCTACATTGGAAGCTGAAGCATTGCCCCATAGCTAACGTGGCCAGATGTGGCAAAAAGCGGGATTTTGTTAATATACATATACATATGTATATGTAGGTAGGGCAAATTTAAAGTAAGCCGCCGATCAAGGTGTATACTACCCAATAAGCAATTTTGCTTGAAATCAAGTGTAAAACAACTGTTATTCAAGTCACATATTCAATTGTCAAGGGTTGAATTATGCTTGATTTACACTTTATTTCAATAGCATTCTCCAGTGAAATGGGAACTTGAATTCAATTCGAGCTATTCAATTGCATTGCAGTTTAATTCAAGCCTTGAATTATACTGTAATTAAACCTTGTATTACAATTGAATTCAAGTATATTTCAAGCTTCAAAAACAATGTATTTAATATAGAAAGGAAATGCAATCGACAAGTTTTCTTATGATAATTTTCTGCATATCTACCTTCACTATTGTTTTCACGTTTTTAGTCACTTTTTTTTGTTAAAAATTCACTTTTTTATTTATCTTTGATATTTTTCAGCACAATCTAATTTTTTTTTTAAATAAATTACGTATTTGACAAGGTTTGAACAAATATGTATGTTGTTTGATTTTTTATTTCAAAATATTTTCAAACTTGAATATTACTTGAAAAAATGCTTGAATTCAACTTTGTTTCCAGTTAAATTCCAAGTGCTTGAATTTTAATGTTTTGAGTGCTTATTGGGTAATGAATGTTGAGGAACAACTGTCTCTCTTTCTCTCCCTCTCTCTCTATCTCTCTTCATAGGGTTAATGTTACCTGAACACACTTTTGTTCGTTCACTTCCATAACTTCATCCATAGTTCAATAGGATACTACTACGAATATTATATATTATATGTACTACGAATATTTTTTTTTGGTTGAGTATGTCTATATAAGAAACACTCCGCTGGGGCATAAATTATGTATTACGAATATTTTTTTTTTTGGTTGAGTATATACATATATATGTATATAAGAAAGACTTCGCTGGGATATCTGTTCACTGTGAAGGTTAAACAATGAATCATTATAAATACACTGCCAAGTCACTCTGGAACAAATCCCGTAAATATACTTAGATATTAACCTAAGCTTAACTGGTACGTATTTATACTTTTGAAATATGAGTGCCCCTATGATAGGGTAGTTAGTGTGCAAGCCTGCCATGCCGTAGGTTGATAGTTTGAATATAAATTTTTTTTTTACTGAAAAATAAAAATAATAAAAAAAGTTCAAGTTCTCGTTGTTTTCGGAATGACATTTATATATAATTTATATTTTACACGGAATAGGTCCCTATAAGATAGTTAAGTGATAAGTCACAAGGTGCATACAAAGTATCAATTAACCCCATCCTAGGCTATCCCCATGGACAAGTGACTGGTCCACTTCATAGGAAGTGTTAGAACTCGGACTGGTCTCTATCACTTGGGGATCGGTCACGTGGCTAGTCTTGTGTCAGTTCCATTTCCTGCAGATATAATATCTCTACTTGATCTAAGAAATTTTTTGGTTTAAAGTTCCCTGATGATCTGCATTAGCAACAGTGAAATGCGCTTAAGATCCAGCTAGCCCCCTGAATGTTACTGAATAAGTAAATTAATAATTTGGGGTTATTAGTGCGTTAACAAATGTTAAAACCAAATTTTCTTAGTACCAAACTGCGCGACCCAAAGAATGGTATTATGTTTATCAGCCTATGTAAATATGTGTGTAACTATGTACATATGTATGTATATACATACATATGTATGTATGTATGTGTGTTCCATTCCGCACTATATAAATAGACGTGGAGCGATATTGACGATTCTTACATCAATCGATTTGTCTTAATCCTGAGAGTGTCACTAATTATATGACAGTAGTCAAAACTCAATATGGCGGCCAACAGACGCCATTTTGTAAACACGAAAAAATTAAAAAGTCGGCGAACTATATCAACATGGGTGTCATTGGACAGGTATTTTAAATCATATTTAGGTTTCCCTTATGATTTTTCATTTCGAATGACCCCTTAGGATATTTAACGTTTCAAATTAATTACTACTTGTTTTATTGTTGTTTTCAATACAAGTTGTTGATCGAAAATTTTGTGTCGCCATCGTGGGCCAGGCTATGATAATGAAGTTTTTATTTTAACAATCCGGTTTGACATTATACCTATCATCATCGTTCATTAAAGCGGGAAAGCACTGTATTCATAATTAAAATTAGATTTAAATTTTTCTGTTTTATATTGAAAAAAAACAGACTAGATTATTTAAAAAGGCTTAACAAATGTTATAAAAAAAAATAATAGAGAAAAAAAGTAAAAAGTGAAATAAGTATTAAAAGAATCTTAATTACTTATGGCCTTTTAAAGATTTGCTTTTAAAATAAATGAAATGGTTTAAACGTTTGGATTTTTTTTATCAAAAATATTAAACTAATCTTGCTTGTATTTTTTTCCGTTTTTCGTATAAAATTTTTATATTCTTTTTCGCATAGAAGTTAAAAATTTTTTCGACTACTCGCATAATAGTTGCATATTTTATTTCTTATCTTATGTCTTAACTCCATTATATTATAAGTACGAAGATACACACACACACATACACACATATGTACATGTATTGATGTTTATTTATATGCCATGCAAGTGATTAGGACTATTTCATCAGATATTTGTTCCGTCTGAACGTGCCTTAGCAGGTATAAAGATCATTCGTTATGTCTAGTTGAGTTTAAATTTTAAAACAAAAACTTAGTGTGTAGGTATGTATGTATGTATATATGTATGTTAGTTTGTGTCTATATCTATGTATGTATGACTGTAGTATATACCTAGATATTTTAATATATATATATCTTTATAAATTGTATTTGGTCTAACTGAGAAGTTGCGACAGAAAACAAATTTAGTCTGAAGAGAGCCATAGCAAATAAAAGTACTTTTATTAGAAATTGAATAGAAAAAAAAATTATATTATTTTAATGTAAAAACTAACAACACACGTGTACGAATTCAAAACAAAAACAATGCAAAGTACGAAATAATTACAAAAAGAAAAAAGAAACAAAAGTACAAGACTATTACGTTCTAACGTATCGATACAATCGCAATCAGCAAGAGAAAACGTAAAAAAATTAATAATAATAAAAATATTTGTGTTGTAAAAAAAAAGAACTGAAACCAAAGTGGATACAAACAATTTCAAGTTTTACATAAAGTTAAAGAAATAAATATGAATTTCATAAATAAAAATGATTCAACTGAAGTGCTAAGAATATGTATAGATATGTACATTCATACAAACATATGTACATACATACGTACATACATACATACATAATTAATTGTGTATAATTAATGCAAATAGCGTACGTAGTTTTTATTTAAGTGTGTTAATATAAAACTAAAACTATTCGAAATGGCAAAAGAATAATTTCGTTAAATATGGTATGAGCAGCGTTGCCAAACGTGCAGATTTATCAGGTTTTTTTTGCAGGGATCGTCATTGTTATGAATTTTATACTAAGTCAAAAGATAACAGTTATGTTTTGATTTATATCTCTGACCAGAAATAACTGTTATTTTTTGAGCAGAAATAATTATTTTCGGATTTTCCTTTATTTTTGGCAAAAAATCATAAAAATTAACAATTATGTATATCTGCTCGAAAAAATAAAAATTAGAAAATAACAATTATTTCTGCTCAAAAATATAAAAATAAAAATTATTTGTTCTTAAAAAAATAAAAATAAAGATTTTTTAAATCATTTAAGTTTTGAAAACTCTAGATGACAACAACTATAATGGTGTGATTGGCTACGTTGGCCGATGTTTTCTTGTATTTGATTTTTTTTCTCTAAAAATTAATAAAGACATAATTACATTTTTGTTTCGTTCCCGGTTTTTTACAGTTTGAGTTGAGATGTCGTCATGCAGTTTTTTGTTTATAGAATCAGTTTTTACTTTTTTGCTTTCTTATTCTTACTGTTGAGTAAATTTTTCAATTCCACTAAATATTTCAAACCATCTCACTAATTAATATTTCCCCGCTTATACAACTTCATAACAGTGACAAGTTTATTAATAACTTAATCGTATAAAGCACCTCATCAAAAAAATGTCAAAAATATTAACAGCCTTATTTATAAAAATTATTGCTGAATAGTTTTCTACAGTTAAGTATCTAATGACTCGACTATCTTTTTTTTTGTATTATTCATCAGAAAATAATGTGATTCTTGCAGAGCTCCCCTCCCCTCTAAAAAAGTAAGTCCCGGTTCAGACGTTTCAACTTTTGTTGCTCAACTCGCAATTCAGCTGTAAGAAAGACGGAGACGGAAATACAAATATCTCTTTTTTTTTCTTACAGCTGAATTACGAGTTGAGCAACAAAAGTTGAAGTGTGTGAACCGGGACTAAAATTCGAAAGCGGAAGCCAACAAATTTTGAGAGGAGCAAGCAATAACGAAACAATGTTTCAAGAAAAATAATATTGATGAGTTTGTAACTGATATAATGCTACACGCTCTTGGTGTAGCAGTATAGAAACTACCTAACGCAGCGCATAACGCTTTCTACGTTTTAGTAAGAAATATAATACTATTACAATTTTTGGGCATTTTTTTCCTCACACATATATGGCAACACTGTGCATAAGTTATAATTCTAATTCATGTTCTCAATACCTACATAACAAAATACGTAAACACTTGCTTATGCACATATGTATGTATACATACATAGATAAACAATTTGTTTTGTATGGTTTATTTTATAAATGGTTTTATTCACGTTTGTACATATGTATGAACATTAGGTGCATAACTTTTTTAAATTTTGTTAAGTTTTATTTTACCAGTTTATGCTTTACATACCCCCAGGTGGGATTTAAGGGTTTGCTGTTAAATTGAGAATAATTTAATAAATAATAAATCACCAGCATGCCCTTTATGCGATAAATGAACGAAAATGCTTGAAAAAGGCAACTTTATTCTAAATATTTACTGATCAAACAGTAAAAAAATGCGTAGTACAAGAAATCGACTAATTATGCTTTAAAATTGTACATCCTTATTTATAAAACTTACTAAGGCTTTTTAAAGGTTTTTTTAAAACAAATTTTCATAAAAAATGTTTCTTAAAAAGCCTTTATAGGTAAAGCCTTAATAATTTTTATAAATAAGGCTGTTAATTTATTTTCAATTATCATATCAGTCCATGTTTATGTATTAAAATAAGTGAATCGCTCAAACCACAGTTTTAATGTTGGGAAAAAAAAAATATTCGGTCGGAAAAGTAACACAAATTTCTACTAATGCCGGCCATACACTACACAAGTTCACTGCGCAAGTCTGACACTGTACAGTGCGTTTTAGTAGTGTATGGGGGTGGTTGTGCTATTTACGCAGTGAACTGAGTAAATACCAAAATGATTTTGATATTTAGTCAAGTTTGAAAACTGTACAGTGAACTTGTGTAGTGTATGCTGCAAACGCTTAGTTGTTTCGTGATTTTTTAAGAGTTCATAACAAGAAATGAGCGCGGAACAAATATTCTGGACAGAGTTCCTAGAATTATACAAAAAATCACCATAATTATGGCGAATTAAAATAAGAAATGCACAGTTTACTTGTATAGTGTGTGTCACAAGCTTAGTTTACGCAGTGCCAGACTTGAGCACTGAACTTGTGTAGTGTACCTACATACACAACATGTATCCCAGTCACCTTGTGGAAGATTGTTTCCCCAAACCGCGTATTTTTCGACTAACTTAGATGATCAAAAATTTATTGATCAGTTCTGCGTTCGAAATAAGGCTCGAAAATGATTTACCAGAAATGCTTAGAAAGTGAATTCTTTAAAAAAATTTCTAAAGAAACAGAAAAACATTTAATAAAAATAACTTAAATAAATTGTAAAGCTTAAGCTGATCGACCTGCCGCTTTGTAGTAATTTTTTTTACCAGAAATTCATTGAAAAAATAAAATGTATCCGTTTGAAATTTATACAAGCCAATTTTGACCAACACATTACAATAAACAAATTCTATAAAGTATCGAAATATGCGCTAAAAGGGTCAAATATGTTCTACAAATTAAAAAATGTCTAAAAATATGCATGTAAGAGATATGCAAAAATATGCCTTAAAGGGTAAAATATGCAAAAATATGCAAAAGTTCATAAAAATATGCCAAAGTTCATAAAAAGTTCTAAAACTAATAAATATCTTATCCTCGCGTTAATACGTCACACAAGCAAAAAAAAACATGCAATTGCATATTTGCGGTTTCCCTGATGATTATTAATTTCATAAAATGCTGACTGGGCAAGTACAGGTATAAGTTTAGTTTTATGTATTAGGCAAAATAATATTTCTTTTTGCAATTGCATATACACATATCCATACATACACACACATACATATGGATGCACTTAAATGTGTATGCACTTAATATTTATCTACATACCCATGTATGTGTGTAGATCCTGGAAAGTCTTGTAATTAAAACTTCATTAGCACCGTGAAATTCGCCATTCAATTTGTTGTGGGAAATTTTCGATTTCCCATCAAGAGTTGAAAAGTAGCCAGATGGTTAAGAAAAATTGCACGAAAAGGGGATTTTTTACGGTTACTTTGTGTACATTTCGTTCATTCACAGTTACATTTCATTTTGTATTTGTTGTAATAATAAACATTAAATAAGGAATTATAAAAATATTTCATGCCATATACATACATATATAAATATATACTAAAATACATATGTACATACATACATACAAACTTAGCCATTTTAAAAGAGAAATTACAAAATGGCATACAAATTTATAATGCAAATATAGTTTCAGCAAAACTAAAAAAATAATTGCCACCACTAGGAAGGAAAAAATTAAACTTAACTCCATATCGATGGTTTAATATAAAAAAGACGTAACTCGAATTTTCAATATTTTGCAGGAGGAGAAAAAAACTGAATAAAATCTAAAGCATTTATTTATTTACATGCAAGAATAATTTTTTTATTTGACCTTAAATGTTTTATTTGTAAGTGTTACTTTCTTTGTTCTTTAAGGAAAGTATAATTATACGTTAAAAATCGATTCCGAAAAAAATTGAGATACGCCTTTTTATATTAAGAAATCGACATGTATTACATATATGTACACTACTTTATTTTATTTCGTGAAAATGAAAATTATTTTTAATACCTATTAAATTTTATATGTATGTATTTATTTCACAGTTCACGCTAATTATCATTTATTGACAAATTTATGTGTTTAATAATAAAATCATAATGATCATTGCCCATGGACGAAATATTTAAGTTTGAACGTTATTGAGCTATTTAAACATTAAATAGTTTGAATTTTATTATTGATTTATTTAATTACATTATTTTTGGAATGCTTACCCAACAAACACTTAGTCAAATACTGGAAATATGCGCGCTATGAAATAAGGCAAAAGGAAATACCGCCTAAATAAGAAAATAAAATAAGGGCCAATCAATGAAGGAATTTTAAATCGGCCTTATTTAATTTTTTTGGTTTTATTTCATTTTGATTTTGGTTGGGCTTTATTTAATTTATTTTTTTGCTCTATTTAATTTTAAGTTTGGTTTCATTGGGCTTTATTTCATTTATATTGGGTGTTTTTTGCATAAATTTTTCTCTTGGGCCTTATTTAATATTTTTTGGTTTTATTTCATTGTTCCTTATTTTATTTCTTATTTGCGCGTTATTTATGTCCTTAGGAATTATTTCGTAGCGCCTGAAATATGTACAATACATCTCTCATTTACTACAGCAACTTCGTAACTCAAAAAAGAAACGATGTAGTATTACAGAAAGCGAATTTAAAGTTTTCAATTAACACACAACTTGATGGAAAAACAAAACTTTATTTTTCTCTGCAGAGTTGGGTATACAAGATAATTGTGTGAAATTTTTAGTTTAGCAATTTCCAACAATTTTTTTTACTCATCTAGTTATTATACCTGAAAATATTGACAACCTTGCCTGCCACCTGGGCTGTTTCATAGACCTTTTTAATAGGCATTTGCTCACAAGATATGGAATGAATTTCAATAGTAACTTATAATGCATTTAAAAATTGTTTAAAGCACGAGTAGTAGCTCTTCTAGAAAACAATCATTTATTTTATACAAACGACATAGTCCGCTTAGTTGTTTGTTTTGCATGTTAACTGAAAACGAATAAGAATTTTATTTAATCTATTTGTGTTGAAAAACAAATAAATTTTTATTTTTGTTTTCATTGTAGATATTGTGTGTAAAAATATGTACGTGTATTTATAGACTAATAAAATTACATGTAAAATATTTATTTCCTGCAGTATTTAAATTTAACAGACAAATTATAGAATTCGATATAGAATGAAATTTAGAAATATTTCCTTATCATTTATATTAAAAACAAAAACAAATTTGAGTGCTTTGTTTTTGTTTTAAATATATGTACATAAATAGGGAGACGAGAATTTTTGCTTGTCTTCGATAAACTGGCACTTAAACTCTATAGAAATATTTTGAAATTTCGATCGATACCGAATGGCGTTATTTGATCGCAATTTTTTTTGATTCTCTATGCAATTCAATGTAACTTTAAACTATGTTTATTGATTTTTGTTAATAATAATAGGCAGGGAAAGTTTTCGATAAACATATTCAATATTTATAGCCGGTTTAAGACGAAGACATATACGAGTATCATAAACGACGGCACAGCATCGGCGTCGAAACAGACGACTTGTTAGTTTGTTTATTGATTGATTTTATAATAATGCAACTCTGATCAGATGAAAAGTATGTATATGATAAAGATATTATGGTTTAGAAAATTTTCAAAAAATGTTCAAGTGTTATGGGATGTAAAATTTGTGTCGTATTATTTACCATTCGTTATGACATTTTGCATTCACACTTTCAAGTTATAAGGAATTTTACTTGAATTGAATAATTATTATTTACATAACATATGTATAAAACCCTGGAGAACTGGACTGTATCTTTTAAAAATTATTGTAAAAAAAAATTAATATTTTCATCCGTAAACATTAGATACAGTTACACCTCTAATATGTTTGTGTATTTATTCCCACATTTGTATTTATACATACAAACATACATACATACATATTTACTTTATTCCCATCAAACATAAATTCCAACGTTTGAAATGTTGTCGACTTAACATATGCTTTCAAACACAAAGTATACAGAGATGTAATGAAACGGAAGATGTTGCCTTTTGGTGCAAGGGTACCATAATTGCATTAGTTCACTAATAAACTTTTTTCATGTAAAATTTTTCATAATTCATTTTGGTTTTTGTTTCGCTTACTTCAATTAATTCGTAAGTTTTGCTATTGCTTTCTAGCTGTTGGTGCCCTAAAACTGATTTGGTATCAATAGTAGTTAAAAATATAATGTTACGTTTGGGCTACGTACTCTGAGTAAAAACTCAGTTACCCGACGGTAATGTAATGTAAAAGTAAGGTAGGAAACAGCTGATCGATAATTTTATATGAGAATTAGGTTACGTTACATTACATCTCTATAACCATTTACATTACTTTTCACATAACAATATCAGCTGTTTCCTACTGTTGCTGTTACTTTACATTACAGTCGGGTAACTGAGCCTTAAGTGTTTGATATCGAACCATCTCGTTTGGGATCAAAACTATATGTTTGCTGGGTTGAGTACGTAGTGAATGTGATCACTTTTTCTTTGTTTTAGTTTTTTCCCCCATTTCAAATCAAACCAAGGCGCAAAACACGTTCTAATAAAAAAAAAATTCATAAAAATGAGTTTGCACATAAAAAAACTGTACATTAGTGTTGCCAGCTTGGTGTGTTTACCCTTACATTTGCGGGGACTTTTCCTGATTGTGAGCAATTTTTACAGCTCATAGATTAGAAAGATATGGGCACAGTGTTTTACCACGGGTAAATTTAAAATTTGTTTGTTTTCGTAAGTTAAATAATTTTTATTCTTAGTGAATTAAGATAATATTTTTTATAAAGGTTGTTCGGTTTTAAATGGCTTAACTAAAAATGTTTTTTTTTTTGTCCACAAAAATCGCATTTTTTCGATAACTAAAATTACAAATTTTTATATCTACAAAAGGTCTTTGCACCCGACTGCGAGACGCAAAGAAGGGAAGTGTGTTTATCAGCCTATGTATGTATGTATGTGTGATCCTTTGCGGCAATATACATATAAAGTTTATATTAAAAACAGAACGCGTGGACCGTGGCAACAGACGCCATATTGTAAATTCGAAAAAATAAAGGTGTGCGAACTATATCACAATAGGTATCATTCGACAGGTATTTTAAAATCATCTTTAGGTTTCTCTTATAATTTTTCATTTCGAATGACCATTTAGGATATTTAACAGTTCAAATTTGTTCGCAGTCGGCTTTTTTATTTTTTTTTTATTACTAAATACTTTTTAAAAGTGTAATTAATTTTTGCTTAAAGTTTTTAATTTAATATTTTTAATTTTAATATTTTCTTAACAAGTTTTAAAATTGGATTTCTACAATTTTTTGGATTAAAAAAAAATAAACTTTACAAGACTTGCTGAGCATAAAGACACACAGATGCATACATGCATACATACACACATACATACATACACACATACATACATACACACATACATACTAGGGCTGCCAATCGCGGGATCCCGATCATGGGATTTTTCAGAATCGAAATTAGGCTATCGATATCTTGGAATTTTTTTTCTGTTTATGGCAATTCTAAAGCTACGAGTAGTTTAAACAATATCGTTTAAGGCTAAACTATAATGTGATTGAGGACCTATGTTCCACCTAGGAACTATGGGGGAATTTAATATTAATAATTTTCTTACATTTACATTGTAATTTTAGATATTTTTATAATTTAAATTAATTTACTTTTGTTGTAACCTTCTCCAAAAATGGTAAGGGCATATAGTACATATATCTTTCTCGTTCCGTGTGTAATTTTCACAATATTCATATGCGACCCCATAAAGGATATATATGAAGTCGAATAAGCGGTGTCTGTCCGCCTGTGTGTATGTGACAAGGGTTTTTCGACGACCCCATGAAAGTTGGAGACTTCGGTGTGTCAGCATTGGTCCTAACTAGATTGGTAATGAAAATCAGAAATTTAAAAAAGTCTTTGCAGAGCTGGAAAATTTAAACTTATATTTGGCATACAAAAATAGTTCAAAGTAATTTTTTTTCTTTATCAGTTAAAAAACATGTTTAGTATTTCAGAAAGAAATATATTGCTATTGAAAATCAGAAAAATCAAAAAGATGGTTCCAGGGCTGGAAAACTGAAACTTATTTGGTATATAAAAGCAGAGGGCGGAGAGTGCTCGAATTAAACTCGCTCGCAAACGAATTCAATTCGAGCGAGTTTTATTTTTTGTATTGAAAAGAGCTACTCTTGTCTGCTCGCGAGTTAAAAAAATAAAACTCTCGAGCTCATTTAATTTTTAAGAATCGAAAATAGGACTCGCGAGAAGAATTCAAATTTTAAGAGTCAAAAATAAAACTCGACTCGCGACTCTAGTTAAAAAGAATTATTCGCGAGTTTTATTAACTTTGTTTGTTCAAATTCTGCTTTCTATAGGTGCCAATGTTGAAATTATATTTTATTAGTGACAGATAAGCATTTGCATAACTTTTCATGAAGCAGAAGCCTTAAAACATTTAAAAAATAACTCATGACATGAAAGTAAGAACATATATTTTTATATATGTATATGCATTTGTAAGTACATACTATAATTTTCAAATTCGCATATAAATACATATACTTTTTCGAATAAGCAAAAAAAAATTTTTTTGTAATAACTACTCGTTTTGAATTCGTTTATGCTCGTTTTGCACTCTTTTAAATGCTTACGAGTCGAGCACAAAAGGAGTACGAGTGTTATAAATTAGAACTCGCGAGCACAAATTTTAAAACGAGCGAGTTAATAAAAATTGTTCTCGCGAGCATAATTTTTCCCTACCCTGTATAAAAGTAACTAATCAGCTAAACCTATTTTATATTTTAGAAAGAAATATATTGATATTGAAAATCAGAAAAGTCAAAAAGTTAGTGACAGGGTTGGATAATTAAAACTTTATATATGGGCACTTCTCCGAGAAATTTCACTTTTTTGTCGCGTGCCACAGCAAGCAATTAACCTTGTATTTCTGAACAACGCGACTCGATTTTTCTTAAAATCTTACCTAACGTAGAGCTGCTGACGACCCACACAAATATATAAAGAAGTAAAAAAAAATGTTTCGTTTTCTTAAAAAAAAACAAGCATATTTACTCGGTGTCGCACGCTACAAAAAGTTGACATTCCTGTGGAAATGTCCATATATAAAAGTAAGTAAAACAAATTTTTTCCTTTATTAGTTAAACATATTTTATAAAAGGAAATATGTATGTATGTATGTATGTATATTGGTATTGAAAATCAGAAAAATCAAAAAGATGGTTCCAGGGCTAGAAAACTGAAAATTTTTTTAGTATTTAAAACTAACTAATTAGAACTAGGTATTTTTTCTTTGTTAATTAAATAAACCTATTTTATATATTAGAAAGAAATAAATATATAACAGGGTTGGACAATTAAAACTTATTTTGGTATATAAAAGTAACTAACCAAAAATATTTTCTTCCTCTTCCATAGTTTTTTCTCCTTTATTTATTAAACGTATTTACTCAAGAGTTTTTTATATTGGTCCAATTTCTATACTGAAATCTAGTTTAACCACACAATCGTAAACTTCTGTTGTTATGTATAATATGGGCAACCAACTATTCGCACACAATTTGCAAGTGTTTTAAAAAAACTACCATAATCGTTGAAGTACATAATCGTTGAAGTGCAGCATTCAATACTTGTGTGAAAACGGCATGGTCCATAACTGTATTACATGGGACCATGTTGTAACTAGACTGTTTCAACTGGATTGGAACACATAGTCCAATATTATTTGCTTGCTTGCTGGCGTGTTAAGTTGTAAAGCAGTACTACATATATCTATCGATCCTATGTTTCAAATCGATGGTTATACGTTAGCACAACGTAACTGTGTTCTTATTAGTATTTAGTATATCGAAATAACATTTAATATATATCGCTAAAGAAAATTCATAACTATAAAATAAATTGATGGACATGTTCCATTCCACTTCCCTATATACTCGTATGTATGTATCTATTATTTCTTTGTTATCACAAATAATCCCCCGAAAAATAATGGGGCTAGACATTTCCAAATACAGGGACTTATAAAGGCCTCACTTGGTTCCCCTAATACACACAGCCATACACACATATCAATCGCGTGGTGCTATTTTTGAATTTATTATTACATACATATGTAGTTATAATTTGTTTTTCTTTTTTTTTAAGTGTGACCATATTATAAAATATAAAAGTTTAAATGACAATAATATAGTTTTTTTTTTTTAAATACATACATACATAAATTACAATCAACCTCTCATCAGTAAATGATGAGCTAATAAGCCCATTTGATTAAACATAAAATTGACAAGTTCAGCTTTAGTTGAAAAGTTCTATCAAATAAACAAAAATAGGAAAAAAAAGAAAGAAATTTTTAGGGTACAACTAAATAAATAAATTAAATAAATAATAATAAATTAGAAAAACTATCAAATAATCATAATAATAGTGGTGATAACAATTTGTTTTATTGCATATAATATATAATTAAAAAAAAATACTTTATGCATACATATGTACATAGCGTGCCATAACCGCCAAATTTTTTGATTCGTAATAACGATTTTCCTCAAACGTGGTCCAAAAAATTTGTCGGTTAAGCTTTTTTTCGCGGTTATGGCTCAATATGTATGCACATGCATACATACTTTTTTTAAAATCTTTTCGAGACACTGCATAATATTTATTAAAAACAAGAAACACATTGATTTTTTTTAATAGTTAAGTGAGGAGTGTCTTTTTATCATTCAGCCAAAAAATATCATTCGATTTACTTCAGATCAGGACAGTTTAGCGTGATTTTCAAATGAATAAATGTATGTAAAATTATTTATACGTTACTTCCCGGTAACGTGCATGCATGCGATATGTACCATATTTTCGAAAATAAAAGAATAAACGAGAATTATTTGCTTTAAGAAAACATCACAACAAACATGTTCTTAAGCATTTTTAAGAGCTAAAAATTTATACTACATATATCGTAAATCAGGGGCTCTTCCAAATTCCTGTTCACGAAACCCTTGTAAAACTTTTTTTGTCGCTGATCATCTTCGAAACCTAGGATGGATGTAATTTGACATTTACGTTGAATTAAAAATGCAAAAATTGATGATTAAGAGTCCGAACACCATGTAACAATAATTTATTGCGGTGCGGGTTTTCATACGATTTTGAAGTAAAAAACCGCAATGCGGAACGGCGTAAAATTAAAATATATTTTATTTTCATTGCGTACTTTCTTATTCTCTCAATTTTTGACACTCTGTCTCTCTCTGATGTTGCCATAATAATAATTGAATAATTGGCGGTGTTCACAACATTATTGTAAACAAAAAACATGATTTTGAAGTTAAAAATGTTTGTCATAAAGTATAAAAGTTTAAAAAATATATCTGCGAATGTATAAAATGTTAATAATTTTTTGTTTTTAGTTACTGCCATTACAAAATATTTAACACAAAGAGTAAATTTTTCATAAAAATGTATGCACAAAAAAAATTAATAAAAATTTAAACAAGCATTGACAAGTATTGCCGTCGCCGTCGCCGTCTTTCGTTGTATTATGTTTATTTTTCTCTCCCGCAACCAGAAATCGCATCGCTCCACAAACATTGTGCTTAGAGTCCAAAAATTTTATTATAAAAGTTCATAAATATTTAAAAAAAATCACCTCTTTTATTTAAATATTTAAAGCCAAATTTTTAATACCATTCACTTCACATTCTATCAAACTAAATAAAATGGCAATAAAAATAATATCAGCTGTTTTTGATATAACAGTTAGTGCAGAGTTGGGGGTACTTAATATTAAGCAGTGAGAAGTAAAAGCTTACAACTTTCGAGTGTATTATAATTGTTGATAGCTGAACATATAAACGAATGCAAATAATCTTTAGAATATAATATTCATTCTAATAATTTTTTTTTCTTTCTTTTTTTCAGATTTTCGATTTTAAAATTTTCTTGCTGGATGTTAAGAGTTTCGTCGATTCTTTCGACGAAAGAGTTCAACATTTCGTTTTAATGCTGTAAACTAAAAAGTTTAAATGAAAGTATAAGAATATATATAGTATATACATATGTACGTGATCTCCGGATTCACTTTAATTTATTAAAAACCAATCGAAGCTACAAAACTTCAAGCAACACACTGCCAATTTAATTCAATAAAATTGTATTGGTGACTTTAAAAGAGTCACCAATCTGCAGCTCCAAAATAAAAGCCATAAAATTAAGCTGGATTTTAATTTTCGCACAAATTCGCCAATTTTTATAATTGTAGGAAAATAATTAACAAAATGTTGTACGTTTTCCACGTCGATGTTGGTCGCATGTTAAATTTCGATATGACAGTAGCGCTGTCCTCTGTTGAAAATCTCAAGGACACAATTGAACGTTTGCATGGAATACCAGCGGCGAATATTGTGCTTTTGGTGAGTGGTGGTGAGATGTTGACACACTCCACTCAGGTCTCATATTATTCTGCCGGCACTGATACAAATCCCATTTATATGTTTTTAACGGGAGATGTAAAGCTGCCATCGCTACTAGGCCCTATGGAAGGGGATTTGGATTTAAGGGAGCAGGTCGAAAGAAGCCTTGAATTGCCAGCCGTATATGAAACGGTTGTGAAGCGGGCACAAATTGCCTTGCGCATGCATGATTTGGCGCGAGATGAAGATCGTATGTGCGAGCGTTTGGTGCACGAGCAGCATTTGCAACAGCAAGGTTGGTCGGCGGTGGTAGCTAATATGGAAGACCTAACGGAGGAATTTCGCTCACGCTTTCGAAACTTCTGCGAAGCCTTCGACAGACACTTAGAGCGGCGCTCTTCCTTTTTGGAACTCTTGCGAAATTTCTCAGATGACTTAACAAAGCTTTCTCGCATACCCATATTGCCAGGCCTTATGCCTTTGGCTGAAGCGGATTTTCATGGTTTCGATCAATTCTTGGAAAACGATGATGTCTTCTCAAGATCGACAAATCAACAACAATCTGTATTAATGGTTGGTGCTAATACGACTGCCGAAAATGAAGCCAACGTTGAAGCTATAGAGGCTGCTGTTGCTGGTGCTGGTGCTGGTGCTGAGGCAACTGGCAACTCTGAAGGTGTCGATAATACCGATGATAAGAGCACTTCTTCTACTTCGACTTCTCCCAATAAAAAGTTAAAAATGGCCAACGATTCGAACGAGGAGCGTTGCTCACAAACCTCAGCAACTTCAATAACTTCAAATACAACGCGCAGATTAAATTTGCTCCAGTGGATTACTTCGAAAGAGAACCACAATGTCTTGAGAACCATGTCGGACGAATGCATTCAAGGCCTGGCTACCTTCAATGAAGATGTCTACAGCAAGCTAAAACTAGAAGTACAAAGTATTATAAAACTGGCCGAACAAAGTGACGTTAAAGAGATACGAGGCTTGGGGGAACGCCTTTGCAAACTCGAAGAGTTCAAGTATAAAATAAAAAGTATGGTAAAGGATCAAAGAGAACTATCGACAGCCTTTCAACAAAACCAAAACAGAGCCATTAATTTAAGAGATACCTCCATATTGCCCGATCTATGTGCCTCGCATCAATCTCAGTTACTCGTGATGTTACAAAATCACAAAAAAATTCGCGAACATAGACACTGCATAGCGAAGGCCAAGGATGAGCTGGGCGCAAATCTACATGCTCGCCTCAAGCGCATCGTGTACATAGAAAACGCAATGAGCGAATTCGACAATAGATTGCTGTTCTACCATCGATGCTTGAGACGAGCCGAACGCCACATACATATCATAGAGCAAATACACCAGGCCCCCAATATGTATGTGGCCGCTGTGACCGAAGTTATGCGCCGCAAAATATTCTCCACAGAATTCCGATTGTGGGCCTCCAAATTGGCGGAAGATTTTGATTCCATACACAGCGAGGAAATGAAAAGACGTCAGCAGTTTAATAGCAATTTCGAGGGACATTTCTTGAACATATTGTTTCCCGGCATGGCGGATATGCCACCGGCTTTTGCTAATGAAAACCCACTTATATTTGATGCTCGTTTACCGAATATAACTAGATCGGATATAGATGTGCTGGCGACACACTTGCCCGAAATGGCCTCGCAAATACAGCTGCCCGATATGGAACCTGTGATATATTTTTTTGTTTCTCGTTCGGGTGCGCATCAGCATGAACGTTTCGAGGAATTGCTGAGACAGAAACAAAAACGAGCTGCAGACGAATTGAAACAAATGGCGGGAGAAGATGTCCAAACAATGGTAGTGAGTGGAAAGTTGCCCTTGAATCCCAGATTGGGCGAATTAAGAAAAGATGAAGGGGGAGAGGAATCTGAAACAGATACTGAAACGGAATTTGAACAGGTTCCACCAAATAGCCAACAATCGATAGCAACATCAACCAGTGAAAATATGCAGCAAATGGCTGCAATATCGAAAAGCACCGCTACTGATCAGTTGATCACTCAAAGTGTAGAAACGCTGACCGACGAAAATTCGGAAACTCTCAAGAATGAGGTGACTCATATGCGCGTTATGTTGGGAGCCATGTCGAAATTGGCATTGGATTGCATACAGTTGGCCCGTAGTAATTTGCAGACTTTCCGCCAGGAGTCCACTACACAAAAGGACGATTTTCAATCCGATCTACAGACACTAACTGATAAATGGAACCTTCTCAGAATGCAATTTGAGGCCAGAGAGCATGAAATCGCCATACAGCAGGCTAAACGCGAACAGGAAATTTCGCAACTCCAAGTTGAACTGAAAAACCGCCAAGATGAGTTAATGGAAGAAAAAGAGCTGAGTTGCGAAATGTCTGCACTAAAAGTCAAATGTGATACTTTGCAGGCCCAAATCGAAGAGCTGCAAGATAAATTAAAACGTTTTGAGGGAGAAAAAGAGCAGGCAGTAATGGAGACGCGAGATAAACTGCTACACGAACACAAAACCGAAATAGAGTCTCTTAGACAACGTTTTAAATTAATGACTTCAATGGAACGTTCGCCATCCGATATGAGCTTGGAAAGTAATCCCTTAAGTGACAATATCATAGAAAAACACTTGCACGAAACCATATTGTCCCAATTGCGCAATGAATTGGAAGCTGAAAAGGAAAAGGCCATAATGGCAGCCATAGAAATGGAACGTTCAATATGGCAATCAAAAATATTCCCCCTAAATTCTGAATCTGTGATGGCAAATGTAAGTATCTTGAAGGAAATGTTAGAGGAGAAGGAACGGCAATTGGAGCAATTGCGTGAAAAGGATCTCATGTTAACGAAGGAAAATTACCAACTAAAAACTCGTTTGGACGCCCTTACCAATGAAGAGGGAAATAGTTGGCTAAAAGAGAAAATCGACTACTTGAACAGGGATAAATGTCGTCTAGAAGAAGAACTCAATAATGAAAAATCTAAACGTTTGGAAATGGAGACATCATTTGCAGCACTCAGATGGTAATTGTTTTTTTTTTTAAATAAATTTAATTTTTTTTTGGAATTGCTATAATTTAAGTTTTAATATTTGTTAACCCATTAATAATCCCAAATTATTATTTGACTTATTCAGTAAAATATTTTTTACAAAAAATACATTGAAATTGATTATTGAGGGGTTAGCTGGATCACATGCGCATTTCACTGTTTCTAATGCAGATCATCATTGGAAACCTTAGCCAAAAAATTTCTTAGAACAACTAGAGATATTGGCCCCTATTATGAGCAACTTTCGATCTTCGACTGTAGTCGAAAGTACTGATCGAACGAATTGTCATTTGGTATTATGACGAGCATTCGACAAAGAATGTCGTTATTGTGAATAAAATCGACAAAAAATAGATTATAATTCTTGTTTGTGTACTTAAAAATAAAACTTGTTTAACATTTAGATTTTTAAACAAAATTTTTTATTAAAAAAATTCATCGAAAGCTAAATTCTGTTCGATAGAAAATTTGGTGCTCAACGAAATTTTCGATGCTCATAATATGAATTTAACATTCGATTTTCGATGTTCGATACCCAGCGAAGATCGAAAATCGAATGCAACTCATAATAGGGCCTATTATGTTAAACTTTCATTTAAAAAAATGAGAAAGAAGTTCAACTAATATCCACTCAAATAATCAACATGTTTTTTATTTTCTTACTTTACCATTGCTACACTGGCTGACTTTTTTCAGCACGAATTGTAGTTGTAAGAAGAAGTACAAATGTAACTGTAGTAAAACAACAACCGCTATTCATTGCTTTTACAAGAATAAAGTGTTGCCACACAAGTATTTTTGTTCCAGTGCAGTCAAGTTAATAATTATTGTTTTTTTTGGGAATTGTTACAATTTAAGTTTAACATTTAACATTAACGCAGTAATTAATACCAAGTTATTATTTTACTCATTCAGTAAAATATTTTTTTATTAAAAATACAATGAAAAAATTCAAAATTTATTTACATTCTATTTGCAGCTCTACTTATGAACCATCTCCCTTGCCACGCTCTAAATCTAGTGGCTCTAGTTATAAGTTAATTGTTTTGGAGTCCTGTTCCAAAGGTGACTTAGTTTTCGTTGTGTGGAGCATGCGCCACGGCCAGTTTATGGTAGTGCAAGACTCGCCCAGTTTATATTTTGTGCATGGCGACAGTTTGGCCGCCTTGAATTTGCGTTTACCACAAGCAGGAGAGGATGCGACCATACCAATGCCTTATTACGCCATTGGTCGTGTGATAGAAAAGGAATATTGTCAAGCTAGAAAGGTGTGTGAAACAAGTTTAGTGTCGTGAGGACAAGAAAAAAACTGAATATTTTTTTTCCTTCCAGGATGAAAACCGTTACCGTGTCAATAGGGGCTCCAAATTCTATCGCATCAAATTGGCACCTTTAGTATCTAGGCAGTCGTCAAGACGTGATCGCTTAGAATGTAAGTTGTGCCCCAGAAAAAAAAAATTTGACATGCTTATGTACCTATATACAAGATTAATTTTTTACCTTATTTCATTTGCAGCATTTTCAAATTCTATAAGTCGTTCTATATCGCAATGTGAGCCTCATAGTGAATCTTCTCAGGCTCCCGCCATTGCAATAACTAGTACTGTATCATCGGGCACTTTAACATGTTTGAGTGCTATAGCAACTACATCGTCTGGTATAATAAGTATGCCCAAGGATGTGGTCGATACTGCTGTTGCAAACACAATGCCCTTGGCAGCGACAGCCATGCTCGCGTTCAAAGAACGCGCCATGAGCATAACCAGTGTTACCGAGGAAGACGATGAACCGGTATCGCTAAACGAACGTTGTCGCTATATTAGCGTCAGCGAAGAAGATGAAAACCTCATAGCTGATAGTCCAACGGCCATTGGCGATAGTGCTAGTGACATTGTGACTGGAACTACACAGGATCTTCTTTTACAAACACAAACACAACAACAACCACAAACGACTGTGATAACAGAGCAGCCAACAGCTACAGCCAGCAAGTTAGAGTTAGATTTAATGTTGGCCTCTGCCGATATTAATACCACAACAACAGTAACAACTTCAATAGTCACTACCACACATGATGATGATAGCAAAATATTGGTAACCACTACTCCAACAACCGTGCACATTGATGAAACCCCCCAGATGGTAATTCCCACAGCGTCTGCAATAATATTTAGCCAAACTATGAGCAGCACCTCTGCAGCTATTTCAATACCCTCTAATCAAGAACCGACTGACAAAAGTTCACCTTCCATTCCAACTTCAATTGGTACGACAAGTGAAGATTCCGATGAGTATAGGTCATTGGAACCTAAAGACGATACAGACTTTCCCATATCCGAATAGTTTTGAAATCTATCCCTTTTTAATATAATTCTTATAATTAATATTATTACCAATACTAAAACTATGTAGAATACCATTTAGGAATGGGTAATTTTATTTTATTTTTTTCAAATACACATACACATCCATATGTACTTGCATACATATATACATACATATACATACATACATATGTAGTATATTTTTTTGTATTTTGTATTTTATAATGATACTATTAGTACTACTTTTACTACATAAATACTATTATTATTATTATTATTATTACTATAATTAAACTAATATTACTACCACCACTACCACCACAACACTATGCTTGACCAATACAACCACAGGAAAACTATAAAATATAAAATACATACATATGTACATTATTTGATTGTCTCCTTAATCTAAAACCGAAATGTTTAGAAAACGAACAAAAACCTTTCACCATCTTTAATGTTGTGCTGCTAATAATTCAATGTTTTTTTTATATAAACAATAAAATTTAAAAAAATATACATATAATATATGTGTATATGTACACACTAATACGAAAGCAAATTGCAATACATACGAAAGTGTATTAATAAAAAGTGGCCTGATCTACAGCTGAGTTTATCCCATCCGTCAAACTCCATATAAAATAACATAAAATCTTAACTCGGACTCTCAACATACAAATAAAAATAATCCTGCAACAATTTTTTTTTGTATGTATTTTGTTGTAATGATAAGGCCACTTGGTACGAGTATTAATAAATACACTTTGATAAATACAACATTTGATGTGTATTATTAAGAAATAATAAATAAAAATAAATAAGAATTAAAAAAAATATACATATGTATGTAATGAAACAAATTTATCTTAAAAAAATATTTTTCACGCTCACATACAACTTATTCTGCAGGACTCGCAATGAATTTTTTTATGGTCCACACCCAAAACAAAAACAATTTTAAAATAAAAAAAACCAAAATTATTTAAACTTTTTTTTTTTAATTATTTCAATATTTTATTATAATTTAGCGCGTGTTTTAAAAATGATTTATTAACACATTTCTTCAAAAAAAAAAAAAAAAAAAAAAAATATAAAAGAAACATTTTTGGTAAAAAAAATTTTAATTGCTGCATTTTTAAAACGAAAACTCTAAATTTTGTTTCAGTACATGTTCAGGACATATATATTTTTTCTTAGCTTAAATATTGATTTTTGCCAAAAAAAAATAAATAAAGTACATATTTATTTTATTGTTTAATTTGCAGACCTGTAGCTGGAATCAGTAACTTTTTGCGAACCCCAAATCGTAATATTTATCGATATATTTATTCGTTTGCCGTAACGGTAATGTGATTCTGTAGTTTTTTTTTAACGATAGTGTACATCTGTTACAACTGTGTTTTACTCATCATTTGAGTGTATAATCATGTGGCATCTCCGCATAAAAAATGCCAAAAATAAGCGAAAAACACTTAAAGAAAAACAAAACAAATTTAAGCTTGTAATTTTACTTTTTTTACTTCAACCGACAGCGAATATCGTTAAAATATGTTACATAATTGAGAGCAAAGTGGAGAAATTTTCGTTATATTTATTATAGCGATACGATTATCGTAATAAAATTTGCTGAATCCAGGTACTGATGGGAAGTTTTGATTCTGAGTTTCTTAAATTATTGAGCCAAATAGTTAAGCTTAGAAAAAAAGAATTGTAAAATCTGTGGCAAAAAAGAAAAAGTGCTTGAGTAGAGATAAGCTGATTTTGAGTTAAAGGCACTCCTGTAATCTCAATATTGAACAGTACCCGGCAATGACTGGCTGCTACCACACGTCGCCTGCGAGTCGAGTTTGATGGTAAGAAGTGAGGAGAAGCTTGCGGGGTAGCAAAAGTCGCACGTTCTGGGAATTGAAGCGACATTTTTATCTCTTCTCTCTCACATATTTTTTCTCTCTTATTTTTTGTATGCTATGCACAAGCATTGTTGCCAGTTGGACTATTTTTTTATAACACGCATGAAATAAACAGTTATAATACAAAAATTATAAGCAAATAAAGTAAGGAGAGAAAAGGAATTATTGTATTTTGGTAATAAATTTAAAAAAAATAAAAATATATGGACATATTAATTCTACATTTCCCAAAATAACAATTAGTTCCTTTACGGCAACACTGCTACGAATGAACGAATAAAAAGCATTGATCAAATTAATATGAAAAAGTCGGATTCGATATCGAATGCCATAATCACAATCTTTAAAAACGTGAGCGAATCAGCTCGTTATCAAATGTATGCGGAAGAAAAGAAAATTTTTTAAATCAATGATGCACAACGAAAATAAAGAAGAGATACAATTAAATAAGAAAAGAAAAAATGCATTATTTTCGCCTATATTTTTATTTGCTATGCGACTGCCCGCAACAAAATAAGACAGAAAAAAACAGGAAACATAAAATATTAAAATTTTTTTGATATTTGAGAAGCCAAAAAAGTAATTTTACCAGGAATCATTGCTACACACGTTGAAATAAATTAATGCCCCCTCGTCTGTGGGCAGCTTTAGTTAAATTTTCTCTTCTGCGCTTATGAGAACAAACATTTTGCACACAATGCAATAGAAATATCTAAGAGATGTATCGAATTTTCATAAAGGGGGCGGAGGATAGTAGTTTTCCCTGCCGCTGGATGCGGGCATGACCGTTATATATCGTTACCTTAATATAGAAAGGCCCTAGCTAAATATTTTTTTTAAATCTAGATTTTTGTATATTTCGATAGAAGAACATCTAATGTATCGAAAAATGCAAAAAACTCGATTTCAAAAAAATAATGAGTTAAGGCCTTTCTATATTAATGTAACGAAAGATATGTATGCATAAGCAAACGGCCCTGTTCTGCAAATCCAGTCGATTGAAATCGCACGCTTTTAGAAACCTAACTCCGATAATTGAAAAATTTTTTCAGACTTTATTAATTTTTCTATTCTATATTTCAAATATCTGGCAGAAAATTTTCGTATATGATTTTAAACACGTACACAGGACACATTATTAATTTTATAATTCGACTCGATTTACAGAACAGGGTCGAAAATGCCTGCTAAATGTTCCATCGATTAAATTTTTCTATATAGTACTTGAAATCTTTTTATTTCGATGTTTTAACTATTATTTCAAACATGTTTAAAATTTTTTTAGCGGACACGAAAACTGAATTAAAATCCCAACACACCAGTTCGGCAGCTTCTGAAAATTTGTGAAAACATTTTTAAAAGCTTATGTATTTGTCTGAAATTTATTCCAAGTAATTATTCGCCCTTATTGCCACAGAATACAACTTACATTCGTGCATATACATAGTATGTGTGTATGATTTGCATACATACATATCGAGCCATAACTGCTAAAATAGCTTAAGCGACACATTTTTTAACTTCGTTTTTTGACGATCGAAAATAAGCGATTTTTTTCAAAAAATTAAGTTCGAAAATTATGTCGCTTAAGCTTTCTTGGCGGTTATCGCACGATATGTCTAATAAATACATTTTGTCCAGCTATAAAATAATCTTAAATAAAGTCACTCAAAATAATAGAAATGTAGAGTATCAATACAAAATCTTTATTTGCCTTTTAAATGAATGAATAAAAAAAAAAACTCACTTAAGCATTAACAAATCACTAATTTAGCCTTTTTAAAACAAATGAAATAAAACAATTTTCCCAATAAAAGAGGATATTTTTAATAAAAAATAAAATAAAATAGAAACACAGAAGAAAACCATAATAAAGCAATGATTAAGTTAAAGTTAAAGAGAGCGAATAACTAACAACTCTACCCATCAAAATTTAAAAAAAATACAATTTAGTTTTCAAACAAATAAAAGAAATATTTATGTTTTTTATATCAATACTACTTTTAATAATAAGTACATATATATACATACAGATATGTATATGTATATATTTAACAATTTAAGTAGAAAAGTTAAATATATTATCAAATTAAGCATTAATTAATATTTGATTAAAAAAATAAAATTAAAAATAAATTATATAACAATTTTAATTGAGAACAACAAATATTTGTCTCACAAAAACTAAAAAATGCAAAAGCAAATACATAAAAATGAAATGAAATTATCCCTCGAAAAAATAAATATTTAAATTTAAAACATTTTCAACAACAAATAATAAAATTTTAAATTTAATATAAAAACTGATAAATTGATAGTAAGTATAGTTCTCACATGAACTTACATTTTGAGTTAATTTAAATTATATAGAGTAAATAAATATATTTTTTAGAAAAAATAAAAAATAAAATAAAAATTATTTGTATATAGTTTTTTATGAGTTGTTTATTTCTTCGATTGCAAACAGTAAGTTTATAATAATTTTGCAAAAAATTGTTTATTTTTTTAATACATATTTTTGCTTTGAATTTAAATAAAGAAAAAGAAAATGTAGTGTAGATATAAATGAAAATAAAAAATAAATGTTAAAGGATGATTTTGTAAATGTTTTCTTTTTCTACATCTTTGAAATTGTCACAAGAATTAATTTTAAAAAATATATTTTCATTTCTAATGAAAAACAAAAATAATTGCAAACAAATAATCTGAACTAAAAATCTTGAATAAGGAAAAATTATTCCTTGAGTGAAAAATTGATAACGGTTCAAAAAATAAAATTCAGTTGACAATAAATATTACAAACATATCGTCGGCAGGGTGACCGATGACATTTTTCAAAAAGTGGCACCAAATAGGGGATTTATCAAAAAGAAGGTGCAAAATTAAAAAGAAATGAGAAAACTACACTAAACTTTTTATTTTTAATGTAATTTTATATAATTCACTCTAAAAAAAGGGACAAAAAGTGGGCAGGCAGTCGAAAAAGTGGCAAGTTGTCAAACGGTCACGATGATCGTTGGACAGCGATTTAATATGTTCAGTTGGCAGCACTCGCTTTCAAGTAATAAAAAGTCAACGAACTGATGGAAACAACAAGAAATAAATTAAGCAAAGGGAAAATCCAACTTTACACGGGCAAACATTTGGAAGCAAAACATCTACGGTCTAATTCATAATAAGTATTTTAGGTTTATTGCAGGTTTATTTGACAAATTTCCCATAGAAATATGAGAGGAAAATATAATGAATGCTCTCTTGATTATCTTCTCCTCTCTCGCTACCATAACCGTAAAAGTCGCGCAACTAAAATTGTGCTGTGTGAGCCGAGAGTTGCTAAATTCACATCATGAATTTCGTTCATGAAATTTGTCCCTTGAATTGTTCCCCCAGGAAAAATTTCTCGTGGAATTTTATTTATGATTGCCCTCAATGTAAATAAACTCTATGTATGAATTTACACACAGAACCAAGGGCATACTGAATTAGTGTCGAGAGATCTACACTTTCGTACAAAAATCTTCTAAAATAGATTGCCACGAGTTTGAAGATCTCCACCAATCATACATTTTAGACGGCTCTCAGTCGGCGCATATCTTTAAGTCCAATACAAAGCAGTGAGAACAGGTAATAAAAATAATTAGTGACTCAAAACCTCTTGTAAAGATTGCAAACTAAGTAAAAGTTGATTAACTTTAATTTTTAAATTAAAAAATTTTTTGTTCGCTTTCTTACATTTAAGCCAACAATATATGATGTTTATTGCAAAAATTTTACATATTATTTGTATAAATATATGTACATGTTAAAGCGGTGTTCTAAAATTTTTGAACCAATCAAGTTAAGTGGAATTGCTTATAAATTTTGTTGGCCTATTATATTGGTATGATTATTATCATTTATTTCTATCTTAAATTCATGTACAGACTCATCGGAAACAACATTTTGCTGGGGTTGTAGATTTTTAACTGTTTGTTGATGTGTTATTGTACTTAGATGCTGGTCCAATTGATGTTTGCGGGAAAATGTTTTCTTACAAGGAGCGCAACTGCAATATGAATCGTAGTAATAACAAAATAATGCAAAATTAAATATTCATTGTCTAAAAAATATTGTACTTACGGAAAGGGTTTTTCTCCTGTGTGTGTTAACATATGGTTTTTTAATACATTCGAATATGTAAAAGATTTACCACAGGTTTGGCACACAAATGGCCTTTCATTTGTATGTATTCTAGATAAGAGTTCAATAAAAGTTATTAAGAGCTCGAAAAACGTTCCGCAATTTATATGATGTTTACCTTTCATGCTTAATGTTTGTACTGCGATCGGCAAAAGTGCGACCACAAAAACGACATACAAAAGGTTTTTCTCCCGTATGTATGCGTATATGTCTTCCAATTTCTGAGGGACACGTAAAGTGTTTGCCACAAATTCTTAAAAGAAATTAGACAACAAAAATAATATATGTATATTATCTTAAAAGATTATTTTTTGTCTTTCGCATCTCTTTGGTTAACTTACTCGCATTCGAAAGGCTTCTCCGCTCGATGACGTCTCATATGCATATTTAATAAACTTCTTTTAGGATAGATATTGCCACAAATTTCACATATATTTGTTTCAGATTCTGCTTCATTTTTCTTTCGTCCGCGACCTCGTTTAATCTTTTCTTTTGCAGAATCTTTTTTAGCAGATACATTTTCTTTCCTGACTTTTGGTTCACCTTTACTTTTCTTGGGAATGGACACAAATTCGCCGTCAAATATTTTATCACCTTCATCAGAGTCACTATCATCTAGATGTTCTTCACCATCGATTTCGTCCAAATCAATTTCTTCAATACCGAAAAAATCACTCTCATCGCCGTCACCGTCATCAATGTACTCGGCTTTTGTTTCACTGATTTCATCGAAATCCACCATCTGACCTTCAATATAATCAGGTCTTAAATCGAAAAAAATTTCATCTTCATCATCCTCGGGTGCATCCTTATGTTTTTGTTGACTTGAAGTGGGTGTCTCATGGGGTTCTGCTTTTAACTCAGACTGCCATATCAAGAGATTGCTAATTTTACAACTGTTAAATATGCATACACAAAAAAAAATTACCTTAACCATAGCGTCCAATAAGGCATTCTCACTTGCCTGGCACAAGGACCGGAATTT
The DNA here is from genome assembly GCA_944452675.1 of Tachina lurida. Lineage (NCBI taxonomy): Eukaryota > Metazoa > Arthropoda > Insecta > Diptera > Tachinidae > Tachina > Tachina lurida. The sequence goes on from OX101752.1 coordinate 30,563,706, forward strand.
ATACGAAGTATTCAGGAAGGACATGCATTGCGAACATATCATTGTTGGAAATTCCTCATGGTGTTTCAGCTATAAAGAACAATATTTATATTTCAAACAAATTCTACATATGCAAATTTTAATGCCACTTGCCACTATGCCACCGCATTCTTCGATACGGTGGACAATTTCAGCACATCGTGAATTATTTTCATCAAACAATGGTTGCATGCCCAGTCGTCCTTTATCTTCTTGTAAACAAATTCTACACAATTTGCTAACCGGCATTCTTTGCGCAGTATATTAAATTAAAATTTTGTTTTGAGGATTGTGATAGTATTACTATAATTACATATATTATTTTATATTATTATACTTAAAACAATTTTTTAAGTAGTAAACACAATAAAAAGCATATCAAGTTGTGCATAGTTGCCAACTCAATATTATTAGTAATAGGATATGGCTAGTCCATGAGATTTCTATACACATATCAAGTCATATTAACCCTACCTCTACACCTGATATATTTTTATCTTCTTCTTCTTCTTCTTCTTCTTCCTGTGCTGACATAATATGTATGTCAAAAAAGGTGGCTTCGGACACTTAATCCATGGTGCCACCTTTGTGGTGATAATTTTGTTTTGTTGTGTAGGAGCTTCCTTCGGCTGCTGCGAATGACCTATACCTTCATATAGGAAGTAGGAGTTTCCAAGATCCACTCCCTTGTGGTGGTTGTTTTTATTATTGTTGTTTTTGTTTTTGCATGTGGTTAATGGAAACCAACGGGATATCGCGGTGATACCGTTAACCGACGCCAACCATTAATCACATGCGGTGAGACGCAAAACTCTCGAAGGCCAATAAACAACAGTGGCCTGGTTGCATTTAAGAAATAATTGCCAACGACGCGTGATGTTGACTCGCCCAGAGCTGCTTTACGAATCATATATTTTTATCATGACAAATGTAAAGTTCCATGTAGAAAAAAGAGCTAACATAAAAAAAATTATTTATCAATATAAGGTTTGACTTTTGTTATGATAAAAATATATCAGGTGTAGACGTAGGGTAACTACAGGCAAGAATGATAAACAACAAGATTACGCCAATCGCAGAGTTTACCGTTAGACGTGACGTCACACGTCTCCTGTAAGAGTTGCCATAAAGTCTGGGAAAAATCCAATGAAAGACTTAAAGCATAAAGCATACAACGAAACTATACCCCTTTTAGACGCTGAAAGTTTACTTTGCAAAGTCTTAAATCAGCTGTGTGAAAGACAGAGGGAGTAGTACTATCTCTTTCTGTCTTTCACCCAGCTGAATTAAGACTTTACAAAGTAAACTTTCCGCGTCTGAAAGGGGTATAATTTCGTTGTAGAACTGGTGATACCTGTTTGAACGACTAATGCCGTTCATCTGGCAGCACTTTCATTTTACAGCTGTCGGCAATTCAGTAGTACATAATAAACACATCTTACATGTATTTACAAAACACGCTTTAACCAAAAGGCAAATTTTTGGCAAATTTCTTTGCATTTAGTGAAAACGAAAAAAATGCTAAATAAACTAAAATTTAACAACTTGGTAGGTCAAAAATTAAATGAAAAATGTGTTTAAGATTAATCTATCATCTTTGATTAAAGGTAATATCCAATAAAAAAGGCATACAGCAGTCACGCATACAGACTATCAACAAACTCGTGCATAAAATACGTAAACTAAAAATTCTTTTGGAGAAACATCCAGATAACTCGAAATGTAAGGAACGTATAAGAAAATCAACAGAAACAATGGAAGTTCTAAAGGTAAGCTTAGTTAAAACACGATAGAAGATACAAAATTTATTTGCGTTCTTTTCAGAAACTGAATAGAATGGATTTAATGAAACAAGTTTTACTTTTGGATAAGCCTGCTGCAACAGTAATTACAAATGGTATAGCTACTCCAAATGAGGTAGCAGTGGCATTATTGTCTATGAATAAAGTTATGCAGGGTTTAATTAAAAGATTTAGAACAGAGCTGCAACTTAACGAAGTCGAGAACGACGATTGGAAGCAAGATTTGATGGAGTCTAGCAAACGGAAGCTCAAAATCCAAAGAACTGAAGAAAAACGTAGGAAACGTCTTGAATTGAAGCAACAGAAATCCATAGGGCGCAAGCGACAGGAATGGTTAGAAGAAAACCAACATGATGTAGGGGAAAATATATCATTTGAACACGGTTTGAATGTATCGCCAACAGGAGTCTGGCAGATAGAGGAATTATCAAATGATAATAACGTTAAAGAATCTAATGAAGAAAATAAAAAATCTGTTAAAGAATCTAAGCAGCGTTGTATGAATGAAAAATTTTCCCTAAAACATAAAACACAAGTTCCAAATATAAAAAAAGAGTTTAAAAATGTTAAAAACATAGAGATTGAAGAGAAACGACAAAGTGAAGATTTAAGCGTGATAAATAGATCACGCAAAATCCTTGACTTACATGAAAGTTCTACTGGCACACAAGAATCATTAGTGGTTGATCCATTCTTTATAACCGACAACGGTGAGAATTATTTGTCTACAGCGGTCATTAAAAGTGATATATCTGAAGAGAAACATGAAGAAAAAGAAGACCTTCATATGATTAAGCTTAATAACTATAACAAAGGAACTAATGAATTTAGAAATCGTCGCCATCAAGTTTTCGATAATCTTACGTATTCTAGCCAAAAAAGAAATCAAAGTTCGAAAAGCCAGGGAGAACAAGAAAGTAAATGGAAGAGTAAACAACAAAATAGAAGAGACGCTGTTGGTGATAGAAGGCCTACTCAAATGGGTCAACAAAATAAAAAAATTGCTGAAAGCCATGAAAATAATATACATCCTTCTTGGGCAGCCAAACAAAAACTTAAACCCTTTATAACTGAATTCAAAGGTAAAAAGATAACTTTTGAAGAAAATGACCTCAACGAAACCTATAGACGTCCTAATAGGGAAGTGCAAATTAACAGTTCAAAAGCGCAGACAAATTATCCCGATAAGGAATCTCTCCATCCTTCCTGGGCTGCTAAACAAAAAATGAAACCGTCTATAGCTACCTTCCAGGGCAAAAAAATAACTTTTGACGAAAATGAATAAATACTAGTTAATAAAAATTGGTTTCCTAAAAACTTTTTATTCTTTACGTAAAATATTTTAACCTTCTACTTTAGGTACATAATGACCGCGTATTTTATCCGTATTTTCTAATTTTTCTATATCTACATCGGGATATTTCCGACGTAACAGATCACGGTCCATATTGGGATTACGGCGTAAAATCATCATTACTTCATTGCGCAAACGGCTGAAAACATTTTTAATGTAATTATTGAAATATTTTGTTGTAAATAATATGTAATTAAAACTCACTTCCTAGATTTCCTTTTTTCGTTGTATAACTTTTCGTGGAATTGCAAGAGGAATTTGCGGACGGCGCGGCCTCCATAACCAATAGATCGTGATTTTATCCACTTGGTATTCAATTCGGGTGGTAAAACATGTTCGCAATATCTATGAAAATAGAAAAATAAAGGTTTATTGTTGTAGTTTCTGTCAAAAAATGAACTTGTACTTAGTACAATTTCCTACATTACTTTCATAAATGTTAATTACACGTTCATACACAAATATATTTACAAGTATATCATCGAAAATGGAAACCGAAAATTTCTTTTATGATTCGTGGTATCAGGTAATTTAAAATAGTATTGCTATCAAACTTTAAAACTCTCGTTAAAATGTTCAATATTTTAGAGCGTTTTGCATTTTCTGTAATGATACCTATAATTTGTGTACATCTACATTGTAAGTACTTAAGCATTTATGTTAAATACTCCAATTTACTTGTATGTATATCGAAAGCCTAATTTATTGGCAACCAAACGTTGGGGTCTTTCTCCAGTCTGTCCTGTTTCTAACAAATGATATGCTTTATTTCGTTCTCGCACTACTATTTCCAAATTTTGCATTGAAATTTTTACTTTATCCAGTCGTTCGGGGCTAGGAAACAGTTCCATTTTATCATTGCATTCATGCTCCATTGTCAAAAGCATATTACGTTCTTTAAGTAAAACAAACCACAGTTGATGCAATTCTTTGTTAGATTTTATGCGCAATTCGTCTAGCTTCCAAGCTCTTCCAACTTTAACCTCATTTTCGGACCAATTCTTAGGATCATCAAAAAACTGCATTAAATCATTATTTCGCGGTGTTGTGGAGAATTGGCGATTGGCTATTGTTGCACTAGAATCGTTAATACATTTTTGTAAACATGCTGGAGCCCTAAAAAATATTTTTTGTTACATAAATTATGGATAGATATATAAGTTCATGATATACCCCAATATGTTCAATGAATTTTTCTTAACATTCTGCAAAGTCAAATTACTAAATGAATAGCAAAGACTTCTAACACTTAAAGACACATTAATTATATTTTTAAATCGTGACATTATATTGCAATTTTATAAAATCGGTGGATAAATTTCACGGTTTTTAACACTATTAAAAAATAAAACATAAAACACGGTGACGGTGATGGTATTCAAAGTCTGATCACAAAAGTGAGTGACGAAAATGTTTTCAACACGTCAAAATTTTATGCGAGTATCATTAAATAATTTACATAAATTAAATAATTATATATCAAATCAAAGCTCATCACTGTTTTGGGTAATGTTGAGTGCTGCCAAACAGGTACTAAAATTGTGTAGGGGATGTTTCTTCAGAAAAAATTTTTTCTTTATTTAATTGTTACTTCATAAAACGACCCAAATGTTATCTTATTATGAAAAATATCCCCATTGTGCTCTGTATAAATTGAAAATATTCGTCAAAGCTAGGACTTCTAGTTACGATGTTGTTGATATGTTCTAATGGTAGGTACAGATCTAACAACGTGTTTATGCAACTAGACAGTTTGCATTGTCGGTCACAGTCTTGTCAGTCTTTAGTCTTGTTTAACATAGGGTCTCCACCTAACATAATATGTAAGATAAGAGCGTCAAATTCAATCGCAGAGAGAATTATGTTACGTGTAGACTTCAAATTAGTGTTATGTCAATCTTATAATATTTTTTATAAGAGCGTTGTTATAAGAAATCCTATAACAACAATCTTATGATATGAACTGTCAAAAAAATACACGTACATGAAAATAAATGAGTATGCATGTGTGAGTGTTTATTAAAATAAATGAAAAACAATGTTTTTACAAAATTTCTGGGATTTTATATGTTTAATTGATTTATAGATTAAAGTTTGTGTGAAAAAGTAAAAACAAAATAAATAATTATATAAAATTAATACATGTTAACTTGATGAGAATTTGAATAAAATGAAATGTTATAAGAAAAGTAAAATTACGTTGTCCTATTGTGTGATATGAAGAGAAATATCGGCATTTTATTTTTGTTATTCTGCCGACGTTCTCTCACATATAATATCAGAGTTAGTCGCAGTTGTAGACGCTATGTATGGTGGGGTTCGAAGTTTCGAAAATATCAAGATGTTTTGATGTTTATAGGTTGCATTCTGGGTTGCAGTGCCTGTGTCAAAATATTCGAAAGCGTGTTAGCAAGTTGCAAAGTCTGTACCTACCATAAAACTCGAAAGCTCACTAAAAAGTGCCTCCAAGTTTTCGTTAAAGATACAACTCTTCAATGACTGTCTCTGTTTTAATTAAATGAACGCCATTTTCGCGCATTGAATTTCTTCTGCAGAGTGCATTCTCGTCGGCTATAGAAAAATTTTATTTAATTGTGATTAGAAAACCAATTTGTGTATAAAACTTTGGAAATATCGCATTTATTGCAAGAAGTTTTAATTGAATCAAATGTAAGTAAAGATTTCTATATTTATTTGCATTACTAAGAATTTTTTGCAAAGCAGACGCCATTTTTATTTTCTCTTACAAAACGAGCGTCTTTCTTTCTAACCTCTTAAATTTCCTAGATACATACTACTTTTATTACTTAACAAAAGACGAACATTTTTCTAAAATGGATAATAACAATGGTGCCGTAAAAGTGGAAAGAATGGAAAGTCGTGAAAAGGATCGTGACCGCCGTGGTCGTGGAGCACGTGGATCTCGTTTTTCCGACGCCGATGCGGCCGGTAGTAGCGGTGGCAGCGTTAATCGCGATCGCAGCAGAGAAGGACGCAATTGCCGGATTTACATATCAAATATTCCATATGATTATCGCTGGCAAGATTTGAAAGATCTTTTTAGGCGTGTTGTTGGTTCTGTGGAATATGTAGAACTTTTCCATGATGAAAATGGTAAAGCTCGTGGATGCGGTATTGTTGAGTTTAAAGATCCGGATAATGTTGAGAAGGCGATGGAAAAAATGAATCGCTATGAAGTTAATGGGCGGGAATTGGTTGTCAAAGAGGATCATGGCGAGCAAAGGGACCAATATGGTCGTATCATACGTGATGGACCTAGTGGTCGTGGCGGCGCCTCATCAGATCGTGGCGGCGATCGCGGATTTTCTCGGCGTGATGACGATCGAGCGTAAGTACCTATATGTTGTTTTTTTTTTAATATTTACTTGATTTATAAGGCCACCTAGATATTTTTAATCATATTTTCCGACTATAATTAACGTTATCTGTTTGGACACACGTATATCTAGCTACATATACATATCTCTTCTTTACTTCAATAGTGTCAACTCAAAAAAATATTCTTTTATCTTGTTTAAAAATTTCATATAAATTGCTTGTACCATCACCTCCTGATAGAAGAATATTTTTTTCATGTCTTCATTGAGTTGTATGCAAATGAATACACGTTTTCTGCAAAACTGTTTTTTTTTTGAGTTGTGACACGAAGTAAATGAGCGATTGTATGTATGTATGTACGTACATACAGTCAGTCCAAGGAATTTATGCTCACTTAATTTTTCAAAATAAAAGCACATCCCCTAAAAAGGATGTACCATTTCCACGAAGGTTAGAAGGAATAATAAAAAAAGGGCCAAAAAAATATTAGTTTTCCACGTTTCACTTACATATGTGTGTAGAATGTAAAAAAAAATACTTACTGAGCACTCACTTTTTGGAGCTGAATTCCAAAACTTATGGCGTTTTCTTTTCTAAAAGAAAAGTGTAACATATATGTTACATGTAATTTGTCAACATTTTTAAATGCTCACCTGATTTTTAAGAAGTGTTGCATATTTTGCGTTTACAAAAGAACAATTTTCCAACAAGTTTCGGCATAAAACAATGACGAACTATAAAATGATTCATTTTTTTCATAGACAATAACAAAAACAGCTGTTAATATAATGCTGCACTCATGCCCCTTTAAAGATAGAGGTCCATAACTCGCTTTTTACGCGTTATGCTTTATACGCGTTTCATCCTCTTGTTTCTTTCTATACTTTGTTCGCGCTGAGTTACATGCACTGCTTTTCATGCGCCATTTTATTTTTGTTTTGATCAGCTGTGTGCGTTTGTTTATAAATACTTATAAAGAAAAAATGGAGAGTGAAATCGAGTTTTTAAAAGAATTTGTGGAGTTAGTCGAGTTTTTATATTTAATTTTATGTGCAAAAAATGCCTATGAACAATTTCAAAAAAAGAAAAGGTTTTGGGTGCGGCCGTTGTATTTAAAACGGAAATTAAGTGGGTTTTTTGAAACCACATTTAAAAAAATTAAAACTGACCCTGAGCAATTTCGAACTGCGACAAGAATGTCTGCAGACGTCTTTGACTATTTATTCAGCATTTTAAATGATATTATTGAGAAGAATTCGGCCAGGGCTATTCCAGCAAATTGTCGGCTGTTCTTGACTTTAATGTAAGGCTGAGTTTTCATCTGGCATTTCTTGTCTGCATTTGCCCAAAAAAAGCGTAACAAACTAATTATTAATGAAAAACGGTTTGATTTGGACATGTATTTATTGATTTAAACTGTTTACAATCATGTTGGATTCTATAAAATTGTCTATTAGTTATGTATGGAACTATTTAACTTAATAAATACATGAGTGAATAAAACAGTTTTGCATTAGTTATTATTTACGCAAAATTAATTAAAATTAATTAATTTTATTCAATTTTGCCGTGGATAATTAATTTTAATTAATAATATTTATCGATAACGTAAGAAACAAAGTATTATTTAACGTCTTTAGCTTTCAAGAACAGCTGACTTTCTTTCATGGTGCTTGTAACGCGTACAAAAGTAGAAAGTAGACCTACTTTTCGCTTTGAACGCGCCTACGCGTTCTGCGTTTTTTGCAATGTAACTTGTCACATACTATTGCATTGATTCTACTTTTTGGAAATTTGCATAGAAAGCGTAACGCGCATAAAGCGAGCTATGGACCTCTACCTTAATGAAAATGAGTGTTGAACATGTAGCATTTTTCTTCTTTTTAAGGGCAACATCATGAGAAAAGAAGGCGTTGATTTTTAAAATAATACATACTTTTCAGAAAAGAACACAACGAAATGTAAAAGGCAGCATAAATGCAGCATATTGCTCAGAAAAGAAAACGCCATTAGTATTCACGTTGACAAAAATATTAAGAAAGTACTTTTTTTGCTGTATTCAAAAAAACAATGCAATACATATGAGAATTAAAACTAAATTATTCTTATTAAATCATACCGAGTTTTTTTAAACTATTGATTAAAGTTAAATCAAATTTAGCACTAAGTTTTTGGATTGACTGTATATGGTTATTAAATATTTCTTAATGGTGCAGATTTTTCAGCGAGCAAAGCATAATGTAATTTAATTGGTTAATAAATGTATCTTCCTATTTGTATTCGATAAATGTTAGATATGATCGAAGAAAGAAGTCGTTAACTAATATTTGATAAGTATAATAATTTCACAAATTCAATCTTGAGTTTTGTTCTTTGAAAACTTGGGACCAGAATTCTACAAGCCTTGATAGAAAAATTAATTGTGTCAATTGTATAGTTGAATAATGTTACCTAAAATTTTAAATGGAAGTTTTCATATTCGTTAGTCAGTCAGGAAAGCTCAAATTAGTATTTGTTTTGAGCTTTCTTACCATGGCCTGAATTTGAAATCAGTTTTTTTGGGTCCTATTTATGTGCACTTCCACACATGCATAAGCAAAGTTTATTTGGCAAAGTCTTTAGTTTGTGGGAGAGAAGGCGAAAAATAATAGGGGTGAGTACAGACTTTGATGCACTCGCTTTGCTTTGTTCTTCGTTCTTTTCATTTTTTTCTTCGTTTGTGTAGTTACGTCGTGATATAGTGAAATTTGTCAAACCTTGCATGTGCAGAATCGAAAAAAAACTTAAAAGAAAATTTTAAAGACTCAAGTAAGTAAAATTTGCGCATGAAAAAGGGGCTCTATATGTATAACTTTGACATTTGAAGTCTACTGCTAATATTGGTTTTACCTTTAGTTCATACCAGATGCAAATATTTGGCTCACTCGATTTCCAAGTTATTTTTTACATACATAATTACCTTGAGATAGTACATAGCTATTGAAGTAAGTTTGTCGCTTGAATTGGGCTGTCTAGTGTGGTTTTGTTTAAATTTAGTTTTTTATTTTGAATTTATTTTACGCTAATTTTTCGATTTTAAGCCCCATTAAGTTCTTAAAATAAGTATTTTTAAAACATTCAAGAATATAGGCAAACAAATTGTATTGGCCCTAGCCAATCGTGTATGTTAGGATTTTTTTGGGTGGAGAAATCCTTTTTTTAAATGTATTTGTATTTTTCATTGTCGAAATTTTTGGGGAAATTGGCGAATATTTGACTTTCTCATAATGCAATCTTAGATTTTAAGTAAACCTAAATTTTTAGCGCTAAAAGATATGGGGAGGGGGTAGGATACTCATTCACGACCTATATCGATTTCATTAAATTTAAGTCTAGAAAGCCTATTTTTTTAGTGTAGAAACATTACCGGATAGTTGTCATAAGATTTAATAGTACATATTTAGCTATGTTTAAATATAAACAGTCCACAGCATTTGAAAGAATTCATGATGGTTCCACATAATGAGAGAAGAATAAGTTGAATTTTTTTTAGAAACAAAATAAAGTAAAAGTAAGGAAAAAAAATTGCTTTTGTTCATTATTTGTCTTAAATTTAATGATACAGATATAATAGCTCGTGAATGGATTCCAAGACACAAGACACAAACAATACATACATACTAAAAAATATGTAAATGTCATCAAGAAAGGCAAAAGGGTGGCATAAATTCAATAAACCTTTGTTACATTTTTTTTAACAATAAAGAATCGAAGTTGAAATAGATTTTTAAATATTTCTTGTAAGTATCCATAATAAATTTTATAATTAAGTAATTAATTACCTTTTCTAATATCCGGTAATAATTTTTTGTTATAATCAAAAAAAAAAAAAAAAAATCCACAAAAAAGCAACGACATTTTTTTTCAGTTGGTTATATACATATTTTTGCTGCGTTTGATGAAATGGAAATTGTTCTTCTTCTTTGATGGTTTGTTTTATACATTGTTGAATTCTTCCTTTTAGATCTGGTCGTAATAATTTTAACATGATGTCAAATGATTTTAATAATCAACAAGGGAATTATAATTATTATGGTCTTTCTGCTTCGTTTTTGGAGAGTCTCGGCATTACTGGACCTTTGCATAATAAAGTTTTTGTTGCGAATGTGAGTATTAAAAAAAAAAAGGAATCGATTGATTGTATTATCATTATTGATTGATTTTTTGCTTGACTTATCTGAAGATTATTGTTAAAAAGTAATAATTTTATTTATTACTCTATAAGTGTATTTTTTTGTGTGCAATTTAAGAAAAAGAATTATGAAATTCAATCTCGGCCACATCTTTAAAGAGTTATTTAATATATGTATGTATACAGGCGTGTTCTGACACGCATCATTTTTAAATCGCATGTGATGCTTTCTATATGTCCTGAAGCTCAAGTATTTGGCTTGCGGTTTGCCATATTGATTTAGGTCAGCTGTTTGTTGAAATCGTCAGTGTGTAAATAAACATTGCAAAGACAAAATTAACAAAACAATAGAACCTTTTCTAAATTTATTTTTTTATTTATTTATTTATCTGCAACACAAATAAACCTTTAAGGTTTCCTTAAAGATTGGTTTATATTAGTTAAGTTTCAATATACGCATGCCATTGTAAACTCTAGAACACCTGTCATGTGATTTCATCTCACATCGCAAATGTTTTGCGAAATGCAATTCTCAGAACATGCCCGATTGTTAAAAGAAAACTGGCTGTTATTATATCACACTCATTAAACTACGGGGCTTGTTTTTCGCTTTATAAAAAATATGCATATGTTGTCGTCACAAAGTCCTAATAACATATCTGCAAAAATTTCAAAATTGAGTTTTTTTTTTGGATTGTTATTCCCTATATCATAACGTCCAAGTGTGCAAAATTTTGAACATCTAATATTAGAAATGACGAAGTTATTACCAGTTTTTGTATGAAATTTTCGTTTCAATATTGCAAATAGTTCCAATTTTATAACGTTTTTTCCCTCTACTGTAAACTTTTGAAAACTGCAGATAGCTTATTAGGTCTTTTTGATGACGATATGTAAGTATTTACAAAATCTTGGGCTTTCAGGTATCTAATTTATTGACGAGTTTTGTGAAGAAACCGAAAAAAGTTTCAAGTTTTTAGTTCTCGCTTGTTTCTTAAGCTGTGTTAGTAGTCGTTGTCTGGCTGCTGTTTTCTAATATATATTTTGAAAAATTTAAAAACATGGTCCTTGAAACAACTTCGAAATAAATATAAAAATCTAGTAAACAGCTTTAGAAAAGTTTTGCTTTTTGCTTTTACATACTTCATTTCTAAATCGTTAAATTTTGTGAATATAAAGGACTAGTTTTGCGTAAAGCATGGGTTTTGTATTAAAACGACGACTTTCTTTTTCAATAGATTTATTTTTCGGCTAAATTTAGTTTACTTATATTTATTTATCTCTCGGCCTGCCCTTCTCTTTAATTAGATCCATGTACATAAATTTAATTTTGCAAAGTACATACTAGTATGCAATCAGTCAGTTGAAGAAAAGTCTTTGGGAAAAACGTACTTGTTTCGGTGTCGCATTTTGAGTTTTGTTATTTGTACTATAAATATATGTTTTACTTTATTTCAAAACTAGCTTGACTATAAAGTGGATACCAAGAAGCTTAAGCAAGTTTTCAAATTGGCCGGCAAAGTGCAGAGCGTAGATTTATCTTTGGACAAGGATGGAAACAGCCGTGGATTTGCAGTCATCGATTACGACCATCCTGTGGAAGCTGTACAGGCCATTTCAATGTTGGATCGTCAAATGTTGTACGATCGTCGCATGACAGTGCGTTTGGATCGGATACCCGATAAAGGCGAAAGCGTGAAATTACCTGAGGGTTTGGGTGGTCTCGGTATAGGTTTGGGACCCAATGGTGAGCCGCTTAGGGATGTTTCCCGTAATTTACCCAACAATAATCAAAATAATCAATCGCAAATGTCTGGCAATATGATGGGTGGCGGCGTTGGAATGGGCAACATGGGAGGAGGTGGTAATATGGGAGGCGGTGGTAACATGGGAGGCGGTGGTAACATGGGAGGAGGTGGCAACATGGGAGGAGGTGGAAATATGGGCATGAGTAATGCTAATGTTGGGGGGATGTTTGGCAATAATTCAGTAGTGCAGCCTAGCCCGGTGGCTCCTGTTGGCCAAAACAAACCTTTAAATGCTAATTCTGCCATTGGCTTGGGAAATTTGAACACCACGAATTTAGCAGCTTTAAGTAATGTTGTAGGCGGTTTGGGAGCTGCTCTCTCAAATCCACTTTTAACTACGTCCCTCAACAACTTGGGCTTAAATTTGGGTAACCAAGCAGTCGGCAATGATGATGCTTTGCCTTCGGCCAATGCTGCTCTCTCAAATAACTATAGCACTGGAGGTAACAATTATAGCTCTGGTTTTGGTGGCAGCTCGGCAAATTTTAATTCTCAAGCCGGAGGCAGTGGTGGCGGGGGAGGAGTCCCTTTTAATTCGTATAACAGTTCTGGTGGAGGCGGCGGTGGCGGAGGCGATAATGATTATAATTCTGGAAATGCCATTGACATGTATGGAGGTTCCGGTGGCAATAACTCCAGCAATATTGGTAGTAATGTACGCAAATCTGACACCATTATCATAAAGAACGTAAGTCTTTTTATCACATAGATTTTCATTAAATAAATAAAATTAATTAATTACTTTGCACCAGATTCCTCTCAGCTGCACTTGGCAAACTCTACGCGATAAATTCCGTGATGTGGGCGAAGTAAAATTTGCAGAAATTCGTGGTAACGATGTAGGCGTTGTACGTTTCTTCAAAGAACGGGATGCTGAGTTAGCCATTGGTAAGAGTTGTTTTTTAAATGAAAAACAAAAAAAAATAATTTTTTCTTTTTATAGCTCTTATGGATGGCTCTCGTATGGATGGACGCACCATCAAAGTTACATATTTTTAAATTACAAATATTATTTATCTACCAATTACACACCTTTACTTTTAGGATATAATGAGAAATATATTTAGAAAATGGTTTATCAAATCGTTTTCTTACTTTTTCCATCTACATACATATATAGCATACATAGACTTTTAAATCATGACCCTTTTTTCTGCATTTCTCTCTCTACAATTTGCTTGTTTTATAATTAGTTTTTGATAATTTTTCTATTAAAATGTAACAACAAAACTTGCTGGCTATAAATAAGTTACTTTTATTTTAATATATCATTACACACATAGCGCTCCTTCTCCGTTTATTCCCGTTTCGCTATTTAATTTTGTAAGTTTAGACTAATGATTTTAAACTTATTTTGTATTATTGAACTATTTTACAAATAAAGCAAAACAATTTCAAGACACATTTTAATAAATTTTACAATAAAACCTACCGATGTCTTCTCATCTCTGCATCCATACATCATTTACACTAAACAAGTTTATAAAGCTCTCCAAAAACACGAGTTAATGTATCCAAATATAAATTAATTTAAATGTGCGTAGTGATTCAAAATAAAAGATAGAATTAAAATACACACGTTAAATTGTGATGAAATTAATTGTTTCTAAGTCCCGGCCCACACTTCCAATTCTTGTTGCAGCAACTGTTTATTTTTTAGTGCAAAGAACGAGAGGGGAATATAAAAAGTATGTACATATTTATATTTCATGTGTGAATATTCAAGAATTGCTGCAACTAAAATTGCAAGTCTGGACCGGGACTAACATACTATATGGGGAATTAAAAATTAAAAAAGGTGAAGTATCCTTATTTAAAATTAGAAAAGTTTGAAATTTGACAATATCGAATGCAGTAATTTTCGGACTTGTTTTAAATTTCATGTGGCATGAGCTGTGTAGAGCCGTCCTGTACAAACCACATGTTGGTGTCCGTATCGTGAAATAGAATATTGTAAAACATTTGATTGAATTAAAATTAAATTGCGACAATGTGATTTGCTCCCAAAACATTGCAATTGTTCTCTATGCTCTGAGTATAGCAAATTTTCCATGTAAAATATGAATACGGTATTAACGGGGTCTACTCTGCAATTCGAAACGAAAGGAAATGCTTTCGAATTGTAATTTTAGTAGCATACAAATTCGAAATCATTCTTCCTTTCGAAAGTAGACCCCCTGTTGTCTATGTTCTCGCTTCCGAATCGTTTTCTTGTGAGTTCGGATGTTGAAACACCTGTTTCCAAGTTGAAATTTTGAAAACGTGTTCGAAAACTTGCGCCTTTTTATAATTTATATATCGAAATTATACATAGGTTGGGTTAGGAAGGATGGTGCTATACCGCACCTCCACTCTTGAGAAATATAAATAGTAAAATGTTACATTTTTATTTCAATATGAACGTTATCTAAACTGTATATTTTAATTTGAAAATTGATAAAATTTTTGTTACTTATTGAAATGACAAAATACATGGAAATAATGCAACATTGACATATTTCGTCTATGCATTTTACATGTACATATACATAGTTATGAACATGATATAAATATCTTGCTTGAAACACAAACATCTCGGTTTTACAATAGAAGCGATGTAATGAAATTTAGAAAATTACGCACTCTGTTGAAAAGGATGTCATCTATTTTTATATCGACAAAGTTAATGCATTATATTTACATATTTCGAAATCCCAAATTTGGAAAATGTTATTAAGTTTTATTGACTATACATAAATCGATTAATTCTTTGAGCCATAATGTATGACACACAGCTTGTATTCCGAGTGGTATTTTTCAAAACACAATACAAATTATTAAGCGCTATTAGCTGCTACAGTTACAGCTGGGTTATCAGCAACTTCTGTTATGGCAACAGCCGAAACTGCGGGAGTCACATTTCCTTTAAAACGCTCCAGGCGTTTTCGGGCCTTTTCAGTCCACTCATCACTGCCGTTGTCGGTGGATGTCTTTGTTGCAGCTGCGGATGAGATATCGTTTTCGCCTATTTTGATTTTAGTTGCAGCTTCCACCTCACCTCCAAAGCGTTGCTTACGCTTTAGTAGCCGCTCTTCAGCATCTAACTTGGCCAAATTTGTTGAGGTGACACAACCAAAACGTTCTGCTCTCTTTTTTAACAATTCTACTTGCTTTTCGCTACTCAGCACTGGTGCCACAGAGATCGCACCATCTTTTTCTTTTGCAGTCATCGGTGCAGCAGCTGTTGCAACTGATGATGCCTTAGTCTCAATGCCAAATTTTTTAGCCCTTAATTCTAGTCGCTCTTGCATAGTCAATTCTTTAAGTTTTTTGGCAGCCACTGTGCCACCTTGGTCAATTTCAACGTTTTTCTTTTCTGCCATTGTTATGGGATTGCGTTCACTCATTTTTACTGCTTTGGCTTCTGATGGTTCTGTATTTTCTTTGGTCGTATTGACATTTGCATCTGTGGAAGTACTGCTATTGAACGAACTCTTACGCTTTAAAACTATCTTCTTAGTTACTGCTGTAGGCGACTCCAGTATATCATCCTCAATTGCACATCCAGCTTTGTTTTCAATCTCCAATGTTTTCGGTAAAATAGTTGTAGGTGTGGTGATGGGGCTTTTCAGTAATTCATTTTCATCTGAACCTAAAATTTTTTCCTCATCCGAGAGAACTCCTTCTTCCTCATCAAGAATGTCTTCACCAACTAAAGAGCTGTCCTCAAATGAAGGTTCATTTTCCATAGCCGCTTGCAAGCGTTCTTGTAATTCAGTTTTATTCCCTACGATGGAGAGTCCGCGTATTTTTAATTCACGCTTCAAGTCTGCCACCTTAAAGAATTTCTTTAATAAATCGGCTGTTCAGGATAGTTTTTTTTTTCTCAATTTACCTTCATATTTCCCACATCATTAATAGGCATTTTGGTAGTTTTTATTTAATTGTACTATTTATTAAATTCTTCCTCGGCAATACCAAATGTTGTTAATCTTACAATATGTCAAACAGTAGCAGAGTTAATTACATTTCTCAGCTACAAGGTTGAATGGAACAGAAAATGC
Organism: Tachina lurida; assembly: GCA_944452675.1. Lineage (NCBI taxonomy): Eukaryota > Metazoa > Arthropoda > Insecta > Diptera > Tachinidae > Tachina > Tachina lurida. The sequence goes on from OX101752.1 coordinate 30,580,241, forward strand.
CAAATAAGTTGCAACTCTGAGCAGATTAAATACGCTTTATTGCAACTCTGGGCACCAAATTAACAACAGTTATATTTTACTTGAGTGAAAATGAAGAAATTGTGTAAATAATTATGGATATTTCATTAAAAATACAGTGAAAACAATAAACTAATTTAAGTGAAATACCTGCTGGTTGTTTTCTCTATCAGTGGATGCTGCTAAGGGTGAGTAAAACATTAAAATTAGATTTTTATAGTGTTGAATATGTATACTGCATAAGCCAACATGCTACTACATGTAAAAAGCTGAGCCTCGACTTACGGGTCTTTGATGCGATTTCATTATAACGCGCATAGAAAATAGCATCTCCAAAAAAATACCATGTACATAACAGAAAATTTAAAAAAGAGAAAATAAATAAAAGAAAAAACTGGCGGCGACACATATTACCCGAGATATCAGCCTCTAAACTTTTCATAAGAAAGTGTGTAACATCTCCCAAAAAATTAATGGCTTAAAAAATAATAAATTAAATAAGAGGCTCAGGCCTCTGAAGTTTTCATAGAAAATTGTGGCATATAGATAAGATAAGATGAAGATATAGATAAGTTATCAGGCAGTGATTCAGAATGCGAATAGTTATTGAATTTACATTTTAAATGAATGAATGAATTTTTTGTTTTTGCATACAAAAATTATTGATTTTGAAATGAGAAATTTAAAGGTTATTTACATTATCTTTATAAAATTTCATTTTCGGTCCAAGTGAAAGTGATCACAGATTTTCATCCTTTTCGTTGCAAAGTCTACATACATACATACATTTAGCAAGTTGTGAATGTTTACATAAGTACTTGCATTCATAGTACATGCATATAAATGTGTATACGTACATACATACATATTAAGATATACTTTTTTTAATTTAGTATATTAAAGTTGCTACAAACAAAAAAATCTCTAAAAGGTGTTTCTTTTCGTTGTTGCAATTCATACATTTTCGTTTTATAATAAAATATTACATACTACATACTTAAATTCTAAAAGAAAACATATTAGAGTATATTCATTAAATATTTTTTAGCACAAATGTATAGTTAGGTATTTTTTAATTCTTTCTGCACTTTAAATTTAAGATTAATTGCACAGAATAAATAAATAGTTATTCATTAAAGATACGTTTAAGGAAATATCTTTTAAATAATTTGGGAACTAATCGTATAAAACGCATCACTTATTAAAGTGAAATTTGTATGGAAAACATAATTTTAGAAAAGTTCAACAACTCAAACCATGTTATAACGACATCAAAACGATAAAAAGTATTTTAAGTGATCTCGTTTTCGAATCATGTATCTTCCTCAATTTCGCTGTCACATTCTTACGTTTTTGTTAAACAATATTTTTTTAAATGTTTGGGAATCGCAAGAGAATAATTTTATATTTTATATATTCACAAAGTGTTATATTCTGTTATATTGCCATGATGTACTAAAATGTTTGTTTGAAAGCAAAAAAGAAATTATCTACATATGTTGAAATAATCTAAAACATTATGGCAATATGACATATTAGGACACTTTGTGAATTAGCCAATTGTATGTAAGTATGTTATTATTGTACCATAACGTTAGTCTACTAATTATAAAAGCTTCAAAAGGTAAAATTTGTATTATCATATTTATTCAATTGCTCTTGAAGTAGTTTCTATTTTTCATAAAAATGTATATGCTCTTCTTGGTTAAAAATTTAATTTTAAAAACTAAACCAAATTTTTAACAATTTTGATTTGTTTGTTTTCCATATAATTTTCAATTGTTGAGGTGTGTTATACGACTAGGCACTTAATTAACAGTAATTTTAACAAATACATACATATATGTATATGTAGATATCTTAGATATTCTTCTGTAAAGATGTTAAATGTTATTTTACCGCATCTTATATCGAGCCATAACCGCTAAAATAGCTTAAGCGACACATTTTTTGGACTTCGTTTTTCTGACGAAAATCGACTATTTACGATCGCAAATAATCGATTTTGGTCAAAAAATTAAGTTCGAAAACTATGTCGCTTAAGTTATTTTGGCGGTTATGGCACGATACATACATACATACATGTTAGTACATGATGTGTACATCATCTGTAAATATGTTTGTTAACATTTTGCATATGACTATAAGTTCCGGTTCACACACCTCAACTTTTGTTGATAAACTTTTAATTCAGCTGGTAGAAAGAAAAGAGATATTTGTATTTCTTTCTTCGTTTTTCTTACAGCTGAAATACGAGTTGATCTACACAGGTTGACGTGTGTAAACCAGGACTAAAGGCTCAGTTACCCGACTGTAATGTAAAGTAACTGCAACAGCAGGAAACCGCTGATCGATATTGTTATGTGTAAAGTAGGTTACGTTACATTACATCTCTATAATCATTTTCATTACTTTTCACATAACAATATCGATCAGCTGTTTCCTACTGTTGCAGTTACTTTAAATTATAGTCGGGTAACTGAGCCTTAAGTCCCTACTACTACTGAGTAGTAGTAATTGTAGCATACATATTAAACTTTAATAAATGGTAGGTATCATCAGTCTGTAGTTAACGGTTTTAACGAGTATTCTAATTTTTTTATGGAAAACGAGTAACGACATATTTTTATCTTTTTTTTATATAATTAAGCTGCAATAAATTGAAAGAAAATGGGTGGTATGAACAAAAAAAAAGTATTTAATTTTTACTTAAAAATTTGTTAAAAAAAAAAACAAAAAACACATTCACATTTGGGGTTTTAAAACAAATTTTTAAGTAAGAAGGAAATCCTTTTTTTATTTATATGTACCACATAATATTTAATTTGGTTTTATTTTTTTTACAAAATATTAACGTACTGCTTTAGTTTCTATCTAATGTTCTCATGTCTTTCTCTCAAAAAATTTAGATTTTAAAATTAATTAAACAAATGTTTATACGAACGTTAGAAACAGCACTTTGTGTGATTAAGGTGTTAATTATGCTCCAATAATTTTTGGAAACTAGTATTAATCAATGTTGATTTTTTAATTATTTTGTTTTTATGATGATGAATTTTTTTCATAATGAGTAATATTATCTTTTTAATTATATTGGCCGCTTTCATAAACATACAATAATGAGATAAGTATGATGGTATTAACATTGTTGCTGTTGCATATTTTTCATACTATGCCGCATTTTTTAAATATTATTTTACGCTTGCGTGCGGATGAACTTTTTTGCAACTTTATAGTGCCCGGCGTGGACTTTGATTTGGTAAAAGTAGGACTAAATGCACTAATAGTCTTGTGGCTTTCATGACTGTGAGAACCGTTAGTGTGTGGACCCTGGTGTTGTTCTGTATAAGATGCCTGACTTAGTTGATGACATTTGGTTGCCAAATAACGAAAAACCGACGCCACATTCACATCCTCCTTTACAGATGTTCTTATAAGGCGACAATTCAATTGTTGAGCTAATGTTTCTACTTCATCGGCTGTAACTACGGCCTGATCGTTGAGATCAATTTTATTTTGGACTATTACTGTGGGTATTTCTTGACATTCATTTTCTACTTTTCGCTTCCAATCTCGCAAGGCCTCAAAAGATGCTCGGTCGGTTGTAGAAAAGGTTAAGACGCAGGCTTGGGCACCCCGGTAGTAGGCTTTGGTGATGGCATCGAATTCTTCTTGACCCGCTGTGTCCCACAGCATAATGCGCACATCCTCGCCATCGATTTCTATTTGCCTCTCCAGAAAATCTACACCTATTGTCTTTTTGTAATCTTTCGTAAAGATACCTTTACAGTACCGTTGGATCATGGATGATTTACCTACACCACCGTTCCCAACTATGACCACCTTAATGGCAAATTCAATATCATCTTCACGCATTGTGTTAAACATTTGATAAAAATGTTGCTGCTGATTTAAATGTTAAGAGCGTTGCATCAAGTAGCAAAATTCACAAAAAGCTATTTATTAGCTTTCTATTTATTACTCAATTCTAATACGACAAGTTAATAATACTCCCAATTTGCGTTGTAGCAAAAGCTAAGTTGTGATGTTGTTTTATTAGTTCCAATGTTTGCATAAGATAAATCTGGGCTTTAGTAAATTTTCCTTTTTATATGTATGTACATGTTTTGCTATTACTTTTTTTTTTCGAAATATTCACTTTCTTTTTCATTGATTTCTCCAACCAAGATCAGTAACATTTTTCATACGTTTTCCAGGCATTTTATTTAATGATAGTCAACCGGTTTTAATGCGTTAGTTGTTTAGTTTTTGGTATGTTTGTTCATTGCGTATGCTGTAAATAAAACAACGAAAAAGAATTAAAGAATTAAGAAAATGTTTCACATTTATTTGGGTTTTTAGGGTTCCGTACACCAAAGGTGAAAAGGAACCCTATTGTTTTCGCTACGCTGTCTGTCTGTCCGTCACAGGCTATTTTCTCGAGAACCGTAAGAGCTACGGACCTGAAATTTGGACAGAGTGTGTAGACCTTTGGCCGCTACAACAACAAATACATGAGAGATAAAAATTAAAAGGTGTTCCAAAACGAGCAACGAAAAATGTTAAAATCCCATGTAATATGCATACAATACAATTGTACTTTTTTTGGTACTATTCAATACGATAGTACACCAATGACTAATTTAGTATGTTCAAAGGATTGCATACGTCAATTTTCACTTTTGAACAATGACACTTATATTCTTCTCACTTTAAAACAGTCTTGTGAAAGCAAAACGCAGCGAGAAAATCAAAAAATGTTAACTCGTCCATTTCCAAATAATTTTTCTTCTAAATTCGGATTTCAGGTGCAAGTTTGTTTGGAGAGAGAGAGAGACGAAGGGAAAAGAAACGTTTATGTTCCCCTCGTCTCTCTCTCCCTAAAACTAATCAACCTAGCAATAAGACTTGCATAGTGTAAAGTATTCCTATTATATTTTTTCGTATACACTATATAGAGCTTTGGCCGCTACAACAACAAATACATGAGATTTAAAAATTAATAGGTGTTCCAAAACGAGCAACCAAAAAAACGTCACAACGAAAAAAACACCAAATGAAAAAAAATTTCTAAAACTAAAATAAATTGCGAAAAACCGGAAAAATCGTCAAAATTAAAAAAAAAGCCAAAAACTGGAAAAAATCGCCCAAACGAAAAAAAGCGACAAATGCATTAAACACATTCACCACAGCAGGATACACGAAAACACGACTTCAAATGCCGCCAGCAGCATTTGTCGCCTCGTAGCCAGCTACTTAATTATTTTGGAGACGACAGCAGCAGCACCTGATATTCAAGTACAAATACATAGTTCAGTATTGCCACTTTCATATATTTTGCATTTATAAAAATTATTCTTTTCTTTTAAAATTTACTTACTTCACGTAAAAGTACAAAATTTAATCAATTTATTCTCTACATCAATTTTTGGATATTGTTTCTGGTAAATAATATGAAATAATTGTACGATATCATTCATTCACCAGTTTGTACTACACTGGCAACACTGCATTTGCTCATTGTAGCCAAAGAAATAGAAATTAGTTTAATTGGAGTACAACGACTTAATCAGCATAGACAACAACCTGTCGCCGTGTTGGCTTGCTGTCTTCAAAATAATCATTCTCATATAAACATATGTGTATTCTATCCTTGACATTTGGTAGTCGGTAGCTTGCTGTGGTGAATGTGTTTAATGCAAAAACTAAAAAAAATCGTTTAAACTGAAAAAAGCCAAAAACGCTAAAAGTAAAAACGCCATATAAAAACTCTCAAAACCGAACGTACGATTCGTGTGCGAGTTAAAGTTGCACTTTACTGAATTTATTTCTATAGTTATAAGAAAATTAAAAATCAATTCAATTTGAAATCAAACTCATGTTTGCTAATGTTGTTTATAAATAATTTCATATATACTAGTGTTGTTCGAACGAACAAAAATTTTCAATTTAGAATAAAAAATTATTCGAATCATTTTTGTCGAATATTCGAATATTCGAACAATGTCTTTACTTAATTTGTATAAAAAGTATTTGATATTTCATAACCTTTTAGGGCCATTTTCACAACTTGCCTTTAGGTAAGGCAGGATTAAATATTATTATAATTGACAATAATAACAATAAAAATTTTAAGCTCAATAATACAAAGATATTTACCGGGCAGACAAAATCCTACCTTTAACTAAAGGCAAGTTGTGAAAATGGTCTTAATGTGTTAACAATAGTATGTTAAGTAATCAAATTACTCCAAATTATAAATCCTTGTGTAAGCTTGTTTGTATGTTCGCTATACGCATCTTGTTTTCGCTGGAAAAATATAATGCTTCTTTAATGGAATTAAAAGGTGTCTTACAATTCCTGATGAAAAGTTTAGAAAAAAATAACTGCTCTTCTCTAATCAAAAGCGTTAAGAATCGAATTTTTGAACAACGTAAAAAATCATTAAATGCCTTAATATTATTTCTCAGCTTTCCTATGCAAAACTAAGTTTTTAAAATACACACCAAAACCAAAAAAAAAGTACGCAAATACTTTGTTTTCATGATTATTTTGTAATCAAAATATCGCAAATAATCTCATGTACGATGAAGTACTATATGAAATTTCTGAAGTTACTGATAATTTTTTATTAACTGATCTAAAAAATTTTATGAATAAAGTAGGAAATTGATTTAATTTATTTGGAAACATCAAAGAAAGGATTACACAAACTACTATATCACTAACATTAACAATTGACGAAAGAAACTTTTCTATTTGTTCTTTTATTAAAAGTAAAAAAAGAATCGTCTACAAGCTGAAAATTGGGATTATCTGCGGTCTTAAATGATTTTTTAAAAGAAATCAATAACATATTAAAAAAGTTTTGTAAATGTGTATAAACACGTGTACTTTTTAACTAATTTCGTTTCAGTTTTTAACCCCCGACACGAAGAAAATCGGTCTAGTCGATTGGAAGTTATCATAAATTTTTTATATAATAATATACTCTTTTTTTTTGCGATTCTGTTACTTCAATAATATTAATGGAACATAGAGTTCTTAACTTATGATACAGCGTCAACTGCTTCAGAGGTTTTTAAAACTTTTAATTTTTGTTATTAATATTTTTATTTATTAATATTTTTTGTTATTAAAATGATTTGTTTTTCTTGTGTAATGAATTCTTTTGCGTTTGTTAATAAAAAAAATTAAACTAATACACATGCGTGTCGTTTTTGCAAACTTTTTAAAATTATTCGAATATATTTTTTTATTATTTGTTCGTTCGAATATTCGAACAAAAGTTCAAAATTATTCGTCTGTTCGAAGAAATAAATCATTAAATTTCATTCGAACAAATATAAAAGACGAATAATTAACAACACTAATACATACACACAAATACCTATGTATGTAACTTATGTACATATGTATGAATTATGGTTTTTTATAGAAGTTTTAAATCTTATTTCTTATTTAGTTCGTTCGTTCGATGATCTTTGTATCATTATTGTAATGTTAATTAAGGCCTTCTCTCATTTTAAATGGATTTAAAAGTCATAAAAGTATATATCGCTTCTTTATTGCGACATAGTCATAACTCAAAAAAACTAGTTTGCCAGAAAACGAGTTTATAGTTTTTAATTTACCACAACTTAATGGAAATATTAAATTTTATTTTTCTCTCAAGAGCTGAGTAAACAAGATATTTGTATGATATTTTTAAACAATATGAATAATAATATTAACTCGAAAAATTAACTTTTTGAGATGTGACTATGTTGCTATAAAGGCGCGTTATGTACATATGTATGTATGTATGTATGTATACTAGGGTTGCCGTTATTTTTTATTTCATACATATACATATACATAGTCAAAAGAAAACTAAACAAAAAAAAAACAAACAAAAAAATTACATTGAATATATGGGCTTGAGGGCCAAGTTTGAGGGCCGGACGCACCCCCTAAAACGCAACTTATCATTATCAACTCATTTTGATAAACATCTGCTAGGTTTTGTGCAAGTGTAAATGTCCTATAAAAATTTTTTACAAAAACTTCACTTACGAGATTTCGAGCTAAATCTAGTTGCTGTTTATTATATTCCCCATACAATAGATTTGTAGGAAACCTACTCAAAATCTAATATTTTTCTTTATTTGTTACTACACTGTATAACATAGGTTCTCACAAGCTCTTTCTTCGGGGACCCCTTCAGAAATTTTAATAGTAGCACGGCCTACCGCAATGCGAAATATACGTTTTACATTTATTATACAAAAGCCATATTACTAAATCTTATTAATATTAACTTTTGAGGAATCATAACAATATTTGTTTAGCTCTTCGCGGACCCCTTGGAATTTTCATACGGACCCCCATTTGAGAACCGTTGCTGTATAACATATTTATGTATATAAATGGTGAGTGAATTAGCTACGTTCTATACAATTTTCTATTGAAGGTGTGTGTGTGTATGAGCTAAGTCGGCAATTTTTGGTTAGAAAAGGATTTTGTCTTGGATACGTAATCTTAAAAAAATTAAAAAAAAAGCTTCGTGTAAACGATATAAAGATTCGGTAAAGATCTCAAATCAAATACACTAGATTTCGAGACTATGTAAATGCAGTATTACATGCGTGTATGGATTCTGGGCGGGTGGAAACCATTTCAAATGGCTATAGTATTAAAAAAAATACGTTCCTCAATAGCACATACATACATATGTATGTACATATGTACATATGTACGGAAGAAAATTTGACTTTTGGTACTTTTTTGTATACTTTTTGTATTCTCCAAAGCAATAAGGACAGAAATTAAATTTGTACGGAATTGTAGTCCTTCTAAACAAATTTCAAACTGATTTTGGAACTTTTCAAAATTTTTTAACGCGGAAGGTGCCAAATTAATCCTTCTTTTTGGTACTTGTTTGCAAAAAATATTTTTATGTACATTAAATGGTAAAAAATTGTAATTATAAAACCTCTCCATTAATAAAGAATTAATAAAGGAATATATTTATACTACAGAGGGCACAAAAAATTATTAAAACGGTTTAATTTTCCTTGCCAAGAAACAAAAATTGTTTTTTTTTTCAAACAAACTAAATGTACATTCATATGTATTAGGGATGCCAATCGGGATCGATTTTTGGAAATCCCGGGATTCGGGATTTTGTGATCTCGGAATTTTCGGGATCCCGGGATTTTTCGGGATCACGGGATTTTCGAGATTTCGGGATCGAATTTTTTTCGTAAAATAAATTATATTTTTATATAAATATTACTTTAATAACAATTTAATGCATTTTAAAAGGTTTTATGTTCATAATTTATCATTCCACAATTGTCTTTAAAGTGAACAATTTTCTAATACGAGTACGAAATAAAAATCAAAAGAATTTTCTCATCTATTTTTATGTTGATTATTCACATTTGATGTTAGAGAATTTATAGTGAAAATAATAACTTAATATATTGTTAATTATATTGTTTTCAATATAAACGTTTTACTATAATCTAAACCAAAACGAATGTATCTGTGGACTTTTAGCACTACCGCTTAAGTTGACTTACGAACATTTTTAGATTCACTTTCATTTTTGTTACATATGTATGTATGTATATCAAGCATTATATAATTTTTTATCGATTTCGTTACGACTATGACAACGATAATAAAGCTGAACATGTCGAAAAATTAAAAGAAGTGTATACACTATTCTAATCAAATTCGATTAATTACGTCTAACGATCACATTTTTATAGGCAGATACATTAAAAGTTTGCCTGAGCACTTAAACAGAATTCATACATAGGTTGTTTTCTACAAGTTCAACAGATACATATGTTCGCCAAGAAGAGTATGGTTTATTAGTGTCCTGGCCTTTTACTCTGCAACTCGAATAAAACTATAATTGAGTCGAAATCATTCAGTTGGTCGTTTTTGACTAAAACTATTTATCAAACCCATGTCATTTAAATGGGTTTGATCTTAGATTTGTGTCAAAAACTACCTAAATGGTCTAAGTAAAAAAGAAAATAGTTTTGAACTGTAATGTAAAAAACATACACACACACTCAAGCAGTTTTTTAGACAAAATACTCCGCATTATTCTGTAAATATTTCTCGCTTTTCCGTCAACCCGACAACAAAAAGTTTTCACTTGCCTTGTATCAAAGAATATAAATTGTGAAGAATATAAATGATGATTTGTGATTCCAAAGCTAATATGTGTCTTCTGTTTTCAAAATAATTCTAAAATGTACATGTATTCTAGCACCTTTGATGAAAATAACCGTAAGAAAGTAGTTTATTTATTTTGCACTTATTGTTAATTTATAAGAAATATGTCACGAATAGTCATTAAATTGTTGAAACTGTACGTATAAAATAATTTGGGACTTTTAAATACTATAAAAAATGCCATAAAATCAACGAAAATTTGAATTTATAAAATTTTTTATATAAAAATTGCTAAGAAATCCCGAAAATTAAATCCCGGGATTGAATTTTACAAATCCCGGGATTCGGGATTTGCTAAATCCCGGGATTTTCGGGTTCGGGATTTCCCGTTTGGCATCCCTAATATGTATGTATTTTTTTTTACCGTAATAGCACACGCAGGGTATCCGCTAATATACAATAAAAACAAGTAAGAGTGCTATATTCGGCTGTGCCGAATCATTATATACCCTTTACCAACGTACGTACATATATATATATATGTATATATAGTATACAGATACATACATACATGTTTGTTTTCTGATAATTTTTTTTCTCTAAAGCAATTAATAGTAAGTGACCTTTCAGTATTTTTCGATTAAAGAATTTGAGTCAATTATTTTATTTTCGATATTAGCAATAGTTGAATAATTTACTCTACACTCTGTGGTTAAGATATATTTTACATTCACTCTTGTCAACATCGATATTATAGAAATTACAAACGGAATGACAAACCTATATATACCCTTTTACCATAATTTGGTAAAGGGTATAATAAGAAAAAACTTAGTTTCATTTAATTCCTTTAATATTAAAAAAATTCAGTAAAGTGCGACTTTGACTCGCGCACGAAGGGTTCCGTACATTCTGAGCATTTTTTAATGTGGCTTTTTTGAAGTTTTTTTTTCAGTTTAAACGATTTTTTCAGTTTTGTCGCTTTTTTCAGTTTTGTCGCTTTTTTCTCATTTTGGCGATTTTTTTCTGTTTTTTCATTTTGGCGATTATTTTCTTGGGGGCTTTTTTTATTTTGGATATTTTTTTCATTTTGGCGATTTTTTTTTCATTTTGGCGATTTTTTCCTGTTTTTGGGGTTTTTGTTTTCATTTTGGCGATTTTTTTCTGTTATTTTGGGGTTTTTTTCGTTTTGACGATTTTTTTTCTATTTTGGCGTTTTTTTCTGTTTTTGGGGCTTTTTTTATTTTTGAGAATTTTTTCATTTTGGGGATTTTTTTTCATTTTGGCGATTTTTTTCCATTTTGGCGTTTTTTTCTGTTTTTGGGGTTTTTTTTCATTTTGGCGATTTTTTCTGTTTTTCGGGCTTTGTTTTCAATTTGGAGATTTTTTTAATTTTGGGGATTTTTTTTCATTTTGGCGATTTTTTTTTTCATTTTGGCGATTTTTTTTTCATTTCGGCGATTTTCTCTCATTCTGGCGATTTTTTTCATTTCAGCAATTTTTCGGGTTTTTCGCAATTTATTTTAGTCGTAGACATTTTTTTTTAATTTGGTGCTTTTTTTCATTTTGGCGATTTTTTTTTGGTTTTTGGCGATTTTTTTCCGTTTGGCGATTTTATAATTTTTTGATTTTTAGTTTTACCGTTTTTGAAAATTTCAAGAGTTTAGCTCTTACGGTTTCCAAGATACAGCAAGTTGTCAAAATTGCATAGTCAAAATTGCATTAACTCATGGAACACCCTTTAATTTAATTTTTTTGAAATTTTAGTGTTAGTTTTTGTAGTCTGTATACAAATACACTAACCTTACAAATTTCAAGTGTATATACATGCTTACATTCAATTGTATGTATATTACACGAGAACACCCTTTAATTTCCAATTCTCATGTATTTTTTGTTGCAGCGGCCAAATGTCTATACACTGTGTCCAAATTTCAGGTCTCTAGCTCTTACGGTTCTCGAGAAAATACCCTGCATAGTTTTAGACATAGTTAATTTTACATAACACAAAAAGTTAAAGTTTTCCAACCCTGGAAACGTCCTTTTAATTTTTTTAATATTTTTTTAATTTAAAATACCAATTTTGGTCGTACTGAAGTGTAAAATAAGTTTATTTATTAAAAAAAATAAAAATTTGTTTTCGGTAGTGACTTTTATATGGCAAAATCAAGTTTCAGCTTCCCAGCTCTGAAACCGTCTGCTCGATTTTGCTGATTTTCAATACCAATCTAAGTTGGACCATTTCTGACACACCAGTCCAAGAACGAAGTCTCTAGCTTTTCTGGGAGCTTCGGAAAACCGATTTCACGTACACCGGACGGACGGACGGACAGACGGACGGACGGACGGACAGACGGACATTGCTTATTCGTCTTCCCTATTCATAAGGAGCCAGAATATATATATTTTTTTGGTCGCAAATTAATATTATGGAAATTACACACGGAATGACAAACCTATATATACCCTTTTCCATTTTTGGTAAAGGGTAACCTAGAATTTATTAAAAACATATTTATACATTTGCATATGTATGTATTTATGTATGAATGCATATGAATTGATTAGTATTAGTTTAATCTGCAGTCGTTAAAAATATTTTTGATTAAAGTTAATTTGAAGATGGCATAACAAATTTTTGTTATTTAAGTAATTTCCCATTTTAATTTCATCTTCTTAGCAGACTTAACCGCATATGTACATACATGCAAGTGGAATTCCATTAAGCATTTTTCTACATTTCTATTTGTTTTTTTTTTTAATTTTATTTTTTTAAATTTCTTCTAATTTTTTTCGTTTGTACCTACATAGCTTCTTGAAAGAATTTTCCGCTTTTCTAAAGCTAAATAATAATGGATGTTGGCTGTATTCAGACCTGTGTATGCGTATACATACATATGTATATACATACATACATACATACATATGTATATGTATGCATATCCCAAGCTAATACTAAATGGTTGTTGGTTGGTTGGTTGGTTGCACTATTTTGTTCTCGTTGTTAATACACATTAAATGTATGCATGCATGCATGCATGTGTCTTTATAGTTGCTGATTAAAGCAGCTGCATTGATTTGTTTTTTATTTGTTCTTTTATATTCTAAAATACATACAAGTACAAGTTGTCGTTATTGTTGTGCTTTCTTGGGTTAATGGTGTGTAGTGAGTGAATTAGACTCTATTGTGTGTTGTGCATTGTTTCTAATATTTTTGTTCTTGTAGCCAGGGCTGCCAGAAGTTTTGCGAAGAAAATCATCATTTGTCGGAAAGAAAATCATATTTTGAAGAAAAAAATCATCACAAGTCCAATTTTTTTCAAATAATAAAAGTAACAATTGACATATTTCCAGTGGACAAACAAAACTATTCGACGTACACCAATTTTATTTTGTTTTCATCAATAAAAAGCTATTTACTATCTTATTTTACAAAAACAATTTAGAAAGCATTTTCAAATTGAATTCAATAAAAAAAATGAGATCATTAAAGTAACTTATATAAAAATTAGATTAAATGAAAAATTAGTTAAGAAATTCAAACAAAATAAGTATTCGACATTGCCAATGTTTTTATCACATAACGTACATATGTGCAGGAGTGATGCATTTTGGCTTTTTTGGTTTAGGGCCAAATTAACGATTTAAAAGGGCCAAAATACCTTTGGTAGGACCAAAAAAGTTTTTTAATGTACTCGACTATAATCTTTTAATTTAAATAGAGACAAAAGTACCTATGTATTAATAATATGTGATTTATTTTGTTTAGAGCAAAAACAGAACTTAGCGACAAAAGTTCAAATTTTTTTAAGTATTTTTTGTTAAATTAAAATAAATACATATTTTATATGTATGTTTGTTGCTTAAAAAACTAAATTTTAGTTAAAAAAAACATTATTTATGTAATTATAATTTTATTAAACATAATCTCTAAATTCTTAGTCCAATAGTTCCTCCATTTACCCCTGTTTAAAAGTATTTTTTTGTGTTAAGTTTTAAAATATCTTCATCATAACAATTATTAGAACTAGATTTCATTAATTTTTTTAATATGACACAGTATTTTTTACATGACGATGATTTCTTCTATTATGGCCTGTTTCACAATATCGAAAGAAAACTCTCGACTAAAAATTTATATTGAAAACAAAAGCGAATTTTCAAATTTTATTGTTGATTTCAATATAAATTTTCAGTCCTGCTGAGGATTGGTGAATAGAAAGAGTTCCTTGAATAATTCTGTATATATTTGTATACAAAAGTTTACATAAACAATTTTTAATGGTAGAAATCCTTTTGCAAAATTTACTTCTACTTAAATCTTTGAGCTTTTTAAATTCTGGAACTTGCGATATTGCCTATTTACTTGTTCTGTTTCCTTTTGAAAAAGTTTAATAGCAAGTGGTATAATACTATTGGTTTCCCCACTCAAAACATGTTCTGGCGCAGACTTCGGAAACCAGTTTAAATAAAAATCTTCAAAAATAAAAGTAGTTTTTAAAACGAAGAAAACTCAATTAAAAAGTGTACTCAAAGGTTTCAAGGAATTAGTTGAATTTGGAGCTGAAAGGGCCAAAATATCTCAGAGAGTACTACAGGGCCACAAACATCCAAAAGTGCCACAAATGGCCCACTAGTGCCACATTTTGCATCACTGATGTACAGTTGTTTTATACTCTAAAATTTAGAGGCAAATTGCTTTTCCTTGGCGACGAATGACTTCTTTTACACGATTTGGTATACATTTGTGCAAGATTTGAATATATTCTGGACCGATTTTTCGTCACTTCTCTAACATGACTTTTTTTGTAAAGTGGCGTTTTCTTATTTTTTTTAAATGACCCCAGAAGAGGAGGGAGAGTTGTGCTCTCTGCTCCTTACCAACCTGTTTCCATAAAGACGAATATTTTCGGTGGAACAAAAATGTTTTCCTTATAGGTGTAGCTATTGATAAACATTTTAGAACAATAAAGAAAATTGTACATACATATGTATGTATTGAAAGTAAAAATCATAATTTGCAAAATTAAAAATCATCATTCCAGAACAAAAATCTTAAAATCATATCCTGGTCCAAAAATCATCAAAAATATGATAAAATCATCATTCTGGCAGCACTGCTTGTAGCTTCTATGTTCATACAAATGCATACATACATATGTATGTACATATGCATGTACATATGTATGTATAGAAGAGCTGCTTAAAGCAATTATGAATAAATTTTCTCATATACATACATAGGTATGTATATGTACCTACATACATACCATTCATAAGTATCATACAATACATAAATGGGAACTTTTAACGGTAAAATAGCTGATATTCCACGTTACACAGGTGAAAGACGTGTGCAGACAGAAAACGTAAATAGTGATGATTGTAAAGTTACCGTGTCTTTTGGGTAAATTAAACCAAAGAAGTATGTACTGTTCTAATCCAATAGTATAGTCTCTTAAATGACATTACAAATTTTTGTTGTTTTAATATTCGAACATTAACTGCCGTATTCTAAAAACATTTTGTTTTGAAGTGTACTTTAAAACAAAATACAAACATACAAATTTCGACTAAAGCGCACTTGAAATACAAGTAATTTTTTTTAGAATGCGGCTGTAGGTTTCTATTGGAAATTGTTTAGTTAAGAAAAGTAAGGTGCCTATCCTAAAGATCGATTAATCGATTTTTAAATTAACATAATAATAAGCTACAGAAAGTTATAGCGAAATAAATTACTATTGATATTTGCTTAGTCCTAATTTACACTAAGCAAGTCTTATTGCTAAGTTGATTAGTTTGTCGGAGAGAGAGACGAAGGGAACTTAAATTTTTCTTTTCCCCTCGTCTCTCTCTCCTAAAAAACTAATCAGCTTAGCAATAAGACTTGCTGAGTGTAAATTAGGACTTATTAGCAGGGAAACCCGAAATATGCTCTAAAAAAAGTGTTTTATGCTCATTCAATATGCACTAAAAACTTGAAAATATGCACTAAAAACTCAAAAAATATGCTCTTAAAATAAAATAAATTGGTTTATTTGAAAATTAAAATATATTTTGAATTCAAAAATTTAACAACATTTGCATATAAAATTAGACTAAAATAAAACAACAAAAAAAAAAAAATAGGAAACAATAAAAAATTGGGTTTGAAATGCACGTTGAAACAAAATTGCCATAAAAATTTTGGCTAAAGCAAATAATACTAATTAAGTTTTGTTTTTGGATATTCTCGTAAAAATTTTACTTCAAAAGAGATCACGATATCAGAATTAAAACTTTGGAACTGTATTTTCGATAAATAAGACAAGATTTTTATGTATAATTTTTATTGCAATAAACAACAATTTATGTCAATATAGATTTAAAAAAAAAAATCGTTGCATGTTACATCTAAATAAACTTTTATATATTGAAAATGTTCCTTCAACATCTACTCGGGGTAGAGTCCGTCAGAAATAGCAAAACCGAATTTTTATTGAAACTAACATCCGTAATAACTACGAAAATGTATACACCACATGTAACATTGGAAATGAGATTTAGATGGCGAAAAATAATATTAAAAAGTTTGTCCAACACTTACAAAAATTCTTTCAAAGTATCAAAATATGCCTTAAAAATTAGCAAATATGATAAAAATATGTGTGTAAGCCTGATAAATGCAAAAACATGATTTAAACGGTAAAATATGCAAAAATATGCACTAACAAATCGATGCCAAAATGAATAAAAAGTTCTGAAACGGATAAATATCTTGTCCGTGCGTGAATACGTCACAAAAGAAAAAACATGCAATTGCATATTTGCGGTTTCCCTGCTTATTAGTTATATACAACTGCTAATGCTAATTAATAAAGTGTAGTTTAAAACAGGTCGACTCCCTATATAGAAAATATATGGGATATAAAAATGCGCGAATAACTAAGATTGATTTGCCGACATTTTTCGTAAACAATCCCTCTCGAATTTAAGTAAAATTTACAGCAATCGACGTGTCTTTTTGACGTTAAGAACTTATTAGATTTTGAAAGTGATCGGCTTAGTAGTTTGAGATTTGTTAAAAAACTGTTTGTAAAAAAGTTATTTTCGAAATGTAACAAAGCGAATCGTTTTAATATCTAACGCAATCCAAGTGAGCTCAATATCTTTCGAATGCGGCAAATGCAAAATGCGGATTCCAATCCGTTGACCCGTTCTTAAGCTATGATATGTTAACATTAACATTATGACAATATTACTCTTAAGACTATCGTTTGAATTCCCCAACTACGACTGATTATGTTGACAACTCTTGTCAACTATCTTTAACACATTTCATGCTATAAAATCAGTGTAATCTCATTAAAATCTGAAAGTAGCTCAAAATAATTTGTATTTTCATTATAGGGCATTTACATTGTCCCGAAATCTAGTACTTATTAGATTTCAACCTAAATCTAGTTGATTTTTGTAAGATTCCGCATACAAAACGAAATCTACTTTTTCAGTAGATTTGTAAGAAATTTACACAAAGTTTAATATATGAAATTATTTTTTACTACCCTGTTCAACATAATTTATATAAAAGCTGAGTGAATTAGACACGCTCTACAAAATTTTCTATTTAAGGTTTATGAATGAGGTAAATAGGCATTTTTTGGGGTTACAAATTTTAGACATAGGGTCTTGTCCTGTATACGAAATCTTCAAAAAATAAAAAAAGCTTAGTGTAAACGATAAAGATTTCGATAAATTTTACACATCAAATCTGCTTGATTTCGAGACATGTGTTTTTTAAAACTATTGTATAATACTTTAATTGAATTTTTATGTTTTAAAAACATGGCAATAATATTTATATTTCACATTATCAAAGACAATAACCACTTTTGAAGAACATAATTTAGAGAATTCAAAGAAAAGAAAATTTTCAAACAAACAGGAAACAGAGGGGAAATATTAAATTAATACGGTAGCACGATTTTACCGGAAGCATCACAATCCTTATACATACTTGTCAGATGGTAAATGTCAAGAAAAAATGAGAGCATGGAAGTACCTTCTACATATATTTATATCATGTATTTATAAAACTTTATTATTTAATAAATACGTGTCTGAATCAAACAGTTTTTCATTAGTAATTAGCATCTGTGGCACATGACACACAGATGTAAACCCGGCCTATGAGTAGGCCCATAAAATTTTAATTTCAATAATTTTATTTCAGATTACATGTTGCTTACGATATAATCGAAAATAATTCTCGATTTTATGAATATAACACAAAAATTTTAAATAAATTTTCTATTTGAGATAAAAAGAAAAAAAAATCGAAAGTTAATTGAAAGGCTCAAACGAGGATAATTTAGAGAAAGTGTCTGAAAAAGTACATGGCATTTGAAGAAGTATTAAGTTTGTAACGCTGTACATACATACATACATACATACAAGCGTTTCAAATTCAAAAATAGGTGGAGGCTCTGCTCTGTTTTTATTAGTTTTTATTATTTTCAGGTATTTTAATTTATTACATTACTTACATTAACTGCATGTTTTTATAGAACGAATTTATTTTGAAACTTTATATGGTAAATATTAAAACACAAAATTTTTTCTTTGGTTTTAATATAAGTATGTACATAAATTATCGAACTAATGGCCTGTTTCACAATAACGAAACGAAACTTTCGACTGAAAATTTATTTTGAAAACAACAATAAACTATGAAAATTTGTTTTTGTTTTCCATATAAATTTTCAGTCGAAAGTTTCGTTTCGTTATTGTGAAACAGGCCATAAGATTTCTTTCGTTTTATATAGACGGTAAATTTAAAAATTTTCCAGAATTTGTGGTAACACGACAACACTTTTTCCGTTCATCATTACAAGCTTTTGGTGCTTGTGTACATACATACGTATGTATTTTCTTTTGTTTAATATTCTTATTTAATTTTGTGACTGCCGGTAGCTCTTGTAATTTGAGTTTAATTAAATTTTTTTTTATTACACCTATTTACATATGTAATTAGATTTATGCATGATGCACGTACAAATTCATAGTTTTGCAAGTACGATTGAAATACATAGTACCCACATACATTACTAAAAAACAATAGATGATTCGGCTTTTACATGATAGATACATATGTATGTATGTATATGTATATGTATGTATGTATGTATGTAATTAATTTCTTACGACAAATGTGAACATACATACATCCATGCATATGTGTGTGTAAAATATACATTGCAGTTTTTTTGCAACTTACTACATCCATGAATGTATGTATGTAAATATGTAAAGATAACTTATGCCAGGATAGAGGTTTAATGTGAGAATTTTTAAAATTTTTTGTTTTTTCACCACGTTCACATCATTTGTTTTGTGAGTATGTAACAAGAAAACTACTGTTTAAATTTTCCAGAAAACTTTTTTACATATTTGTGCTCGGGTGATTAATTATAAAATTGGAGTTTGTTGCGCTCTGAACCGTAGTGAAAGTCGTCTCTACATTTTAATTATCCGTTTTTATTTTATTTCTATTTTTGCTTACATTTCTTCTTTTTACTATCTATAATTTTTTTTCTGTATCAATCTTATTAATTTTTTTTATCGCGTTTGGCTTAAAACTGCGCTTTGATACATTTTTTTAGTTTAGTCTATGCTGTACACTTCTTTCCGTTGACAAGAAAAAAAAAATATGAAAAAATACTATTGTGAACCGCTCCACCGGTATAAACGTTGTTTACTTAATCACGCTTCTCCCAACACTGACTAGTGCCACAGGTGTTCTCTTTTTCTGTTTCTGTTTTTTTACATTTTTCTTACTTTAAGCCAACATGTAGTTTGATGGTAAGACGTTCTTAACCTGGCTTAAACTTGTCAAGGTGTTTGAGTATTGAGAGATAGTGAGAGAAAGATTTTTCACTGAAAGAATTTAAAGCGGATTTTTTTAGGATGATGTCTTCCAAGCTGTCTACAAGTCGAATATCTAATTAAGTTAATTAACCATTTTAGCAGTATGGTGGTTGCAATGCTCCTTCATAATATTTATTCCAGATAGTGCGACAGTGGTGAAAATCATTAAACAAAAACATCAAAATATGGTATAAGATATGCCAGATCTTGCATCAATTATTTTACGAATTATTATTAACACTCCCTAACAGTGAGTCTATACCTGATAAATTTCTATCATAATAAAAGTCAAATCGTTATCAAGAGAAAAATTTATCAGGTGTAGACTGTATTTATTAGTTTTATTGCAGTGTCTTAACAATTTTTTCAGAGCTTCAGCCCAGACAACTTTGTCTTGATAAAAAACGTAAGCAAACTGTTTGACGTTTTAATTTATATGCAAAATATAAAATTTTTAGGAAAAAAAATATAAAAATGAAGAAAAATATTGATGTTTTTATTAAATAAAAGCTTTTTAAAAAGTGTGAAGTTAAATATTGCATGCATTGTGACAACATTTCTTCACGACGACAAAGAAATTATGATTTATCATAATAAAAAAAACCACAACGTCTTCTCATGTATGCTTGCATTAACAAAAATTTGACAACGGCTCTGCCGACGTTTTGTTAGTTGTTATGATAAATTTTTATCAGGTATAGACGCTATGTAAATACATACAAACAGACGTATTAGGGAAGCCAAACGGGAAATCGCGAACCCGGAAATCCCGGGATTTTCGGGATTGATATATTACGTAACGCTCTAGAGGGGAGGGGGGATTTGTTACAGTTTATAAAATTTATACTGAAAACTTTGTAAAATGCATTACTTAGGGGATTTTTTTGAGTTACGACGTTCTTTGAGTAAATTTTTTATTTATATTTATATTCAATCTATTGTAATTGTAGCAATATAGCCAGCTATTTTATTATTTTGAAAGCTGCAGCCATATCGTAAGTACCTGATATTGAAGTATACATATGTATATACATATACACATATTGCAGTGGTGGCAATTTGAAATACATACATACATACTTCACATTTATTAATATAAAAAATAATTCATTTATATCTTTACTAGCTCTTACATAGTGTCCACACCTGATGAATTTATATCATGATGAATGTCAAATTGATATCATGATGAAAATTCATCACGTATAGACTCAATTTATTAATATTATATCAGCGTTATGATATAATCATCAAAGCTCACGGCCTGATGAATTCATCTTGATATCAAATGTCATTTTATGTGTTATGCATTAAACACATTCACCACAGCAAGCTACCGTCTATCAAATGTCAAGGATAGAATACACATGTTTATATGAGAATGATTATTTTGAAGACAGCAAGGCAACACGGCGAGACAGGTTGTTGTCTATGCTGATTTTGTCGTTGTACTCCAATTAAACTAATTTCTATTTCTTTGGCTACAATGAGCAAATGCAGTGTTACCAGTGTAATACAAAATGTTTCATATTATTTACCAGAAACAATATCCAAAAAATGATGTAGAGAATAAATTGATTAAATTTTGTACTTTTACGTGAAATAAATACATTTTAAAAGAAAAATTAATTTTTATAAATGCAAAATATATGAAAGTGGCAATACTGAACTATGTATTTATACTTGAATATCAGCTGCAGGTGGTGCTGCTGCCGTCTCCAAAATAATTAAGTAGCTGGCTACGAGGCGGAAAATGCTGCTGGCGGCATTTGAAGTCGTGTGTTCGTGTAGCCTGCTGTGGTGAATGTGTTTAATGCATTACTGTGCATTTAACGTTAATTTTTTAAAAAAATTTTGTTCAAAAAAGGAGGCACAACAATTGTTTGTGACCAAAAAATTAAACAACACGCAAATTAGATATTTTTGGCAAGTATTTTACAAATATTTGTTTGATTCATCATAATATAAAGCCATCAACGTCTACACCTTTGTGCTGATATTAATGAAAAAATGACAGTTGCTCTGTCGGCGTCATATTACGAGTTATGATATAAAATCATCAGGTGTGGAAACTATGTTACCGGCGGCTCAGCTCGCGTTGACATGTTTAAAAACAACATAACAATCGTTTTTTTAATACATGTTAAACAAGCAAACCAAAAACGAAAATTACCCTAACCAGCCCAAAAATGTGTTTTTCGGAAAAAATCTGTGCCAAATATAAAAAAAACGTTTCTGGATAAAAAAAACAAATCTGGTAATGTAGCTTTCCGTTAGTAAAAGAATTTTCAAAATCGGATTAGCGGTTTGGGCTGAAAATGTAGCAAACAAACAAATAAATAAACTAACTTCCACATTTATATTATATATGTATGTACAAATATAACAATACATATATATGTAGTTATAGTACGGATATGAGTTTTGAGATTTTCTTTCTCTTAAATAATATCCAATAATTTCAAGTAATAATTCATTTCACATAACGTATGATATTGGCAACACTGTGTTTGCTCACTGTCGCCAACAAAAACAAATAAGTCTAATGCCGAGTATACACTATGGCATTTTGTGACATCGTAATATTAGGTTTGATCCCGTACTCCACATTGGGAGCCCGCGGGAACCCAATTTTACCGAAAACTGTTCCCGTACTCAAAGTTTGGGCAAGTAAGAGAGCTTTTGAGAGAGTAATATCTTCTTCTTGCCCGAAACAACCCGTATTTTTTCTTTGGGCAAGCCGAAAAACGAACAGCTGTTTGGAAAATAACCAATAACAAAGTAAAATTAAATTGTCCTAAACACTAAAAACATTGAAAAGTTGTATCAAAAAGGTTTATAAACTAGTGGTGAACTAAGTTTTATCAGTTTTTATGTAAAATTAAGAAACAAAATGTTCTAGTTATACCACAGCATGTAAGTAAGTAAGTACTTTTGTAAATTTTTTGTATTATTTTTCTCATTTTACCGAACTTTGCCCAAAAAGTACGGGCTAAAACCTAGTATGTCCTAGTGGCTACGTTTGTCATTTCCGATATTTTTCGTTGTGTGGCATTGCCTCCCATATAAAAAACATAAAGTCGGTATTCGATATTTGATGCAAATTTTCGTGAGTTAGTGCAAATGCAAAATATCGTAGCTTTTCTTTAAAATCCAACAACAAAATACACACACAATCCAAAAAAAGCTACGATATTTTGCATTTGCACTAACGCAGGACAATGTCAAAATAGTATGCTGTGATCAGCTGTACAAATTGAACATAAAATTGCCAGATAAATGGATAGTTGAAATTGAAAGCAATTTAGTTGTAAATTTAAGAAGTGTGAGTGTGTTAGTAAAAAAGTGTGAGTGTATTGAAAATTGAAAGGCAAAAATCGAACATGAGGCCCCATAAGTTAATGCACAATATACTACTTGCCTTTGTTACCCCACTAATGAAAATTAATGATAACATTACATTTAGTACTAGCGAATACAACTCGGTATTTAACATTTTGCTTGGATTCTTAGCATTCTACTTTGTGTTTATAATTCTTTAAAACATCCAAATAAATTTGATTTTGATCATTTTGGTAAAACAAACTTTAATTTCTTGAGTACTTTATCTAAATAACTTTTCTGAGAGAAAAAGTTTTGTCATGGAAATTAGAATCACGTGGAATATATGTCGGGTGTGTCTCCGGGAAGGGCAAACTAGCTACGCAGAAGATGCAAGTAGCCAGCAAATGAGACACTTATTTGGAGAAGATGAAAAATTGGTTCTTAATATTTATGAACTTTCTGGTGTTTCTGTAAGTACCAAAAATATAAACATATGTGCATATGTATGTATTTCACTGAAATTTTAATTTTCATGGAGTACTGTCAATAGATGAAATCCAATGATTCCTTGCCCGATAAAATTTGTAACAAGTGTGTGTCTACAATAAACAATGCTGTACAGTTTCGAAAAACTTGCCGTTCTTCAAATATCTATTTGAGATCCGTATTGGAACGAACTAAATCAGCAAGCACTTACTTTAAACCAGGGAAGATTAAACGTCCGTATGGTGATTGTGATGTTGAAGACGGCAATACAGAAACGAAGCCATCAAGTGATTTAGAAAATTGTGTCGAAGAAATCAAATCAGAAAATGAAGCAAATGTCACAAAAACCAGTGAAAATAAAAAAGATGACTCATCAAATATCGAAGACATTGAAAATCTGGAACATCTGGAAGCGGAAGTTGAACAAGAAAATGCAGACAATATATCGGATTATTCAGTGGAAATGGAGGAAATCATAGAAGTTTCGGAAGAAATGGAAGAACACATATTCCCGCATATAGTTGCTGATACAGATGAAAATTTACAGAATGAATCAGATAATTGTAATGATCATAATCCTTTAGAAAATAGCAGGACTGATAAGGATATTGAGAATGAAAATTTAGTCTCGGATGACAGCAATGAAGGCTTTGAGGATCCTGAGGGTGAAATATCGAGTCAAGACATGCAATTTGATATTATTGACGGAGATGTGAAGATAGAGGCAGATGATATGGATGAATCATTAATTTTGCACTTTGACGAACAAATAAATGACGATGAAAACCAAGCTCAAGTCAGTTCAACTGTTGATACGAACGATGAAATTAAACGTTACGAACACCGCTCGAATATTTCAAATGCAACGAGTGATATTGAAGAGTGTTTGGAGAGTGAAGATTTTAATAAATCATCTGAAGGAAATATTGAGGAAAGTCTTCATACAAACAAAACCGTTATTAAGCTAGAACCTACAACTTCGGATGAAAGGAAAAGTCCTGCCATTTTTTCACGGCGAAAAGCAGACCAAAATCATTTTAAATTTAATAATACTGCAAATCAGCTATGCGTTTGCGAAATATGTGGAAATCGTTTTACTAGTAGGAATGTTATGAATCTTCACATGAGAGTTCATTCTCAGCACAAAAGTCATGAATGCGAGTGAGTTTTAAAAATATATAATAAATATAATTACCAAAATACATATATACCTATGTACATGTATTAATTCATATACGTGCATACATATATAAATAAATAGGTTGTGCTCTAAACGTTTCATAACTGCCTGCAATCTTCAAGCTCATATGCGCATTCACACTGGCGAAAGGCCATTTGAGTGCAAATATTGCCACAGACGTTTTAATGATCGTAGTTCAAATCTTAGACACGAGAGGTACGTAACAATATCTAAAAACTAAAAATAATTGACGCATTGTATATATGATTTTGTTCTACAAGGACTCATACCAACGAAAAACCTTTCGAATGTTCTGATTGCGGTAAAACTTTTACTTTGGCTACAACATTGCAAAATCACATGAAGGTTCACACAAATGAAAGATCGTTTAGGTAATTCTTAATAAATATGCTTAAATAGAAATGATAACTTATTTTACCTCTTACAGGTGCGAACCATGCGGAAAATCATTCAAATTAGCTCATCATCTGAAGACTCATCAAAATACATCCCTACATAGATACGTTTTGGGAATAATAGGCAATGCATCTTAATCCTCTCAAAAATAAAAAAATTATTCCATCAGATAGAAAATTAAAAAATAAGAAGAAAAAATTAAATGTTTCCTAGTTATGGGCATCAAAAGTTCCAGTATGAAATTGTGATTACATGATGTATTTTCCATTAACCCATTTTCTGTACCATGCTATATCCCAAGACGGTGCTGCTTAATATTCATTCATTCAGAAATCCAATGCAAAATCAATGTTTAATATGAAAACTTTAAAGGCCCATGACTGGGAAGGTCCGCTACCAATTTTTTTGTGTTACTTTTTCTAAGTTTTAATTTTTCTATCGGAGAGGATAATTTTTATTTAGTTCTGAGAGGATGATTTAACTAAACTCGACTTGAAACAGAAAAATGCTGAAGAGAAAATAAATGTATAAACTGTTTAACAAATATTTCCATATTTTCAGTATAAAATTAATAAATCTATCATGTATAAATAGGCCTTTAATCCTGGGAAGTGAAATCGCTAGTTTGTAGCACTTTTCAATATAACATGCCTGTTTAAGGTTACTAAGCATGTTTATTAGAGGTGGAAAACTATCGATAGTGTTATTATCGAAAGTTTTCGATAGCTTGTAAAACTTTATCGATTCAAGACTCGACATAGCGACGATATTGACGATGGTATCGATGTTGTACGGTTCTCGTATAATGTACCTACATATTTATTTACACTAAAAATTCAAAACAAAATACTTTTAAAGAAAATAAAATAGAATTTTATTAGTCTGTTCAATAAATAACAATACTAAAATAATTGTATGAAAAATAAATGAGATCAGTGGAAGAAATCTTCCGTCATACAGTTATTTTCATTTTCATTTCATTTCATTTATTCCATTAATGTAATACATGTGGCCTATTGGCCATTTAAATTTATTACAAGGTTTTTGTTTATGAAAAGCAACATATTTACATTTTTTCCTTAAGTAATGTATCATTTACTGTCGATAGTGACTAAAAAATATCGATAGTTTTCAAGTATTAACTGATTGCAGAATTAAAACATCGATAGTAGGAAAAAAATTAACGATCGATAGTGCCATCGATAGTTTTCCACCCATAATGTTTATTATTAAAGTCCTGCACAAGACCATTTATAAGACCTTTCAAGACGTGAGAGATTTTTCGAATACTTTGCTACGCTAAACAACACTGTTGGCAAGGCAAACAATTGAAACAAATGTCTTGCCAACAGTGTTGTTTAGCGTTTGTTTTAGAATATTTCGCTGTAGCAAAGAATCTCTCATGTCTTGAATGAAAATGTATATAAGTGCGTAGTAGTATGTAATAGGGGCGGAAGACTATCGATAGTGTATTTTTTTGGTGACTATCGATGTTTTAATTCTGCAATCGATTAATAATTGAAAACAATCGATATTTTATAGTCACTATCGATAGTAAATGATATACTACTAAAACCAAAAAGTGTAAATATGGGACAAGTTCTGAAAATCACGGTGATTTCAAAAACAAACTATTAATAGCTGACTTATTAGTGTTGCTTTATTGTATTTTATGTTTTATGTATAATAGAATATTTTATTCCAACTTCCATCGCTATAAATCGTGAAATTTACAAAAGCAATGATTTAGCTATTATTAATTTTTTGAAATCATCGTGATTTGTAGAACAGGCCCGTATGTTGCTTTTCATAAACATAAATAACTGAATGATGAGAAAATTGTAGCAATGGTGTTGCTACGTTTGGTTTATTTGCTGCATTAGTGTTAGGTTTGTACTTGTGTGATCTGTGTTTGTGTGTGATGTTATATTTGTCTCCCTTACGTATACCTAGCTCCTGTATTGCTTTGTAAATGTTAGTGCTTATTTTGTTTCACATTATGTACTTACGGCCATTATGGTTTTCAGGAATAACGGTATCTTATATATTTGTAAGTTATTTTAGATTATCCTAAGTAACTATACTTGTCTTTTTCTTTCTTATCGTTTAGTGCACTTGTAATAAGTATTTCAGTATTGTATAAATCCAGAGATTTAAGAAAATGTATTGTAAATTGCCAAAAGAAGATTTATTATAAAGTTGACTGTCGAAAAAAAAGACGAAGTTTTATTGTTCGTTAATAAAAGACAACTTACAAAATTTCTTCCGCTGATCTCACTTAGTTTTCATACAATTAATTTAATTTTGTTATTTATCGAACTGGCAAATATAATTCTATTTTATTTTTTTTAGTTTTGTTTAAAAATACTTTGTTTTGAATTTTTAGTGTACATATGTATATAAATATTTAAATTATACGACAACCATACAACTTCGATAGTATCGTCGATATATCGATAGTTTTTCCAACTTTCGATAGTCTTGAATCGATATATCGATTGATATCGATAAAGTTATTTAAATTATCGAAAACTTTCGATAGTGATACTATCGATAGCTGTCCACCTCTAGTATGTAAATATATAACAGAATGTTACTTTTTACATTGTTTAGTTTTCAGTTTTCTTTGGCATCATATTCTATACGCGTAAGAATCTGAATTTTGAACGAAGAATTCTTGTTTTTTTAATTCCAAAAGTGGTTGGTGAATATAATTATTCACATTTGGCAGGTTTAACTCAAAACTAATAGTAAAATATCCTTAGATACTGATTAAGGAATCGATTCTAGTGTCCCTTAGGCACCGAACCAGACAGTAGAAGTCGGGAAATCAACTTTAGATATGTATACTTATTTTTAACAAAGAAAATTAAATAAAGTTTACATCATTAACAACAATCTAAGAAATATACATATCTTAGAATGGAAATAAATATAACGTGGAACATATGTCGCGTGTGTCTTATAGAGGAGGAAAAGAATCCTCAAATTCCAGATGAAGTGGTGCCGATGCGTCACATTTTTGATGAGGATGAAATGTTGGCCAAACAAATTTTTGAATGTTCCGGCATAACTGTGAGTTATAAAATTGTATATGCACTACCAATTTTGCCAAAAATATAACTATTAAGTAAATTTTTAGATGAAGCCTAATGATAATTTGCCTGACAAAATATGTAAAAAATGCTTAACTATGGTAAAATATGCTGTGAATTTTCGTAATATTTGTCGAGCTTCAGATACATATTTGCAATCGATATTGCAACGTACTAAATCAGCCAGTGAACTATTTAAACCTAAACAAATGGAGAATCTCTCTGAAGAATTTAATTATAATGATGTGGCGCTAGATGATGCTTCCGAAGTTAAAGCAATCAATCACAAAGAAGCTAATTTAGATAAGAGAACAAACAAATTACCGAAAGATTCAACATCAGAAGAAACATATAGTAAAAGTAGTGCACATGAGATGAATAATATTGGTAAAGTTATCGAAATCTTGGATTGCCAAAGCTCAAATCAAATGACAACTTCTGATCTAAAGAACAGTCAGCATGAATTAATTGTCAACGATATCGAAGACAATGAAGAGTGTAAAATAAATGAAAAACCTGAAAATTCTCTTGTGCAAGATCTTCAAGAAAATAGTATAACTTCCGAAAACGAAGATGTTGAAGAAAAATATGAAAGAGACTTAAATAATTTGACCACTAATAATGATAATAAAAAAGAGAATGTCTCAGTTTCGGAAATTGAACAAAACGTTGATGATGAATACCTAATAGAAAGCTATGAACAAGAAGATGATAACTCGCAACTCACGAATTTTGAAGGAGTAAGTTCGCAAGAAATGTTGCATCACCTAGTATCCGATGTGGGCCGTAACCAAACTCAAGTGAGTTCTTCTACTGTTATGACAAAGGAGTATGACATAGAAATAGATGAAGAAGATTGCAGTATATTTAGCGAAACCAATGGCATACAAACAGAATACATAGTAGATGAGTATTTAATTGATGCTAGTAGTAGTGATGTATCTTTGCGAAAGTCTGCTGTAGTGACATTGAATTCTAAAATGAGGAAAAAACATAGCAAAACAAAAAAAGAAGGAAGTACTACCAAATATTCTCCAATTAGTAGTTCGTCATTAAAAGCAGTCTCCGATTGCCAAGTAGTATGGATTTGCGACTTATGTGGCAATCATTTTGGAAATCGCAATCTTTTGCGTTCTCATATGAAAATACATCGCCAGGAGAAGAAACATGAATGCGAGTACGATATGTTTTTGAGACATTTTATTATTGTACTTTCTAAACTTCTTTTATGAATTTCTTTAATAGGATTTGTTCAAAACGTTTTATAACAGCTTGTAATCTGCAAGCTCATATGCGCGTACACACGGGAGAAAAACCCTTTGAATGTCAATATTGTGAAAGGCGTTTCAGCGATCGCAGTTCAAATTTAAGACATGAAAGGTATTTTAATAGCTATTGTTTTTAAGGTTTATTAAAAAATATTGGCTTTATTCATAATCGTTTACAAGTTATTTTGTATTCGTACAAAATACGATTTTATTAATCGTTTATGAATACGCATCTTAGACGTTCTATGTAATCGTAGTTTTTCAGGAAAAATTAACTTTTCTTTTTTTTAACAAAAAATTGCACGAAAAAAAATCTAGAACACATACCAACGAAAAACCTTTTCCGTGTAAAGATTGTGGCAAAGCATTTTCTTTGTCCACGACCCTAAAAAAACACTTAAAAGTTCATACAGATGAAAGATCATATAGGTAAGCAAATAGAAAAATTATATACATATATAGACATACATACATATATTAACACTTCTTTTTAACATTCATAGATGTGATATTTGTAGGAAATCATTTAAACTGCCTCACCAGTTAAAAGCCCATAAGAACTCTTCTATACACAGAGCAGTAGAACTATTGGAACAATAAGAAATATACATGTATTAAACAAAACAACTTGTAGTTAAACCTAAATAAACTTTTTAATACATGTGTTTATTTTTTATTAATCATAATTTTTTTCTTTTTTTTACATACAGTAAATAAACCTTTTAGTTTATATGAATTAACGTCCATGTGCTTAATTACATTAGACATCAACAGTCGTCTCATAGAGAATCTTATAACCTGATGCTTCATATGCGGCTTCTTTTTGTTTGTGGGAAATTGTTAGCATATGAGCTTTCAATTGATGTGCCAAAGTAAAGGATTTATCGCAGATTGCGCATCTATATAATTATATTATAAACTATTCAATACAAACATAACAAGTTGAATTAACTTACACATAATCCTTTTCTCCTGAATGCAATTTCAAATGATTTTTTAAAATTGCTGAATAAGTGAAACTTTTTCCGCAGATATTACATTTGTATGGACGAGAGTTTGTATGGATTCTTAAAAAAAATGGAGAAATAAAATGCTATAATTTTTATTCATGTAAATTTTACCTTTCATGCCTGTGCCGAGAACTGCGATCCATAAAATGACGATCGCAATATTTACATTGAAATGGCTTTTCCCCGGTATGACGATACATGTGATTTCTTAAATCACTCATAATGCGATATGATTTGTTGCAAATTCTACAGAACACACAAAAGATTTGTATAGATATAAAAGTTCTCTTTAAATAATTTCGACCAACTTACTCGCATTGATAAGGTTTGACGTCGGAATGCATGCGCATATGGTGCTGAAACAATGGTTTTTTGCTGTACACATTTCCACATATATTGCACATGTATGTCGATGGCTTCGGCAATTTAGCTGTCTTAACTTGATGTCGTTCATCCTTTGTCATTCGCTTAACTACTTTCGGCTTATACTTCAACATGGCTTTAGCATTTAACTGTCTTATCGATACATTCTTTGTAGCACAGTACTCTATAAATTCTTCCAGATCTTCATCATTCTCAGCATTAATATACGAAATTGCTTCGTCATAGTCTTCGGCTGTTAGTATATTTGATAGGTCACTTTTGTCTTTAATAAATCGCGCCATACTTTCTAAGTTATCATTTCCAGTATTTTTAAATTTTTCTGTTTTCTTTTCATTAACATTATTGCAAGAGTTTTCATCGTAATCATCATCTTCATAAGCATCATCGTTCATGTAGTGACTATCATTGTTTTCGTCTGTACAGTCAACATTTTGTTTGCTCTTGCTTAATTTGGAACGTATAGTTTGTAGGTCTTCCAGCTCTTGATCTATATCTACTACTTCCTGAACTTGTGTGGTCAAGAACACTTGTGAATTGTAACACATTTGGCGGAAGTTGAACCACATGTGTACCGTGTTGAAGCATTTACCACATATGCGCTTGGGCATTTGTTTGTTATTGTGCAGCTGATGTGTAAATATAATACATATATGTACGTGAGACCATTAATAAATAATTTATATTTTACCTTCACTCCACAACAGTATTCTACTTTTTGGTACAGTTCCAAATTACTAAAGTCGTCATTCTGGCCAGCCTCCACTTTAAAAGATACGCCATTATTTTTCTTAAATAATTCATAAGTTTTTGCAATTTCGGTCTCCACTAAACACAGGCGACATTTATCTGTGGTAATCGAAGACATTTTTCAGCATAAATTGGATAAATATTTTACTTTTTAACAAAGTTTTTTGTTTACATAAAATATTTCTTTACAGATTATATGCAGCTATAGTTGATAAACTTGGTGGCACTCAAAAATGTGATTTGTATCTATAACCTGTGCTGTGGTTGCCACCAA
Organism: Tachina lurida; assembly: GCA_944452675.1. Taxonomy (NCBI): domain Eukaryota; kingdom Metazoa; phylum Arthropoda; class Insecta; order Diptera; family Tachinidae; genus Tachina; species Tachina lurida. The sequence goes on from OX101752.1 coordinate 30,612,526, forward strand.
ACTGTGGTCTTTATGCATTGACGATTTTTAGTGGTAGTACTAACGCTGGACTTAGTGGTGAATAAATTAACAGAATGGCGGTTAAACTTTATTCTCATGGAAAAGTCTTCAAATTAATGAAACTTCGCGATTCTCTGTAGAAAGGTAAGATCATATATTTTCTCCACATATCGATCGTCACAAGCAGGAAGGCCCTAACTCGTATTTTCACGAAATTGAGTTTTTCAGTGATTCCAATACAGTTCACACAAATACACCTCGTCACAAAAACTTATTGCAATAGTGTAAAAAATAAAGATTTAACAAGCAGTTGAACTGTTTATTATTATGTCCTGTAAAGTTAGTTATTTGAGTTAGGGCCTTTTTACTTGTGACCAACGATATGAACGTAGTATACAGTTTTTTACCACCTGCGTCAGACTGTGATTTTCTGAAGATGTAGGAGATATTTCTTTACTAAAAATTTTGTTACTTGTTTAATATGACATGAGCTGTTGTGGAAATATGTAGTTGGCCAAAAGAAGTTGGCTATCATCGACCAGTATGTAACGCTCTCAACCGTTCAACGTGTTGTAGAACATTGCATATACCCGTCCATACTGCATTGGCAAAATAGACTGAGTAAATGCCAGCCAATTCTAACAAATACTATTTCGCCAACATGCCTGCTATCAACGGTCAAAGATCGCAAGTCACTATTGGAAGGACTTTCATAAGACCTAAGATAAAAAAACGCATGTATGTATATGCATATATGTATGTATATAGATATAGTATATGAAATTTATTTTAAACCAAAACAAAATACTCCATTAAAATACTAGCGTTTCTTAACTTTTCCATTCTTAACAGTATGCAATTGACTATCATCTTTTTCTGTACTGTCTTTTTTTTGAGACTTCCTCTTAGACTTTTTAACTTTTGCATATGTGCCTAAGTCGATACCATCGCTATCATCCTCATGACCATATTTTTCCATAAGCTTATCCATTAGAGTATCAAAACCATTCTCTCGAGATTTCTGCCTAGACATAATGGCTTGTTCTAAGCTGCTGCCACCAGATGTAGACGATGAACAAGCAGCATCGTCTCGACTTTTGTTTTTTGCATTGATTTTGCTTTTAATTTCTTCAGCCTCTTTTGATTCTCTGGCATATTTCTGGTGACGTCTTTTACGCTTCTTTTCCGGCTCTTCGGTAAAGATTTTATATTCTGGTACTTCATCTGCTGCTATCATTTCTCTTACAATGCCCTGTATGCGAGTCTCATCTTCAACTTTCATAAATGGGATCGAATTTGTCATGTAATTAATACACCCCTTTCCGAGCAAATATGCTTTCTTAATATCTGCCTTCTCTAAATCTGAGCCCACATACGACTTTTCATAATTGTCTATGTCTTCGTTAGTCAATGGCTTGAAGAGTTTTCTCCACAACTCCAACCAATCGTTAAACTTTCCCAGCAGACTATCATCGTCATCATCAATAACGCCCTGCTTATCGTACAAAGCCCTTTTGTCTTTATCGACCAATATTTGGTAAAGTTTTGAAAGCAGCTTGAACTTTTCAGTTGCTGCTTCTTTCTGTGATTCCGGCACACGATCTGGATGCACAAGTAGAGACAGTTTGTAGTAAGCTTTTTTGATGTCTTTATCCGCTGCAGTCTTGTCGATGCCAAATAATTTATATACATCACGGGTAGCAAAATATTTTTCACACAATTCCAACGTAGACATTTTGTTTATTCACTCGTAAATTTTTCACAAAAAAAGTGCATATGCATAAAAAAATTTGCGCAAAGAATTTTGACAATTGGTATTAGGGATGGGCAAATGAAAATGTATCGATATATATCGTATCGATGTTTTTGAACAGTATCGATATATATTTTTTGAAAACATCGATATTTCGATATATCGATATTTTTTTTGCATCAATTTCGAATGCACAATTACTTACTTTAAGAAAATAGAAAAGAACTTTTTATGTTAAGTAATACGTAACCTACTGTAGCTCCTTAAGACTTCATTAGTCTTTACTTTCTGTTGCTGCTCTGTGCTGTGCTGTGCCGTCCTGTTTCTAAATTTTAATAGTTACTTTTTCTGTAATAATTAATCAGCTGTTTCGGACCAGAATGGTCACAGTTTTCCACTAAAGTGATGAGTTTTGCATCGTCCATTGTTATTAGAGTTTTTCTTTTCCCGGACTTTTTCATTTCCCGGGAAAGTGGGAACAACTTTTCGGTTTTTAACGTTTATAAACATGTCAAAAAAATAATACAATATCAGTTCCCGGGCGTAATTGTTGTAAAATTTAAGCTATAGTTCTACCATCGCATTCATTAAGTGAATAACGACATGCATCGAGGAATGTGTACGCAACATAACAGAATTAAGCAGAGAAAAACTAATGGCTTATATGTATATGAATTTTATAAACCAAAAAGAGTCAGCTGATTCGTAACAGAACGGAAAGTAAAAACAAATTCTGCCTTTAGGCTTATACCCACACAATCCAAAAAGTCACCTGCCTTAGTTGGGTCACAGTTAAAAAACGGCTATAGCTCTTAAAAGTATCGAAACCCGATACTCGTAAATAAGAATCGATATATCGATATATAGGTTTTTGAAATATCGGCGATATATATCGATATTTATTTTCTCAAATATCGATATTTCGATATATCGATATTTTTTTCCCATCCCTAATTGGTATCCAATTTGATTGTACTTGTTGTTTTGGTACAAAGGCGCGAACAACGAAGTACAAAGCAGAGTAGCAAGTCAATACAGCGGCCAAGCCGCCGCCGAAAAACTAACTTGTTGGCGGCACATTTTGCTCTCTCATCCGTAACGTCAAAAAAGCACACATGCGTAGAAAATATATGCTCAAAAATAAGACTTGCATTGTGTGAATGCTGATGAAAGTTCAAAGAAGAAAAAGGGATAAGTTAGCAATAAGACTAGTGTAGTGTGAACTGGGACTTAAACACTTTTTTGTCGATCAGTAAGGCGACTTATCGATAATTATTTGATAAATACCAATGCGTATCTAACCAGGTGGCTGCGCTACTTCAGCTGACAATTTTTTGCTCATGTGCCTTGTATCCGGCGAATGTCAAAAACTTTTTTGTTTTGATTTTCGTGCAATTATTTTTATGCTTTTGACGTTCTTCGGTTCTTTACATACCCTGAAGGAAATGTCGATGGTGAAAATGTACTGAGTCGCTTTTGACTTTGTCACCAGTACTACTCTCTAATTAATCCCCATACAATACTTTGTGCTATAGACATTTAGCATGTGCTTGTCATTGAAAATCTACTAGTAACACTAAAACAATTGACTAGGTAGTGAATACATAGTTCTTATGGGAACATGGAGACATACCAACCAGACATTTAGTGGTACATTTCTATACCTTACGTACATACAATTATATGAATATTGACAAGTTGTTGCAAAAGCCACCAGAAATACACCACATTTGCTGTCTCTCTTTCTTTTATACTGACGAATAGAAAAGAAATTGTAGACAATGTACCTACTACTAGAAATTTAGTGTTGACATAGAGACATTTGGCCCCAGTCTGACTGCAGGGTAGCTTTGGTTGCATAGCTGTATAATCATAATCAATGCTTTTTATTCGTTCATCCGCAGCAGTGTTGCCATAAAGCAACTAATTTTTAGTTTAGGAAATCTGGGGGTCGATTCTGAATTTATGATAAAAATGAAGTGATAAAAAATTTATCATATTCACTTCACTTGACAGGTAGTTCTCATAAAAAACTAAAATCAGAATCGCATTTTCAATGAAGTGATATTTTATTTTTCATTTTCACGATTTCACAGAAACAGAATCGACCCCCTGAAAGCTTAACTAAAGTTTATATATAGCCTAGAATATGTTTCTACGACATATGGGACATCAATTACCACAATTCAGGCGAATCCACATAAGGTGATGAAAATTCACCAGCTGACATAACTTCTCTGCTGTCAAATTAACCAAAACATTAAGAAATATTCTGATGCAAATCGAGACCAACTGGTATCAATTCGCCTTGACCGCAATACTCAAATTATTGCAAAGCAAATTTCACAACATGGTGATACAATAATTCACATGCTCTCCCAGAACAAAAAAATTTTGAAATGCTTTAAAAACGCGATAAGTCGTTGAGCCACCGAAAATATTTGCCTTTCAGCCACCGCCGACATTTTTCGGCCGGTCGGCTTGGTACACTGGCACAAATATACTACAAAACATATATAAGGATGACAGCAATTTTGACATAACAAAACATGCATATGCATCAGGGTTGGCAAAGTTGGTACCATTGTACTTTTTTGGTACTAATCCAACTAGGAAAGTACAATAGTATACCAATGACTAATTTAGTACATTTTAGGATCAATTTGTATAAATTAAACTTCAACTTAAACAGGTGTAATCATATACTTTAACATACCAACTTACAAGGAAATTTGTGAAAACGATTCGACTATTTTAATAAACACAAATATTTATTTTATTTATTTATTGAAACATACTATACAAAGTAATTTTGCATAGTATGGTGTTGCACAAATATGGGCGGAGTAACTAGACCATATGCCCAAGATGTTATTAACAGTATCTTCAAAAAAAGTTTCGTGACTGACTGTACGACCTATGCCTTCACATAGGAAGTAGCAACGTGGTTGTTAAAGAAATTCCACAAGAAACCGCAAGATTATACGGTTATCCGTGGCAGATCAGTCAACCAGTGCGATAGAGACGAAAAATTCTTGAAGGCCAAACAACAGACACAAGCCTGACCGCACTTAAGAAATAATTACGATGACGCGAAATGATGTTTATTCAACCCAGAGCTGCTTAACGACTGTAAACACAAATAAAAATGTGTAATTTGAACTAAAAATATATTTTAGTACAATTAGGGTCAAAAAAGGAAAATTTTTTAAAGTTGTTGGTACAATCCATGGTGTAATTATACAGGTGACTGCGTAAGTATTTGTTATACAAAAATACGGCAACCATATCTGTGTAAAGAACCGAAGAATGTCAAAAGCATAAAAATAATTGTACCAAAGCAAAATCGAAGTTTTTGACATTCTTCAGCTGCAAAGCACATAGAGCGCAAAAAATTATCAGCTGAAGTAGCGCTGCCACCTAGATAGATACACCTTGATATGAGGTTTGTACATTTCATTTTATCGAAAATGTCTTCTTACATAGCGTCTATACCTGATAAAAATTTATCATAACAACTAACAAAACGTCGGCAGAGCCGTTGTCAATTTTTTGTTAATGCAAGCATACATGAGAAGACGTTGTGGTTTTTTTTATTATGATAAATCATAATTTCTTTGTCGTCGTGAAGAAATGTTGTCACAATGCATGCAATATTTAACTTCACACTTTTTAAAAAGCTTTTATTTAATAAAAACATCAATATTTTTCTTCATTTTTATATTTTTTTTCCTAAAAATTTTATATTTTGCATATAAATTAAAACGTCAAACAGTTTGCTTACGTTTTTTATCAAGACAAAGTTGTCTGGGCTGAAGCTCTGAAAAAATTGTTAAGACACTGCAATAAAACTAATAAATACAGTCTACACCTGATAAATTTTTCTCTTGATAACGATTTTACTTTTATTATGATAGAAATTTATCAGGTATAGACTCACTGTTACAAGTACGAAAAGTTGACTGAAAATTTTTTATATCGTCCCCTTAAATGCAAACGGGCGTAACTAGACAAAAATTCGAAATCGAGTTTTTGATTGATTATGGTTCATTTTATCAAACTACATGTTCACGCAAATATTTAGACCTCTGCGATCAAAAATGACGAATTTATTAAAGAAATTCAAACGGACGTAATTAAGAATGCGTATATTTTTTATTGCAAGGAACGTAACTAACATAAAGGGTTAAATATATATAAAAAGGAAATAAATTGTTAAAAACATATGAGTATCCATGCTACAAGTAAATTTCGAAGAACATTTTCAAGAATACTTTGTTATTATTGATTTTGTAAAGTTTTTTGTTTCTCCTGTAAAATATATAAAAGTATAGTTACGTCCGTTTGCATTTAAGGTGACGATATGTATGTATCAGTATTCTGCAAACAACATTTTCAAATTCTATTTTGCGTAGTTGAGCTTATTCAAACTTCTCGAGAAGTTGTTTTTATAAAACGAAAGGGAAATGTCGATGAATAATTTGTATTGAAATTAAAAAAATATATTTTTGGCAATATGAATAGTCGAAAGAATGTTTCATCACGTATTGAAATTACTTTAATATATTTGGTATTTTATACTTTAGGAAAATGTTTTCCATATTTTTATTTTCTGATTTTCACAATTGCATTGGGACTAGTGCAAGTTTTTTTTGTTTGTTCTTAACTTTTTACTTTTTTCCATTATTGTGTTATATTACACGTGCATTTTCCGAATACGAGTATTTATGTAAAAATATCAAAATACCCGCTTTAATTTTAATCAGTCTCAAGTTCAGTACTTTCAATTCTTATTATAGAATGAAATATCTTATAATTGAAAATATGTACTGAAATGTTTCCAATTTAATTTTTATTTGTGTATTTTATGGAATTTTTTGTTTCTTTTTATTACAATAATTTATTTAAAGTCAAATTTGAATTTAAGAAAATAACATTTACTATATCAATTCAACATTTACAATACATATTTTTTAAAATTTTTGTAAAATAGAAAAAGGCTTTTTTCAATATTATTTTTACACATTCTTTTACACAAATAAAACCAGTTCAAAAAGTATGCAGTATATAAAATACAGGTAAAAATTTGATAATGCGCTTCATTGAAATTTCTACATGATGACTTTTTTTTTAAATAAAAAGTAAACATTAATTTGATGATGACGAAGGATTTTCCTCTACCGGATCCTCATTATCGTAGTCATCTTCATCTATTGCATTATTATTTAAATGTGTACAGGAACGCAATTTATTCAGTTGTTCATAAAAATGTGTGCTATGGACGACTGCTTGAGGTGAAACATTGAAAAGAGGATGTGTAGGCATAAGTTCATTGATGGGATCACCCAATATGGCAGGATTTAAAGCTGATTCCGAATGTTGAGCTATAGCTACGCCGCTAAGGGTATAGCAAGTATGGTAAAGGTCTTGGGGCCTAAGAAGGAATGTTGATAAAATAATTTCAAAAGTAAGATTGCAATCAAATTTACTTTCCAGGTTTGTCAATTAGGCCACCATTAGGCTTCTGACAGCACAGCAAAATATATTCTTGCAACGCTCCCACATCCAATAAGGCTTTTGAAATTGCTTTTCCGTCGTTCGCCATGATGGCCTGTGTTATAGGTATAGTAGCGCCCACCCAAAAGGAATAACAACCATCTACTAGTTTATTGGTACGTCCCTGAAATCCTCCTTCGTAAGCCATCTGTCGTTGCAAGGTCCATTTCTGTTAGAGAGCATATACATATATTAAGATAGATTTTTTTTTTTTTTTAAATTCGGCTGTTACCAACAACTGTTCTTGATCGCACTTATTCCCTTCATTTAGTAGCGCCAATGCAGCTATGCCACAAAATGTATAGCCACCATGGGCCTCTAGGTCAGGAGCTCCACCAAAACCTCCCTCATAAGTTTGGCAATTAGCAATCCAATCACCAGTTTTATCGAAGAGTTTAGCTAACGTTGTCTTCGGCATATTGGTTAATTTCGCCACGGACACCGCGCAGTAAGCACCACGAACATCACATTCACCATCAACATGAAGTCTAAAAGAACCGTCGGGCTCTCTTACAGCAAAAAGAAAACGTTCCAAAGAATCTCTGTCGATAGCTCTAAATGTACTAGGTGTGGCTATCATGGCCAAACTATTGACTGCTGCATATGTGGGAGCCAAATGAGGATATTGTCCGGGTCCACCGGCAAACCCACCTTGTGGATGGCGGCATCTAAGCAAAGCATTGTTTTAATTTTATATGTATATTGTTTTAATTTTTTTTAACATACTTAACTAAAAATTGTACTACTTGTTCTAATGTTTCTGGAGAAAATGTAAAATTCAATACGTGCGCCGCTTGTAAAATCCAATATATACACCACGGCCTGCTGCTGTCCAGGCATTCATAATTACCCGGCAAACGATGCAACATATTTTCCAGAAATCTTTGATGTTCCTCTCTGTAGAAACGTGTAAAGTGTTTATCCAGCATACCTATTTGTTCAAATCGATCGAAGTATTTCTCTATAGAATTTTCCGTTTTTTGCTAGAATATACAGAATTTATTTTATTTAAATGCACTTGAGAAATTCTTACAATATGCAACACACACCTGTTCCCTTGAAGTGACGGTCGATACTCTTTCATCATCAAACTTAAAGTTTTTGATAAAACTAAAGTCTCGAAATTCCAGCGTTTCTTCCATATTAATTTAAGTTGTTTTTAGGGTTATATTGTGTGCTTAAAAATAAAATTAATCTTAAAAATAAAATATATTTTTTCGTGAATAATCAGACAGTTCAACAAGGCAGATTTAACAAAACAACTGATTGCCAGAATTTCCAACTAAAAGCTTTCCTGTTGTTTTGTTTTTTTGGTGTGGCCAGACATTTTTAAACTGTGATAACAGTTATTGTTGCACAGTGACATAGATTGAGCAAAAATTACAATATATATATATTAGAATTTTTCTGCTGTGGAATCGAACAAAAATTATTGTTCTAAATTTTTTTTTTGCAACTAAATAAACTGATATCTATACCTCTATTTTTTAACATACTCCTAGGTTTATATATATATATATATATATATATATATATATATATATATATATATTTATATTTATATATATATATATATTTACAAGTTGGAATTAAAAACCAATATATTCCCTTTTATTTCAGTAGATTGTTTATTCTCTACGCAATGTGTACGTTAATATTCGGCAATGTACAGGGACTTCTCAAAATTATGAAAATCATAACTAGAATGCCTAAACCAAAAGACATTGGAATAATATTTGGTAAGCAGAATTTCATATTATTTTGTTTTCCTATATTGATATACATACATGCATGTAAAAAATAGATGTCACTTTGCAAAATTTGGACAATGAATATAAAGAACTATTGATATTTCGTATAAGAGCAAATGGGTTTTGTTGGCTAAACGTGACTCCCGGTGTTGTTGTGGGAAAGGCAATTAATTTTCGAATAATTTTGTGCTCGTATCTAGTACATATTCACATGTTTATTACCTTCGCAGATGGGTCGCATAATAGGGGGAGATTTTGGTTTTATAGAACCGGGAGCTATTAAACAAATCTCTTTAATTTGGCCAACTCTTGTAAGTTGATAATAATAATAATGGTGATCAAATTTTAGTTAACTTTTATGAATTTTTCAGTCTTTGTATAATCGTGTTGGAAATTGTCCCATTCTAATAACTTCTACAAATGTTATTAATGAAAAACATATTATTAAGCAATCGATTAAATTTGATACGAGAATTGAAATATTAGATCCTGGCAATCGTACTTTGAGCAAGCGTAAGTACAATCTATCACGGTTTGAAAGTTTAAAAATTGTCATAATTAAAATAAATTATACATATCTACTTTTTCAGGAAAGGATTTTGTCGACTGCCAAAATTATGATAAAGAATATTTTAAAAACTGTGCACCAGTTGATTGTGAAGTGCGTTATTTTGGTTTGCGTGATTTTTATAACACAACTTCCGAAAGATGTGAAGAGTTGTCGCAGTTCTCAGAAAAATATCAGGTAAGATTTATAAACAATTTCTTAATAGATAATATTTGAGGTGTTATTTCGTCCGAAGCCCGTGGACCAGAGTTTAAGATTCGGTTCGTTTAAAGTTTAAATGAGCCTGCTTGGAAATGTGATAATCTTTTTAAATCTGTATTCTTGATCCGATACCCAAAGCATTAATGAGAGCGCCCAAGTCGATTAATGATTTACCAAAAGACCAACATAATATTTCTTCTTTAGTCGAGGTTGAAATAATTTTTAACTCGGATTATTTTTAATAAATAATTTTTTGTGCTGGCAATTTTTTCCATGTTTGTTTCCATAGTTGATTGACTATTTTGATGTTCAACAGCTTGTTCCACGATGTTGCCAGAAAACGTCCGATCGACTACTTATATTGAAAACAAAAACAAATTTCAGTCCTGGTATCAGGGGTTACCTTCGGTCTAATAGTGGTCAATATCCAAATTGCAAAAAAAAAAAAATTAAATAATTTATTTTATTTTTATTTTTAACCACCCAACAGTTCGTTTGTTGTTTTTTAAAACTTTTAGTTCAATAATTAAATAGCAATTAATTTTAACTTACAAATATTTGTTTTACATATCGTAAATATTCATCAATTATTAATCAAAAATAAAAACTGGACTTCACGACACATAATTCGCTTAAATAAATAAAAACAATACAAAACAATTTAATTTTCAACCTTAAGGCTCATCTCACAACTTCAACTAAATCAAACTATTGTAGCTTAGTATTATCTTTATCTTCCTTTGTGTTCATTGGCCTTTGCATTTTTTGTTGTATACGTAAACTTATTTTCTTATTTTATTGGTGTTTTTAAAACAAGTTGTCGATCGAACGAACGATTTCTATAGACGTCGTAGGACAGGCTCTTAATATACATACATACATTTTTCTAAAGCCCATTACTTTTGGGGATTCGGGAAGCGAATTTAATTTTTTCTTTGACTTTTTGTTACTTTTTCATAATTAATATATGTATGTTAATATTTTCATATACACACACACATATCGTCGGGTGGTACGTGTATATTAATAATACATTATTACTGCGGCAAAGCAGTAACCACCACCTGACGATATGTAAATATGCAAAGTTTTTCAACATTTGTCAAAAATGTTAAAAGAACTGTGCAAAATTTATAAATAAATAAAGTAAAACATTTTAATGTGTTGGAAACTGAAAATAATGTGTAGGCAGGTTTTGTAAAAAATTTCGTTTCTAAGCGTTTTAAATTTCAAAACGAAAAAATCGTTTGTATATACCAGATTTTATGAGAAAAAATAATTAATAATGATTATCGTAAAAGATAAGTAAGAATAGTTAAACATACATAGTTCGTGCTAACTTAAATAGAAAATGGAAAAACAGAAAATGAATAGTGATACTTACAAATGTGTTTGCCAAAGGTAAATCAATAATTGTATACACAATCAATTCTCATATTCCATTTCATAGAAATTTAAGTTAAATAGCTGATGTTAATAACAATCTCTACCCCAGCAGATAGACATGGGTGCTGATGAAGTGCGTGGCTGCACAGAAAAATATCGGTATTTCCCCCAGCTAATAAAGTCTAGTTTAATTTTTCTTCTCTTCTTTAGATACTCACATTAATTAATAAAAATATTTCATTCAATAAGAATTGAAATTACTGAACTCAAGCCCGATTAAGAAATTATTTCTGATTAAAATTCACTACAGTTCAATTAAATCTAAAAATGTCTCAAAAATAATTAATTTAAATTGAAAATTTTCCAAGAATTATATTCTATTCTGAAATTACGTATGAAACTAATAGCAAGTAAAAATTGCACGCACTGGCAGCACTGATAACCATACAATTCATAACAAGGTGTATTTAAACAGGTGGCAGCGTTACTTCAGCTGATAATTTTTTGCTCTATGTGCTTTGTAGCTAACGAATGTCAAAAACTTCGTTTTGTTTTGGTTTTGGTACAATTATTTTTGTGCTTTTGACATTCTTCGGCTCTTTACACAGCTATGGTTGCCGTATTTTTGTATAACAAATCCTTACGCAGTCACCTGTATAATTACACCATGATTCATAATACAACTTAGTCGAAAAAGCTTTTTTTAAAGCTTTAGTAATGTATTCATACATGAGAAAATAACGGAAAACTGATTTTTAATTGCGAGGCATCAACTGGGCGCCGTGGCTTAGTTGGTTAAAGCGCCTGTCTAGTAAACAGGAGATCGTGAGTTCGAATCTCGCCGGGGCCTTGAGTGATGAAAGTTTTTTTCGATAAATCATTGAAAGTTTTTTTAAATAAATGATTTTTTAATTTATTAAACTTAATATAAATATTTTTTTATTCTCTAAGCAGAAACCAAATAATTCTCGGGAAATTCCTAAAGAATTTTTCCAACGTTCCCACTTATATCCTTTGGAGCAAGTTACCAAAGAAAACTGGCTGTATGAAAGTAAAAATGAAAATAAGCGATCTTTATGGTTCTTTGGCCTAGGTAAAGCTCTTTTAATAGTAAGTTTCGCCATACATAATTTCGAAAATTTGTACAAACTTTCAATGAAGATGAACGCAAAGGTTGCTTTTATTATACTTTTGCAGGTTTTCGCCACCATTGCTATTTATTTGTTAATATGTTTTAGCATTTTCTTGTTTGTAATATGGTTGTCACGACGTTCAAGACATGGAGGAAATGCAAGTGTCAGTGGTATGATTTTGACACCCCATCACTTGGGATTATTGGATGAAAATATAGCATTATATACGAGTTGCAGTTTGATGTCTCATCGTTGATTTGTTAACTTATGTTTTTTTTTTGCTAATACTGTTTTTAATTTATTTTGTTTTTATTGTTAAATTTAGTTTTTTCTTAAAAATTATTATGTATGTTTGCAGAAAGTAAAACAACATATCAAAATTTTAACGTTGTAGTAGTATATTGCCTTTTATAAAGGATCGTATTTGTATGAATAATAATAGGTGCTATTCGGAAATTCATCACTGCGCTGCATGTGATGCGCGTGTGATACTACGTTTATACGCACGACTTATTTGCAAATAAAACGGTAAATTGTTGCCATATAATTGATATATTGCTGCGTACTAAGGGTGCAATTAGACGTGCCATAGCCATAAACAAACCAAAATTCAATTGGTTTCTATGGTAATGGCTATGGCGTTATGGCGAGTCACCTATAATCAAACAGTGTTGCCCATTAGTTTGGTTCGATAGGCAGTTTTCTATGGTTATGGTTATGTCACGTCAGATTGCACCTTAACTCAAGAAAACTATTCACGATTAACGCACTATTTGCAAGAAAAATGCTTGAGGTTGCCAACGCTTACAAATGTGTTCTAATAAAAAAAAAACAAATAATGGATAAATATTGCACAAAAAAACATCAAAATAAGAAAATAATGACAATACAAACAAATAATTATTTGTTACTTTATACATTTACCCAATTTTTGTGTGAACATATAAGTAAATTTTCTATATAAGTGCTACCAAGTTTTTGTACATTTCCTATGTCGTATAAACAGTCAGTTAATTTATTTACAAATATTTTAATTTACAAAGAGAGCGCGTATAAACGTAGTATGAGATAAGTTTGTTCATCTGATGCTAAAGCCGCGTATTTATACTTGTCAAAAATTCAAATAATACGTGTAAGTGTGAATCTGAACGCAAAATGTCATCAAAGTGGCAAAAAATACGATAAAAATTTTGGCATCCCATAATACTTTTTCGTTTTTAGAAAATTTTCTAAACAATAATGCTTTTCGTTAGATCAGGGTTGCATTTTCACACAAACCAAATTTCCAAGTCGACTGTTTCGCCGCCGATAGCGTGTCGTCATTGATGTAATGTTTTGTCATATGTATATTGGCTCAAAATTTTGAATAAGTGAATCGTATGGAAGTATATTTCGTTGACGTAATTTTTTAACGTTTTTGTAATATGTTTTCTTAAATTTTTTCTGTTATTTACATAGAATATTTTTAATTGCTGAATTTTTTCAATTGCCGACACGTCCCCGCCTACATGAAACCGCTTTGCCGCCGCTAGTCAATGAATAGCACAGACATTTTCATTGAACAGCTGTTTTGTTTTCTGCTCTATTACACATTTTATTTGAAGTGTGATGGTCTGAACACAATATGTGATTTTACGTTAGATTTTTTGACAGTCGCAACGAATGTATTTAGATTTCTGTATCGTAAAATGTGATGAAAGTATTAATATTTGTATAATAGTCTGAACGGGGCTTAATCAGCTGATGCAGATGCAGATGCTTAATTGAAGAAAGACAAAAAATAATAATTTGATTTCGTGGCAAAGAACAATAAAAAAGGTATAAATTATTAATAAATATTTTTTTGACTTGGATAAAAGCAAAAACAAATTGAAATAGTGCAATCGAAACAGAAGAGAATTTTGAAATTAAAAAAAAATAATTATTGCTAAACAATTTATAACGAATTCCAAAAGAACATGTTAATATGTATTATAGAACACTATCCCACGATGTCACCAGAAATCTTTTGATCGACAACTTACTATATTGCAAACAACAATAACATTAGAAAATTTTTTGTTGTTTTCAATATATGTAAGTACCTATTCGATCGAACGATTTCTGGTGACATCGTGCGACAGGTCGTAAATTTTTGCTCATCCCTTGCAATATCAATTTTTGTTATCCCGTTTATACGCACTTCTTATTGGCCTTTCACACACGAGACTAATTTTTATGACGGCACAATTTTTGTTCTTTCAAGAACACAAGAGACTAATTCATCCGGCATAAAATTGTATACGTATACATAGCTTTGTGTGTGTTAGTGTTTTTTGTGTGCATTTGATGTTTTTTTAAGTTATGTGTGTATTGGTTTTGTGCTGCTGATGCGGTGTTGTGCCTGGTTGAAAAATTATGCCAACCACAAAACCACTCTCTTTGCCTCTCTCACCAGCAATCTGGCATGTTATGTCAGCACAATTGTTCTCGTGTGTGACAGGTCATTTGCAAATAAAACTGGAAAGCGTTGTGGTATAACTTTTTTATTGTAAGTTAATAACTCACGAAAACTATTTGCAAATAAAGGCTCAGTTACCCGACTGTAATGTAAAGTAACTGCAACGTAGGAAACAGCTGATCGATATGTTTATATGAAAAGTAGGTTACCTTACATTACATCTCTGTAACCATTTTCATTACGTTACGTTACTGAATGTAACGTAACATACTTTTCATATATAAGTATCGATCAGCTGTTTCCTACGTTGCAGTTACTTTACATTACAGTCGGGTAACTGAGCCTTGACCCTTAACGCACTATTTGCAAATAAGGTGTAAAATGTTGCCAATTATTTTTTTTTTGTAAGAAATGTAATGCATATTTAACATTGTGTGGCAAAATAATTCACAGATAGTAATGTAAACAAATAGTCTTATTTGCAAATAAGATTTGCGTATAAACGAGGTATGTGATGAATGTCGGATGCTTTTTTGGTCATCATATACTACGGAGTTGCATTTTAGAACTCATGACATTTGTAGTGATGCAGATTGTGGATTTTTCCGAACGCACTACGCATTAGATGACGTGCTGTGCTGAATTTCCCAACAGCTCCATAATAAAATTGTGTGATGAATTCTACATAGTGCCCACTCCTGACGATTTTATATCATAACTCGTAATATAACGCCGGCAGAGCATAATATCAACACAAGCAGGTAGAAGTTGATGAGTTTATATCATGATGAATCAAACAAATATTTAAAAAAACTTGCCAAAAATATCTAATTTGCGTGTTGTTTATATTTTTGGTCACAAATACATAGTTGTTGTGCCGCCTCTTTTAAACGAAAATTGTTTAATAAATAAACGTTATATGCACAGTAACACATAAAATGACATGATATCAATTTGACATTCATCAAGACATAAATTCATCAGGTGTGGACACTATGTTAGGAAATAGTCATGTCACGCCAGTTTAAGTTCTGGCCTATGCACACAAAACCATTCGTCCTGGTTTTATTCTTATAACCTGAAAGTTTTGTAATGAAAGTGGGTGTATCACATACTATTGACTTGACTCACGGACTGGATAACTTATCAATATTATGGGGCATAATTCCTTCCTATATTAGAAGGGTAAGTTAAGAGGTTGCTTAGAAACGGAATGCTACCCTGATGGTAGCAAGTAGTACTTTTAACAACCGACATTTTTTTTGGATATCAACTTGACCTTCATTGAACATTCTTCATAAAGCCAATAATATTCATGTCGCTCATTGACTTGAACAACGTCATAACTCCAAAAAAAAACATTAGATTTTTGAGTTAATAATGCAGAATTAAACCTCATATCGTTATTCACATTGTGCAAAAATTTCATACAAATATCTTGGAAGATAAATAAAATTTTCTTTTTAATTAAGAATTAAGTTGTCTGTAAATTGTAAACTTGAAATTCGTTTTTCGAGCAAATTAACGATTCATATCGATCTTTTATTGGAACATAGATCTGTATATCTCACAAAATGCGTTTAGAGAAAATAATGCAGAAAAAATCATAAAATATGACATTTTTTAATGCTGTTTAAAAATTTCATATAAAATGCTTGTACACGCACCTCTTGAGAAAAACAAAATATTTTTATGTACACTCAGGGAAAAGCTGCAACTTAAAAATAAGAACGCGTAACATTAATTCAATAAAATTCAATATAATAGAAAATGTATGTTGAGGTACTCAAAAATAAATAAAATTAATAAATTAATACTGTAAATTAACATTTTTCCATATTGAAATAAGAAATTTCAACATGACTAGACTTTCGTTAATGTTTGTTATTAATTCAATATGGTTTTCATAGATTTTAAGCTGTTTTTTCTCTGGGTGTATGTGTGTATATCCTCATTGAGTTGTATTTCTCTTCTAAAAAAAAACCGTAATAAGGAATTCTTAATACGTACATATGTATGTGTGTATGCATCAACATTATCTGGCACCACCAAAATAGCACGAGTGCACTTTGACTTTGAACTTCATTTTAATGCAGTTTAATGGAAGCTGTTTAACGCATCATTTCATTAATTAGTTTTTGCAAAAAAAAAAAAAAATTAAAATATAGTGAAAAAAGGTAAAAAATTATTGCTGTATTAAGTGCAAAATAGATTTACATTTACATGTTCATATAAAATATTATCGTTTTATTTAAGATTAACATGTCGGAAGAAGAACAGAAATAAAGTGTTAGACAACAACAAACAGTAAAATAATTTCATAATCATCGCGTGCAGTTGTAATGTTTTAACTACAAAAACAAAAACTAACAACTAACGGACATTTTAAAAAGGTGAATATGTACATACATACATACATATTGCAAACAAAGTTCACAAAGTTTTCACTTGTTTTCTACTTTTTATTATTATCAAACCAAAGGCAAGGCGTATGCATATTTTAAGTACGCCTTCATACCTAATAGAAGAAATGTATTAGAAAAAAAATTAATTAAAGAAAGAACCAGGGATCAAAACATCGATTCTGACACTACGTTTATACGCACGACTTATTTGCAAATAAAACTGTAATTTAATTGTTTCATAATAATAGATAAATATTGCACAAAAAAATTGATAGAAGAAAATAATGATTAATTGTCATTATTTATAAAGTAACAAATAATTATGTATTTGTTACTTTATACATTTACACAATTTTTTTTGTAAATATAAGTAACTTTTCTATAGAAGTGCTACCAATTTTTTTTTTTTAATTTTCTATACCGTATAACATAGCGTCTATTACCACGTTTATACGCAGGGCTTATTTGCAAATAAAACTGTAAATTGTTGCCATATTATTCTCTTTATTGCGACTTACTAATTCTGAAAACTATTCACGATTAACGCACTATTTGCAAATAAATTGCTTAAGGTTGCCACGCTTACAAATGTTTGATAACAAAAACAATAAATGGACAAATATTGCAACAAAAAACATTGATAGAAGCAAATAATAACAATTAAAACAAATAATTATTTGATATTTTGTGCATTTACACTATTTTTTTTGTCAACATACATAAGTAAGCTTTCTATAGAAGTGCTACCAAGTTTGTGTACTTTTGCTATGCCGTATAAACAATGAGTTAATTTATTTGCAAATAATTTTATTTGCAAATAGTGCGCGTATAAACGTAGTATATACCTGATATTAACTCTGATAGAATATGAGAGAAAACGTCGGCAGAATAAGGAGAAAAATATATTTACATTAATATTAATACCTATGTATGTAGGGGAAAACGTACTATTGAAAATATCATAATATTTCATAATTATCATGCAGCCGTGCAGTAAACATCTCCTTTTATTGTAATAGTAATGTGCGTGTCATAAAAATTTTGGCATTTCCTTAATACATCGTGTATAATTAAAACATTTCAGCATTATTTGTATCAAAAAATATTAATTTTCACTTTAATACACAAAATTCTCTTCACGTATTTATGTATGTGTTCGTTTTTTGATATATATACATATATTATGAAAACAATATTATAATATATGATATAATATTAATATAATACCAATATTGCAGTCCACACGTACATAATATGATTCCCTCTGCTATGAAATTTGACGTTTGCTGATAGAAATATATTTGATATTATATCAGGTATAGACGCTATGTAAACAGCGAATTAATTTATTTGCAAATATTTTTATTTCTGATGCCTGATTAACGACACTATTTGCAAATAAAATATTAAAAGTGGCCAATAGTGTCACAACCACTGTTACCGGAAAATGTTCTCCTAAAATCTACAAAATTGGGCTAAAAAATCTGCAAAAACTCTGATAAACTAAAAACAAGTACATAAGTAGAACTTAATGCCCCTATCACCGTTCTCAACTAAATTCAGTTTGCTTGTCTAAGAGTAGACCAAACTTACACACGACCAAACTGTGTTTTAGTATCATGAACCACAACTGCTTTTAGTTGAAATTGTCATCGTGTTGCCAACTTAAAATATCAAGTTTGACAGGAAAGAATCAATAATTTGTGTAAATTTAAAAAACACAAAGTTTTAGAAAATATATTGTTTTTAGTGTTTTAGTTCAAAGAAATCAAGCCAAATAGATGAAAATATGTGTACATTTATTTTATGAGGACGAAAAACGAAGTCGCAAATATAGATGTGCTACGTAGCAAAAGAAAAATTCGTGGTGATTCCCACTCTCTTGAACTACCCAATGCAAGGTAAGGAATAATCAAAATAGGGAACGAATTCCTTAAAAAATATTTTGGTGGGTTTCTTAGTTATTTCTGGAAGAACAAAGAAACGTTTTGTTATAAGTTGGATCACCTAAAATCACATTTAAAGAAATGTTTGTATGCATGTTGTGCCCCCGATACTTAAACTGTTAAAAAAAATTTATTATTAAACATAATAAATATTTCTAGTTGAAAATTTTCCATTTTTTCTGCTTTTTATATCGCACCGACTTATAATTAGGAAATCCCAACCACAGACCCAACTACTAAAAAGTAGTTGTGTAAGTTAACGACACAAAAGTTGTTAACCTCTTTTTAATTATATTTTTTTTCTTTTATTAATTTTTATTGCAAATATTGTATCAGCATTAATTGAAAGGTTGACGACACAAAAGTTGTTTTACCTTTTCTTTTCATTCTTTTTACTTTTTATGTTTTGCGAAATTGGATCATGTGTCGCAATATTTTAATAAAATAAAATTGATGACTGCTGCTTAGTTTTAAAGTAAGCAAATAGTTTAAATTAAGAAAATAAAATAAAGAAAAGACACTTGTAAATTTGTACTTGAACTGAACATTGGTTTTTATTCTTACAAATAAAATAATAAATAAATGAATACAAAAAAAATAAAGTAAAAACTAATTAATTGGCGCCCGAGCAAAAAAAAAAAACGGATACCTTTAGCTAAGAAATTGTTCCAAGCACGACCTTAAGTAGCTCAACATTGGACACACGATTAAAAGCTATTCCAGCCCGACCTAAAGTAGCTCACCGCTGGACACATCACCGTTGAATTTCTCAAGACAGCGATTACTACAACGGGTATAGTGAAGGACCACAAGTAGTCAACAAGGACAAAAGGGAATAATCTGGATCTATCGGTAGTAAAGATGTGGGGTATCATAATACTAATGTAAGTCATTTAAGAATATAAATATAAGGTTTAAAAATTAAACAAGTGATTTATCTAAAAAACAAGTTTCATTTTTGAGAATAATTTACAAAGATAAAGTAAATCTGAAAACGAATTTAATTGCATCAAGCTGAAGTATAGAAACATATAATTATAAATTGAAAATATTTAAGAAAAGGAAAATAAGAAACAAGTGATTTATCTAAAAAACACGTTTCATTTTTGAGAATAATTTACAAAGATAAAGTAAATCTGAAAACGAATTTAATTGCATCAAGCTGAAGTATAGAAACATATAATTATAAATTGAAAATATTTAAGGAAAAAAAAGGAAAATAAGAATCAAGTGATTTATCTAAAAAACAAGTTTCATAATTTACAAGAACTGAATAAATCTAAAAAACGAATTGCATCGAGCTGTAGTAATAATAGTATTATAAATTGAAAATAGCTTCAAAAAGAAAAATAAGAATCAAGTGATCTTCATAACTAAATTGCATCGAGCTGTAGTAATAACAATATAAATTGGAAAAAGAGAAGAAAAATAAAAATCATACTTAAATTATAAAAAATTTTTTCAGAACTTTGTGCTATCTATTTTCTATAATATTTTTTCTTCGGTTATATTTCGGTCCACAATATTGCAAGGCTTTGTTAATACTACAGAACACTAAATCCCGTAATCATGTCAAATCCTTCAAACCTAATAAGACCAGCCGTCCTTAATTCCGACCAAAGTCCCCAACAACCCAATCCACAAAGCCAATTTCAAATGAATTCTTCACTACAACAGCAAATAGCAACTTTAGTCTCAGAGCAGGTTAGAGCAACAATTCAATTGTTGCATAATTCAGACGATAACATAACTAACGGATCAGACATAGTAATAGAAGAAGAGCATAGGAATAATCTTAGTGAACTAGATAAAATCCCGGACATTGTCCGAAGTCTAAGAGAATTCTCAGGAAATCCTGCAGAATTCAACTCCTGGCGTAAAAGCGTAGAAAGAGTCTTAGAAATTTATGATAACACTAGAGGATCTGCAAAATATTTCGGCATATTGAGTGTAATCCGTAACAAAATTATAGGTAGTGCAGACGCTGCACTAGAGTCATACAATACTCCGCTCAATTGGAAAAGCATTGTAAAATGTTTGACACTTCATTATGGTGACAAACGTGATTTGGGTACCTTAGAGTACCAAATGACATCGTTAATTCAGGGTAGAAATACAATACAATATTTTTATCAGGAAGTTTATTCTCAGCTTTCATTGATATTAAACAAAATAGGATGCATGGATATAGGCAGAGAATCAACAACACTTCTTACGCAAACTTACCGTGACAGAGCCCTTGACACCTTTATAAGAGGTCTCAACGGAGACTTACCTAAACTTTTAGCAATCCGCGAACCATCAGACTTACCGCAAGCATTGCACTTGTGTCTAAAATTACAAAACCAAAATTATAGAACAGAATATGCTCATAACTACCATAATATAAGACCACGAAAAGAAATGCCACCATTTACATAAAAAAATATTTATAATTCAAGCAGACTACCCTTTTATCCGGAACTTACCATACAACAGCCTAGGAACACATTACAATATCAGAATAACCAAAGATCATATCAGCAACCTACTTTCAATCAAAATTTCCAATTACACAATCAGCCTCGACAACACTCCCAGTCACAAAACCCGTATTTTCAACAAAACATACCACCAAGACCTATTGCCCCAAAACCACAAAGGCCTGAGCCAATGGACATTGATACTTCTATTCAAACCAAAAATATTAATTACCAAAACAGACCTCGTCAAACTAATCAATTTTATGGGAAAAGGCCTATACCTCAATCACTACATACTCCAATGCCACATTCCAAGTTACAGAGAAATTTTCACATCAGAATCGACGAAGGACTTCCTTCTGATAATAATTATCATGACCAGACTGATCATCCTAATAGTTACGAAAATAATTACAGACAAGCCATTCAAAACGAAAGTTTTCAGGATTACATGCAAAGTTACGTGCAACAAGAGGATGAGGAAAGCAGTATACAAACGGAAGATTTATCAGATATCCATTTTTTAGAATAGCGCATTCTTCGCTGCCATATTTCAAATGTAGGGCGGAGAATGGTCAAATATTGAAAATATTAATCGACACAGGCTCTAATAAAAATTATATCCAGCCTTCTCTTATAACCAAACCTATTCAAAATGAAAAAACTTTTTTCGCGAACTCTATATCAGGAAACATAAAAATTACTCACCACACTTTAGTGAATCTTTTCAATTTACCAGATCATGAAATAAAATTCTATATTTTACCATCTTTAAGATCTTTTCATGGTATCCTTGGCCATGATAGCTTAGAAAAACTCAATGCAGTAATTCATATAAAAGAGAAATACATGCTAATAAATCATACAAGAAAAATTAAAATTTATCAACACATATCCCAATCTGTAAATAAAATTGAACTTCGAACAAACCATCTGAGCAAAACCCAAATATCAAAATTAGAAGAAATAATTCATGCACATCCAAATTTGTTCTCGGAACCAAATCACAGACTAACATACACTTCTCGTGTTGAAGGAGAAATTAGGACAATCACTGATTCCCCAGTGTATTCAAAATCATATCCCTACCCTATGGCACTAAAAAATGAAATAGAAAAACAAATAAGCGATCTTTTGAACGATGGTATAATTCGACCCTCAAAGTCTCCATATAATGCTCCGGTTTGGATTGTTCCAAAAAAAATGGATGCATCTGGAGAAAAGAAATTTAGAATGGTCATAGACTACAGAAAATTAAACTCTGTCACTGTACCAGATCGCTACCCTATCCCAGAAATAAACGAAGTCTTATCAAATCTTGGAGAAAATAAATATTTTTCTGTCGTAGATCTGAAAAGCGGTTTCCATCAGATTCCTCTTAAGGAATGTGACATTGAGAAAACTGCATTTTCAGTCAATAATGGAAAATTTGAATTCATGAGGCTTCCATTTGGACTCAAGAATTCTCCCTCAATTTTCCAACGCACTCTAGATGACGTTTTGAGACACCATATAGGCAAAATATGTTATGTCTATATTGACGACATTATTATATTTGGAAAAAACGAGAACGATCACTTTCAAAATTTAAGTAAAGTTTTCCAAACATTAGAGTCCGCAAATTTTAAAGTTCAGCTTGACAAATGTGAATTCGCAAAACGAGAAATAGAATTTTTGGGCTTTATCGTGGGCGTTAATGGTATTAAAGCCAATCCTGATAAAGTAAAAGCAATAGATAATATACCCCCACCCAAGACCTTGAAAAATTTAAGAAGTTTTCTAGGTATGTCAGGATATTACCGTCGTTTCATACCAGACTATGCGAAACTAGCTAAACCCCTGACAACACTTTTAAGAGGGGAGGATGGACGCGTTTCGAAAAACGCATCCAAAAATAAAAGTATATTTCTAAGTCAAGATGCAATAGATTCCTTCCAGAAGATAAAAAATTCACTTACTTCAAAAGATATTATTCTTTCACATCCAGACTTTGAGAAAGACTTTGATTTGACCACAGACGCCTCCGAATATGCAATTGGTGCAGTCTTATCACAAAAGGGCAAACCAATAACATTTCTTTCAAGAACGCTAAATAAATCAGAAGAACATTATGCCACCAATGAGAAGGAGATGTTGGCCATAATTTGGGCACTTACAACATTACGAAACTATTTGTATGGATCTAGAAAAGTGAATATTTTTACAGATCATCAACCCCTAACTTTTGCTCTTAGTAATAAAAATACGAATAGTAAAATGAAAAGATGGAAGGCCATCTTAGAAGAATACAATTATGAGCTTAAGTATCAACCAGGAAAGACCAATATAGTCGCAGATGCACTGTCTAGACCCTCACAAATAAACTCCATGACAGCAACACAACATAGTTCTGAAAGTTCCTCGCATAACCTAATACCAGCCATAGAATGCCCCATAAACGTTTTTAAAAATCAACTTTACATACTTATAGATGACAAAGAAAGCTATAAATTCGAAATACCCTTTCCTACGTACCATAGGCATATTATTAAACAAACTCATTACACGAAAAACTCTTTACTTTTAATTCTAAAGAAATATCTGAATCCAAGCGTAATAAACGGACTTTTCACAAGTGAACCAATTATGGGAATCATACAAGAATTTTATGCTGAACACTTGAAAAATTTTAAAGTTAGATTTACCCAAAGCCAAGTGAAAGATATAACAGATGAAAGTGAACAAGAAGAGATAATTATTACAGAGCATAAACGAGCACACCGAAATGGAAGAGAAAATAGAGAACAAATCCAACAAAAGTTTTACTTCCCTAAAATGGCAGAAAAAACCAATAGAATAGCAAAAGCTTGTAAAATTTGCAAGGAACAAAAATATGACCGCCATCCAAATAAACCTAATTTAGAAAATACACCAATACCAAAAAATCCAGGAGAAATTATTCATATTGACATTTACTCGACTGAGAAAAATTTAGTCCTTACAGCTATTGATAAATTCTCAAAATATGCGCAAGCTAAAATTTTAAAATCTAGAGCAATAGAACACATAAAAGAACCTCTTAAGGAATTAATCTTAGCATTCGGCGTCCCTAACTCAATTGTCATGGATAACGAAAAATCCCTAAATTCTGCTACAATAACTTTTATGCTAAAAAATCAATTTGGAATAAATATTTATACTATACCCCCATATTCCAGTTCTGTTAATGGACAAGTGGAAAGATTTCACTCCACTCTCTCCGAAATTATGAGATGTTTAAAAACAGAAAAACTTCACAATTCATTTCATGACCTGCTTACAAAGTCCATTTACGAATATAATTCTTCAATTCATTCTACTACCGGAAGAAGACCAATAGAAATATTTTTTGATAGAAAATTCAGCGATCCCAAAGAGATAAAACACGAAAGGAAAAAAATTAGTGATAAGTTAAAAGAAAAACAGCAAAAAGACATAGAATACCATAACAAAGACAGAGAGAAAATTAAAAACTATTCATTAGGAGAAAAGGTCTATGTAAAAATTAACAAAAGATTAGGATCAAAATTGTCTCCCTGTTATAGAGAAGAAGTAGTAAAAGAAAACAGAAACACCACCATACTAACCACTTCAGGAAAGATAGTTCACAAAAACAATATTAAAAAGTAAGTACTTTTACAGGATTCAGCTGTGTTGTATTCATGCAGATATCGACATAATCAACTATTCATCTTCCCATATTATCACTATTGACAAAGGCACAGCAAAAATAGAACAAGGAACATTTACCATAGTACACGTTATTAAAATTAAGGAGTATGAAGAATTCATAAACAATGTACAAGCTTTCATTGAAAATAACATCCCAAGAACCCACAACAAATATCCCCTCCTGATCCATGAATTAAAGCAAACCATTAATATCCTACAAAACATTACACCTACTCCTGATAACCATCAAAGAAGATCAATTGATGCTATAGGAACTGTATGGAAGTACATAGCAGGAACTCCTGATCATAATGACTTCCAGGTATTAGCCAGCAATATTGCCGACTTAAATAATAACAATAATAAACAAGTTTTTATAAATGAAGCCTTTAATAAAAGATTAAATAATTTAACTGAAATGTTTAATGCAATGGCAAATAATATACGAAAAGATGTTTATATCGAAAAAGAAATTGTAATTAATTTACAGAATAAAATAAGATTAGTTAAGGAAGAATTAGTATATTGAACGAGCAATTTTATGGGCAAGGTTAAATATTGTAAATCCATTATTACTAAATCGAAAAGAAATTAAAATTGTTATGAAAACACTAGTAGACGAAAATATTAAATTTTTAAGCCCAGAAGAGGCACTAGAATTTTCAAAGATATCGGTAATGAATAACAATAAAAAAGAAATATTTTATTTACTTAAAATTCCTCTGACAAAAAAGGAAACATATAAAAATCTGATAATAAGACCAGTAAAGAAAAACAAAAAAATAATACATTTAGATTTTAAGGAAATTATGTTTAATCAAAAGGAAATATTTTCTATTAAAGAGAAATGTAAAAGTTATAATAATATCACTATTTGTAATGAAAAAAATTTAGTCAATATTACAGGAAGCGATTGTATCCCTAATTTAATTAATAATCTTAACTCATCGTGCACTTTAAGCAATAGTCATCAAGTTCCGTTAATAGAAGAAATAGAGTCGGGAATAGTACTTTTAAACGATTATAATGGTCCGATATTTGCAAATGATGAAATACATAATATTTCAGGAACATTCCTTATAAAATTCCATAATTCAACTATCACAATTCATAATAGGACTTTTAGCAACTGGCACGCTTCACCTCTGCAAACCATGCCAGCCCTAATGCAACCTACTCCGTTTGAAAAAGGTCGAATTAACCTTTTATCTTTGGAGACACTAAACGAGCTCCAAATCAATAACACAGATGTTATCACAACAGTGAAAAAGCGCCTAATAATAGGAGAATGGACCATTTGTGGAGCACTTTTACTAATCATAATTTTTATAATTTTTCTCAAACTCTTTACCAAAACTGTAGAGAAAATTACAGTATGGGAACCCCAGATACCCAAAGTTGATAAAGCTTTTGAACTGGAAAATCTACCACAAATTGCTAATATTACTTGGGTCGCTCCAGATAAACCACCGAGGTTACATAACATTCCATTTTTCTAAAACAGAAAAAAACAACGACTGAGGACAGTCGATTTAAAGGGGGAAGAGTTAACGACACAAAAGTTGTTAACCTCTTTTTAATTATATTTTTTTTCTTTTATTAATTTTTATTGCAAATATTGTATCAGCATTAATTGAAAGGTTGACGACACAAAAGTTGTTTTACCTTTTCTTTTCATTCTTTTTACTTTTTATGTTTTGCGAAATTGGATCATGTGTCGCAATATTTTAATAAAATAAAATTGATGACTGCTGCTTAGTTTTAAAGTAAGCAAATAGTTTAAATTAAGAAAATAAAATAAAGAAAAGACACTTGTAAATTTGTACTTGAACTGAACATTGGTTTTTATTCTTACAAATAAAATAATAAATAAATGAATACAAAAAAAATAAAGTAAAAACTAATTAATTTGTATACTCAACGTTTTTCTCAACCAAACTTACACTGAGTTGTAAATGACGATTTATCAATCCCAATCAAACTATTTTAAAAGTTGAAAACCGTTATAGGGGCATAAATTGGTTTTGGCTTC